>JAVKLA010000008.1:8104186-8122823 GCA_034782735.1 Sagittarius serpentarius
CCCCATCCCTGGAAACATTCCAGGCCAGGCTGGACGGGGCTCTGAGCAACCTGATCTAGTGGAAGGTGTCCCTGCTCACCGCAGGGGGTTGGACTAGATGGCCTTTGATGGTCCTTTCCAGCCCAAGACATTCTATGATTCTATGATTCTATGATATTTTGCTGTAGTTACAACACAACTGAAAAGCAAAAACCTACTCTCCTTCCAGGCAAAAAAGGGAACAAGTCCAGAAGAAAACAGCCACTTGGTAGTTCTTTTAAAATAACTTCATTTTAAACAGGCTGAATGCACACCCTACTATAGCAAAACACCTATCTACATGCTTAGCTTTTTGAACATTTCCATGAAAGTCAATGAGATAATTCAAATGCTTTCAGGATGAAATTAAGCGCGTTGAACATTTTATACCATTGAATAATCAGTTAGAGCAAGGAATAGCCTAAACATTTTGAACCTCATTCTCAGTAAGTGTAAATTGCTATTGTAACAGATTTACAGCCACTGAAGAAATAGGGGCCTAAAAATTGTTTAAATGCAAGATACGGAAGAAATGCAACCATTTAATCACTATTTTCTCTCTAAGAAAGTGGAAAAATAATTTAGAAAGTTATTAATAAGGCCATGGTTACACACTGCTTTGTGATAATATTCCATTCATTTGTAGCATATAAGGTAAATACCCTGTTAAAAGTGAGCTAATAGATTCTGTAAATTTCATACTATAGTAAGAACAAGAAAAATAGTTAAGCTATTAAAAATTAAACAGTCATCTTACAGTTTTTCTGAGAGATTCAAAAACATTAAAGGACCTAACAAGATATGAAAATCAAATAAAAGGGATTTGAAAATGACATTATTTAAGCATTGAAATAAATTGTGTGCAGAACCATGCTACAGAATATAATCTATTCTGAATTTCTTTCCTTCTTATTTTCTGATTAAATATACGAACTGGTCTCTACTGACATTTTAAAATGCTACTTTTAGAGTCATGCCATGCTTTAAATTATTCCAGTTTGAAAGAATTATCCATGAGCAGTTTATCTGATTTACTTCACTGCCAGATGGGTAAGAAGAGAGAAATGTTCTGTGTCACCAGTTGTGCTACTGGGTCTAGGTAGAAGACTCGATTATTTCATGCATGGCACCTGTAGTGGCTTTCAGTAATGAGAACTCTGTAAATTAGCTTAATAAATACATTTAACATTTAGTTTGCAATAATTACTGATTTTTAGATGATCAGAAAAGTGTTTCTGGTTCTGTGTTAGCGGTTATGCTATAACAGATTCTCTCCTAGGTATCATGAACATGCTCTTTGAACAGTCTCATTTAGTGTGATCAAATACAGGAATGCAAGCAAAACCCTAATTAATGGTTTCCCATATGGGATATGTAAACTTTGAAAAGTCCAGAAGATTATGATATAACAAAAAAATTTAATCTGGCTCAAATTCTGCATTTCAGTATTCAATTAGAAAGAAAAATTAATCTGGCATGAGCTTTTGAACCATCACCATGAAAATTTCCTTATCAAAATTAACTCCCATCAAACAGAGTAATGCTCTAAAACAGTAAATTTATCCAAAAATGTGAATGTTAAAACTTCAACTATTTAAACATAATTTTTTTCTCTTTTTCTGTTTTCATCACATACTGCTTCATAACAATTTATAAGATGAATGCAGGAAAAACAGAATCAAAAATTGTAACTTGGGGAAAACACAACACTTCAGCATTTTCTCTCCATCAGTATGCACACAAGCATTCTTTAAAATCTTCAAACTTATCTGTAATGCTCACTTCTGATATGCAACCTACAAAACACGGGGTCAGTGAGCAGGTGATGCATTTAGAGTGTTATCATTTTTATTATTTTAATTATAACTTTGTGCTCCTCCTTTCAATCTAATGTATTAATTATGTGTCTTAGTCATACCTGTAAATTTGAAATTATTGCGTTTTTTGTACAATTAGAAATGACCACGTAAAAATTTAGGGACTACTACTGTAAAAGTAGTACCAGTCATTGTAAACAGAACCTTCATTTTTATTCTCCCTCAGCTTTGGGGAATTTGAGGATTTACTCTGTTCTTTTTTCTGAATAGGGTGCTTTCTGATGTGAAAGTAATAATGACAATTAGATCAATTCAATGAAAAACCTAGGTTGGCAAGGAGACGAGACAGAATATGTAGAGGACTTTCAATAGCCTAAAACCTCACTGTCATTGATTTAGCTGTTTCAGTACACAAGCCTGGGAGAAACAGCAGCTAGTTAGACTGTTTTGGACACTTTATCCATTGAAAACATTAAAGAGACTGTGTTTTTTTTCTAAAGCCACACATAGCGGACCATCTTGCTGGCATCAAGGTAAACACACGGTAAGTAAGCAACCAGTGATCTCACCAGTGAAAGCATGATGCACACACAGAAGTCCTGTGTCAGAAAGTTCAAGAACAAACTCATTTGCAAAGTTGCCTTATTAAAAGTCCTTGTTGGCATCTGCCATAATGGAACTGCAGCAGTCTTTAAAGCCAAAATCTCTCACCCATGTAGTGAAAGAAAAAAAGGACAAAATGTCTTTATGCCCAGTGCTGTCCTTAGAGCTATGAAAGTATTCTCTTCTTTAAAAATACGGTGCTTTGTACAATTTTAAATTAGCTGAGAGAAAGCACAGAAAGTTTTGAGGTAGATCCATTAGTATTAAAACTGAGTTCCATAATCACCACAAGTAATATCTTGATAAGGTATGCTTTGCATGCTGAGCTAACTGTTGTGGGTTTGGGTTTTTTTCCTTTTTAATCTGAAAAAAAAGGGAGAGCAGCAACTGGGAAGAATGTTTTCTGTTGACTCCTTTACCTACAAGCTTAGAGCAGTGGAGTAGGTAACAAACTGAGGCCAGAGATGAATGCAAAAGATACAAATATGGCAACGTATCACTAGATCCTGTTACTTCTTCCCAAAAGGGGGAACAGTGTAGCAAGCAAGAGCTGGAGGTGAAAACAGCAACAGATGGTATCAGGCATGAAGGTTTCTTATTACACCTATGTGGTTTGGAAATATCAGTAGCTCTGTCTCAAATCGTGCAGAAGAATTTCCACTAAGGGGATGTGCCCAGTGCTGGAGTAGCTGGAGTTGAATGTAGGGAATGGAGAGACACACAATCTTGCGATACACTATCTTGTGATACCAGTAACCAGACAATGTAGAAGTGACATGTGAGAGGCTGAACTGCAGAGCCTGAGCCATCTTGTCAGATTCCCTGCTTGGCCATTTGCTGAGGAGGCACCCTGGATGGCTCCAGGGATCAGGACATCTGGCAGTACCATTTTGGACAGATTGCTGAGGAGCTTCTCAGGGGCATTAAGGAAAGCTGAGGGACTGCTACTCATCCCTACACTACTGATGAAAAGCACACACTTCCGATATCAAAGAACGGAGAATTAATCTCTGTACTGGAGTATGCTTTGAGGCATGTCCTATTGAAACTACTGGAGCAGCAACTAATGAGAATAAACAGTGATAGAAACCACTGACAAAGTTATGATTATTGAATGACAGCTACTAAAGAAGGTTGCACAGGTATTCCAACTGGGTGTTTCAGATGCTTGTTTATATGCAAAGATTAAAGCATGTCTACATGTCATATATACTCATCTTCAAGAAACGGCACGATGCACTATCTCAGCAGTTGAACCTTGTAACTTTTTTTTTAATCGCTTGGAGAATTTTGACCTATACTTTATCAGATAAGGAAGCTGAAAAGCACAAAACTGTTTTATTTATGTTATCTCCTCAACACAGTCCACAGACATTCAGGCTATACCAAGACTATGTAATGTGGGAGCACTTCCGATTTCCTGGACTTGGGCACTAACACCGACCATACTGCCTCCATCCTTGGGGATGAAAAGGGGTGCTATCTGGTGTTGAGATCATGCTACAGATGAAGGAAAACCTTTTCACAGAGAAGAAATCTATTTGGAATCATCTGGTCACAAAGACCTGTCCTGCCTCTGCCAGCTCCAGCACATGAACTCAGCCGTAGCCTTAATTTTATTCTGCTTTTAGACCCAAGACTCTGACTTAACACAGGAGATACTGTTGCTTTTTGTGCACAATAACAGTACACTCAGACTTGGTTTCAGTGGAGTACGTGTGCTTATACCCATCTACATGCCAATACTCTAGCAAGGTATATTCAGAAATTACGTTGAACATGTATTTACTTTAACAACCTAACTACTTCTTCCAGATACCCTGCTTGAAACTGCATACATATTCAATTTCAGGAGAGAATAGTTTCCGTATTTCATTGGCAGATTACAAGTTTAATCTTCATGATTCGTGGATTTTGTTCAGGGATCTGCCAAGTAACCATACATCAGGATTTTATTTTCACATATTACAGCTCATTTTAAACTTCAAATAAACCCTATGATTAAAAGACTGAACTTCTGACAATATGTCTCTGGTTGTACATTTGTTCTTTGGGGTTCTTCAAGGCTGTAAAGTATAGCTCAATAAAAGGCTTAATATAATCATATGTTGCTCACCGTTTAGAAGACCAGTAGGTCTAACATCTTAAGAAATTTAAAGTGATCCATTAAGCAGTTCCACAACCTTTTTCTGTATCTAAGCTAAGTAGACTTTTTTTTAATTATTATGATTTTACTACCAGTACATTCAAAGACATGGAAGAGCAGATCTGGTCTGTTAATTCATTTTATGCAGAAAACTGCCTTGTGCAACAGATAGCACTCCTGTGAATTTTAATTGATTTAGTCTGCTGTACTACCAGAAGACTAACACCATTATACAGATACTTTGAAGAGCAATCAATCAGCCAGTGCTCCAAGTAAGCAGGAGCTGAGCTCTGGAACCTTTCCCCAGCAGGATCACAGCTTCTATGCTTCCAAATGAAGGAAGGGTTCTTACTGCTTCTCTTGAACAAAATGATAAAAATAAAATACAAAATGGAAACCAAAATCCATTCCAGTTGGAGGAAAGGGAGGAGAAAAAGTCAGCAGATTATTCAGTGAGGTTCTCCTGCTTACATCTTTTTGCTCTGAACAATGTAATCAATCTCTGCATTATCATATTCACTTCACATTCTGCCATTTGACTGATTTTCAAATGGAATCACTGTCACATAACAGCACTAGACAGAATTACTATGCCTTTTCTGCTAGCTACTGCATTACATTTATAATGCAGTATCTGGTGTTCTTTTTTTTTTTTCCCTTTTTACAACCTTATTTTAGCTTGTCTCTGACCAGTGCCACCACTATTCCTAATTACACTCAATACTTTGTATGCACTTAAGGATGGATTTTTATTATTTAACAGTAATTTATCTCCTAAGTGCTCATAGTTTACGAGGTAGCTGCACAGCGCACTGTGTACGGGAATATGCATACAGGAGTATAATAACACTCTTTGAAGTCTTTTCTTCATGGTTGTATTCCAAATCTTACTCCCTGTGACATCTTTGCTGCATTAGTCTTGATTCAGGACAAGAAATAGATAGGTCTACTACTACCACAGATTTTGAGAACTTCCTTTTATTCCATGAATAACAGTTGAAATAGTTGATTTTAGAATAGCTTTTATAAAGTAACCAGCAGCTTTTACAATCATTTGGCTTATTCTGCTTTGTTAGCAAAACTGGAAACTGCAAGGATTAAATTTCAGCATGTCAAAAACTTCTGATGCCAGAACATGAAGTAATCAGAAAAGTTATAAAAACAAAGCTTGCTAGATTAAATAATTTTAATGCACGTTTCCAAGTTTTCATCTAAATTATAAACCCACAGTAAATACTTCAGTCTCCCTAGGTAACACTGGTGCTCACAGCTCTTGTTACTGGGAGGTACAGAGCATACGGGTCCCAGATCGGTTCCTTCTCCCATACAGGACGAAACCATAACCTTCATACCCTACACTCCCATTCCTGCACTAGGA
Organism: Sagittarius serpentarius; assembly: GCA_034782735.1. Taxonomy (NCBI): domain Eukaryota; kingdom Metazoa; phylum Chordata; class Aves; order Accipitriformes; family Sagittariidae; genus Sagittarius; species Sagittarius serpentarius. The sequence goes on from JAVKLA010000008.1 coordinate 8,110,149, forward strand.
CCCTAACCATGCCTCCACTTTCCAGTCCCCAAGTAGGAGTTTAACCCCATGCCACCAGTTGTTCCTACCACTCCTTCAAACTGGTACCGTCTCCATCCATTTAACTTCCTGCCTACATCCTTGTCACTGATAGCTGTAATCATCTATGGGAAGGTACATAATCCCACAACCAGAAGTCAGCACCTCCAGGCAGTCAGTTATGACTCTGAGACTGCTGAATCTCAGAGATTTAAATTTAGGACCTCCACAAAGGCAACTGTTAGTCACTGATATCTCTATTATCTAAGGAATCTACCCTGCAACTAAGGTGAGCTTCTCCACATAGGCAGTGGGATGATACGGATATGTTTCCTGTAATACCATTTCAGGGCTAAAGTAGGCTGAGAAGTTTGTAGGGTGGCCAAACCATTAGCTTTTATAAAAGATTTATAAATCAGTGGTGCCGTAAGTTCCTCTCATTTCCTAGAATTTCAAAATCCCATCAGTATACTGTTCCTGAGAATCATGCCTGGACCAGACTAGTCCAATCCAGAATACTGAAAATAACAGTTTGTAAGTGTTTTTTGCACGAACTGCATTTGCACATTTCAACTTTTCCCCAAAGACAGGGGAGCTAGTAATTTGTTGTCCTGGAAGAAAAAAAGAAGATTGTGTTATTTCATTTCCTGTCTGCCAGTACACCCCTAATAATTTTTAAAAGCATTAGTGAATTCCAGACAAATTTGATTGAGGGACTGGAGTCCAACATTTCTGTACATGTCTTTAGAAATCGATGACTAACAGCCATTTCAAAAAGCAGAAAGGAAAGTTTAATTGTGTTTGGCCATGGTCAACTAATCAGCTGGGGAAAAAGCAACCTAACAGCACAGCTGTTAAGTGAAGGAAGTGGGAGTGTTCAGAGGACATGTCTGCACTATACACTAGTAACACAGCTATGATGGTCATGGGTTAGAACTGTGCCTATGTTATTGATAAAGAGTTCTTATAGACAAAATTAAATGTGTAGAAATAAACAGAAACTTTAGCCAGCCTAATGAACTAACGCATTTCATTCCTTCCGTAACTCTAATTTCAAATTAGAAATTACAAATGTTTACCTCCATCGATAGTTTTTCCTTTTTCCATTAAATTTAGTGTCCAATATCTGCGTAACAAAAATTATGAAGTGAAAGCAAGAGTGTTCTTTGAGAATGGGCAGATCTGGTTTTACAAATCCAGAAGATTTACAAGGTTTTCTTAAAAAAATTCTTTGTTCAAAAAAAACCTGTCAGAGTCTAGCAGGAGGAGAAATAAAAAATATTTTGAGAAGTTGTAATTCAAGTAAAATATTTTGATTTTTTTAACTATTAATCTGGGTTGGTACTGAAATACCATTTTCTCTTGAATGAAATATAAAAGCACTCCGACTAGAAAAGGCTCACAGAGCTTTATTAGGCATGGATGCCACCTACTGGAAATCAATCAAGGAAGAAAAATCAAATTTGAGCAGTGCTCAAACACCCAAAAGAAAATGAGTGAATTACTGTCACGTATAATCTCTAAACGCATAAACCTGGGTTCAACATGTGGGCAAACTCACTGACAAAGTTAAAAACAATACTATCTAGGTCAGTAACCTAACAGCGCTGGCAATTGCATATACCAAAGCAAAGAAATCTGTCAATTCCCAACTTCTAACTCTAAAATAAGTGACAGAAATGATCATCTGTGCTTACAGAATTCTGAACCGTTAAGCTTTTTTTGTGCAAGGGACAATCATACAAAAAATGTGACCAGAGGAGACATTTCCTTATAGCCTTAGGCCAGGAGCAAAGATATTTTCTTTGGTGAGAGTTGAAATAGACCTTCCAATCACATTTGGTCAACAATACATTAGAACACATAACAATGTCTTTCTGTAATAATTTAAAAAAGCATGGAGCTGCATGCTGTGTAAAATGAAGTCACAATAATACATCAAGACCAGAATTAGTAGGGTCTCTAGCCTATCCCTAAGCATCTACTAGACCAAAATACAAACTACCTTGAATATTATTTATTGACTTGAACGGCAGCTGGTATAGCCACTTAATCAACAGTCTACGTTCTAAAGCAAAAACAGTAACACTCCCACACAGGCGATTAATGTCTTCTGTTCTTTTTTCCTCTCACAGATAAATTTTATTCACACACACATACACAGAGCACTCCAGGCATGTATATTTTGTGGCAATTCAAAGTTTTTGGGAAGTCAAGACACTCCGGGCATCCTAATGTTACAGCCCAGTGATTAAAGCCATTCACACCCCACCTGGCAAACAACAGAACAATTTTTAATGACAAGCAAAAGTGTGAAAGTACAAATTATAATGAAATAAAATAACCCTGGATATTCTTAAAGGAAATCAATTTGGAGCCATTGCTGCTTCTAAAACACTGTTTTCTGGTTTTGTGTATTGCAGTTTTGTTAACAAAAATAAAACTTAAAGGTCATGCTTGGTTCTTAATGTCTCAACTGTTCTAGTCTCCCCAAATTGTTACAGATAACACACAAATGCAATACTTCAGACAGAAATAGAAATGGCAAGAAGCAAGAAAGGACTTAGATAGTATAAACTTGCTATAATAGCTCAACTGAAATATAAAATTATAAAAAGCAAATGAAAACATGACATGAAGAAATCCTGTATCAGATGTTTAGTCAATTAAGAGTTAAATTTGTTTTAATAATGCACCACAACTCAAAATTAAATAAGAGAGTATATTCACTGTATGTCTACTCCTTACTAGCCTCATCTAGAGGATTCTTGTCAGACAAGACTTTATTAATTTGATACAATATATATGTCAAGAAATAAAAACCTATTCCAAAGAGAACTCTTGTTCCCTTAATCTCATAAAACTTCAGCAAGTTTGCAGTTTCATTGGCAAAGGTAGCAGTAAAATGCAGGGGAAAGATTTGAAAAGTGATAGCATCCTGCTAAGCTGTAAGTGCATTCTAGGGGTTATTGCACAGGAAAAAGCCTCGTGAAAGGCTGCGCAAGACAGAAATATGCTGAACACAAAACGTAAAAAACAGTAAGTCTGGTCCTAAAATGATGCAGAATATAGTTTACAATTACTAACTGATCTCATACACGCAATGACAGTGCATTCTTGCCAGCATAAGAGAACATGTAACCGGTTTCCATAATCTTAGCATAGTTATGGCAACAGCAAAACATCTTTAAAGCAAGTGCGGAGTGAAAGTCCTTTTCTCTCCAAGGCTTCATTTTCTGATGCACAATCAGTTCTCACTGATCTCAGAAAGAATTTTAGAAACAAGTACAGCAAAGTCAAGCACCGTGTCTCATATAATCTTTTCAAGTACTACAGATGAGTAGAACAGGTCTGACAAACTACAAGTACCACTGAATGTAGAGGATACTCTGAGGCATTAAGGTCACTGTAGTTCAGGAAATCCAAGCAAACAAATAGATCTGCAAAAAGAAAGAGGGCAAGGAAAATTTCAAGAAAATAAAAAAATGCAGCTGTTGGACTGGAAGAAAAATTGACAACTCCCTGCCCTCAAGCCTCAGACTCTATGCTCAAAACTTAGACTTCCCCCATCACCAAGCACTTTCATATCCTTGAATTTTATAAATCATATGTAAGACTTTATCACAAAACTCATAACCAGCCTTAGCTACTGGGACAAAATGACTGCTAAAATAATGCAAGCTGATCTACTAGAGAACTTTACAGAACTGTACTGTTCCTTGCCTTTTGCTCCATATTAATTAGCATTACAAGTACAGCTTGTGACCCCACTGTAAGTCCCCAGTAGTCACTAAATCTGCATTTACATACACAAGAAAAAAATCTGAGTCCATAAACTGTTTCGTTCTTACTGCTTCCTCTTCCTCTCAACCTGCAAAATGGTGTATAAACACTCCATACAGACATCAAAATTAATTCATTTTCTTTCCTCTCTATTTCTTTTGTACTCCTCTCTCAAAGCACCAGTCAGAAAGCTCCAGCTGTCCCAAACAGCTCAGACTAATGGTATATATTACTAAGTCTTAGGTATCTTCTGTTCTTCTTGTCTTTTCCTATCATCTGTATTTTTCTAGTTTTATTTTTATCCCCCACATGGCTCCCCTTCCTTCCATCCCCCATATTCTCCTTCAGCCTTCTTTTATTTCCTATTCATCCTTTCCTTCCCCTTTATTATACTTTAAATACTTCTTTTTTTCATATCAGTGTTTGCATATCTGTAGCTATTACCAGGTGCTTTAGAGGGAAAGCTTATAGTCACAAACATCATTCACTGTAAAAGATACATGCGTTTATTAAGACTTCAAAACATCTTTGATATGTTGCACATGGTATTAGCTGTCTTTAGAACAAACAATATAAACTTTCAGTAAAAAAATCATACAAAAACAAACACAAGTTGGCAGTTGGCTTTCAGTGTTCACATGCCTGCTTTAGGCCCTCACTGCACATACTCATTTGCGTAAGTAAACCTGGGTACCAGGGCTGGAGAACAGCGATTTTTTTCATCAGACCTTTCAACAGATAGCTATGACCACCTTGCTCTAAACTTTCTTTAAGAAAGAGGAATTCCTGGCTTCCTGTCAACGGCTGGATATAACAATACATAAAATTAACAGCACAACGATTTCAACGACAACAACTGAGACCAGAAATGAAGTTAAAGCCATAATAGGCAACCAAGCCAACAAAGAACACGACTATTGTAGACACCTGACTGGCAACTCCACTTGTTCATTTCTGTATCAAAGTAACTTTTAAAAAATGGAAACCAAATATATAATTTACAATTAAGTTATTCAGGTTTCACTGTGGAACTTAAAAATAAAAATTACGATAGTCAATGTGCTGATAACTACAGTGTTTAAGTAGAATGTGGACTGAGGTTGCAGACTTCTCTGAGATGCGCAGAGCATAGATAGGAAGGTGAACAGCCCAGCTGTGTGCTCTAATAATCAGGATGACCGGCTGCAAGTCAAACATTCAATGTCATGTTACTAAAAACAAATCCCATGAAAGGATTTGTTTTTATTCCAGTACAGAACGAGAAAATGTTTTAATGTTGAAAATTTACCTTGGTTATTTCTTACTGAAGAGTAGATTAACTGACAGTAACTTTCACTATCATCCTGGACATTTTATCATTAAGTATTTCAGCTTCAGTAGGCTATTGAAAAGTCTAGATTTACCATAGGACCAAAATATTCTGAAGAATGACTTCTCCTGTTCAATCCCCAACAACTGCCACAGAGGCTTTTGTCACACAACTCTGCTTTGATGTTACCTGCACATTGTTTTCACTGAGCTATGCTGTTCAGACAGTTAGCACTCAATTTTAAGTCTAGCCTGCTGTCGCTCTTTAATGCTCCTGCTCCCAAGAACCAGACATATGTTCACTTATATTTAGAGCATAATTCAACAAAATATTTAAGTGTATGTTTAAGTCCATTGCTATGAGTTATGTACTTAAATAACTGAGAAGATAAGGGGTTTAAACTATTTCTCAGGTTTTATACAGACAGTATTCTTCAGCTTTTATATGAAATACATGGGTTTTTAAACAAAAAACAAATCTTGTCCTTTCAGTTAGCACTGTTGAGAAGAAAGTGTGAAGAGCAAATACTAGCTGACACACTGTCAAATCACAGCCAAAAGCAGGATTTTTTTAATCTCAGAGAAACACACACTGAACCACGATGAGCCATAAAAAGAAGAGATGTATAAACTAATGAAGATTAAGTCTGGACAACTATTAATTGTATTGCACTTACACCTATAGGCACCATGATTTATCTTTCATTTTGATACACTGAACAAGGAAGGAAAGGAACTCACCTCTGGTCTCCTAAGCTTAACAGTCTAAACAGGTTCCTATAGAAAGTAATTGGAAGCATTTGTGAATTTATGGAAGAAGATACTCTTCTAGCAGGGTTCTTCTGATTTTACTAGAAATAGAGTCCTGGAAAAGACATACTGGGCCAAATCAAACAAAGGTCTCTATGCCTCCAGCAGAATCAATACCAAGTTGGATAACTGGGCTCTGTACAGAGCTCATGATGATAATAATTAGGTATCTTAGACACTAAGCAGGGATATGTCCATTGGCAGAGAGCACAGCTCACAGAGGAAACGTGCAGAGAAAAAAGGAGGAGTGTGAAATCCCATTATTTTTTCCAGACTTTAAGTAAGCACAGTGGATTCTGTCACCAGGAATCACAAACATTCTTTGAGATAAGTAACCAAAGCACCCACCCACTCTTAGGTTGTGAGGTGATACCACATCCTATGTGTACAGTGCTCCTCATTCTCCTCTTGGAACTGCTCTTACTGCTCAGCAAAGAATTTAAGGGACAGGGTGAATAAACACATGAAAAGGTCACTTCAGTAGCCTAGTAGTTATGGCTGAGAAGATGCTTGATATGAGTTCTTGCTGCAAGTGCTGCGTGCACGTTTTCATGCAGTGATGTTTAAAACAAGGACTAATTATTTCCAAAATAAAATGCTGAGTTGTTTATCTTATGGTCCCTTATGAACTGCCCAGGGTTCTTAAGATTTGACATGTATATTACAGCCAAATTCATGAATGCAGAAGAGAAACTCATCTTTATTTTGTTTACAGAAGGCAATATCTCAATTATGGAAATTTTACTGCTATCAATATCACTGCTGTCATTTGTATTGCTATCTTATGAATTAAAGACTTCTGAATTTTCCCACTAACCATAAAACTGTGGTTAAACCTGGTTTGCCATGGACTTATGTCCACCTTCCCGTATGTTCCCTCTGCCTGTTTTCACCAAAATAAAACAAGCTCTCACCTCCACCCTGTCCTTACAACAACCCCATTGCAATTCTTCTGTTCTCCTCTAGCAGTTCCGCAACCAGCAACAGTAATGTCAGGTTCTCCCTACATCCACATGCCCTGCTTGTCGTAATTTAGCAGACTTTCATCACCAAATCCTCCCTATGATACCCTCAGTTTCCTCTGGCAGTATTTCCTCTAGCTTCAGCAGTACCAGCTCCCTCTCTTCCTTTTTGGCACGTGAATAAAGTTAGTCAAAATCATTGCAATGTTCCATTGTTGAGTTACATCTATTCCTTTATTCAACGTGGCTGAAGAAGGCTACAAGGTCCAGAAGTTATTAAGAGCATTGGTAGACATGGTGTCACTGCAGAGGCTCCAGTTTCTTGGGAGGCCACAAAAACGTTCATGACTGACTAGCAAATCCATGTTACTGGAGGCATCAATGTTTGAACATTCATGTTTCTCTGTGCAAAACCTATTTTCTGTTGCAAAGGTACATTGGGCTTATGGTACAAATGGTACAAATGCATTAATTCAAAATAATTTTATGCAGTGCTGCTAGGAAATTTTATCGCATATTTAATTAGGTCAATGATTGGCATGTATCTGTACTGTAGTTGGAAATATCTTTTTTTTTATTCCAGCAATAATCATATGCATCTTATATATACACATATGCATGTTGGTGATGCATACTCAGTTTCCATACTATAGGGATGCATGCTACAGGCATATCAGTTTTAAAGCAAAAAAAATTAACAGCTTGACTCCGTCTTGAATCCAAAGTGGTACTCGGACATGTTAGTCCAGTTAGTAACACTGCCTGCTCTTCAGGTTCAGCTTGCAATGTGGCTTTGTGGAATTTTAAACCACATCTTTCTCTCATTTGCATAGGCAATTTCCTCATCTGAAAATAAATTACTCTTGGAGATATTTTGGTGAGAGAAAAAAGTTTCCAAGCATTTCTCATACGTAAAATATATCAGGTCCACGTGAAATGCCTCAAACAGAACACTCCGCTTGTAGCAGAGGCTTTCAATTTTACCTTTTATTCTCTGTAATAGTTACAAGCAGTTTTTCCCTTCTTTTCTGTATTTGAATGGCATATTTCATTTCACACATCCATTGCTTTCTGCCCAGCACTGTAATTCAGCTAAAGGAAAAAGCTTAGTATTTGAAAATGTCAGCTGCCCAAAAGGTATTTGGAAGTCTGTGAATGTTAACCTTTCTAACATTTGCTTAAAGCCATTTGAAATTAATTTTCCTCTCTGCCTTCCTGTATCTAAATAAGGAGAAAGAACTATTCTAAGATGCCTATTTAAGCAGAAACTGATACAAAATGTATTATCTCTTTGGGGAAAACCAGCCTCCTAATACATGTAAATAACTCCGATTCACATTTACCAGAACTGCAGAGGAACAGATTTTCTCCCAAGATTGTTATTCAGTAAATTGAAGTCATGCTCGCCCCTCTCAGTTCCTCTTACTTATTCTCATAAAAAGTATTTTTTTCTGATGTTCTGTGCACACCTTTGTTATCAGTTCACTATGCATAAAATTAAACGGATAGAGATATATAAATAGCTTTAAATAATCTTAGAGTTCAGGATATTTGTTTTAACCACTGATTATCAATTCATCAAGTGGAGATTACTGGCAAAAGATATAAATCCTGAAGAAAGCTTTGAAATTATTATCAAATAAGGCTTTGCAGTTTAACCACAAAACACAACTGAACAACAGAGTAAAATGCCTCAATTTGCTGGGTCATCATTAACATGAATCTGAGACTACATATTATATGTTTGATTGCATCCTCTCAATGTGAAGTAAAATGAAACTGCAGATCTGATTTTTACAAAAACCACCATGTAATCATTTCAAAGAAACACAACAGGGCTAAAACTGTAAAGAACAATTAATGATCTTAAAAATGATTTATGCTTGAAGCAAGTAACTTTTTGTTATTGATACATTCTGTTCTGTCACAACAGGGGTTTTAAATCTCTGCTCTCAAAAATAAATAGCATTTCTTGACATAAATAGGTCCCATTCAGATAAAACAATGTAAGTCTACAGAGGCAAATCTGAATTTATCCCCACCCACCCCGTGGTCTTGAGAAAAGTTACGCTCTCTCCTGCTGATATATAATCATAGATTCCTGCAGAAAAACTGCTCTGGGCCACATAAATGGAAAAATGACCATGGCAATCAGGGCCAATATTAGACAATATGAGGCCACAACCAAGACTTACATAAAGCTCTACTTTTTTCCTTCTGAAATAGTTAGCCCCCTCTTTTCCTTTCACAATCACATCTGAGCTCCATCTAGAACTCCACATCATCCATCTCATTTTCACACATCATTATCTTCCCAAAACATGCTAGAGCTTGATGTCTAGCCTCCCCACTGTCCTACGATACAACCGTCTCCTCAACCCATGACGGGTACATCCCTTGTCTTACCCAAGAGAGAGCAGAGTTTCCCTTTTGCACAGCACTACTCTCTCTGTCAGGAATTCCCTCTGTTCTTGACAGGAGATTTGGCACAAGGGACATCTGTACCTGCATGTAGGATCTTATCCTGTGCTACTATTCTGAGAAGAAAAGCAGCAATTGCAAGGCTTTAAATTAGGAATGGCAACATTCAAGGTCATTTTCTAAAAGCCAGTACACACTCTTCAGCATTAGCATTGTCATGGTTTAACTCCAGACAGCAACTAAGCCCCACACAGCCGCTCGCTTACTCCTCCACAGCAGAATGGGGGAGAAAATCAGAAGAGTAAAAGCAAGGAAACTCGTGGGTTGAGATAAAGACAGTTTCACAGGGAAAGCAAAAGCTGCACACACAAGCAAAGCAAAACAAGGATTCATTTACCACTTCCCACAGGCGGGCAGGTACTTGGCCATCTCCAGGACAGTGGGGCTCTATCACACGTAACTGTTACTTGGGAAGACAAACACCATCACTATAAACATCCCTCCCTTCGTCCTACTTTCCCCAGCTTTATATGCTGAGCATGATGCCATACGGTCTGGGATATCCCTTGGGTCAGCTGGGGTCAGCCGTCCCAGCTGTGCCCCCTCCCAGCTCCGTGTGCCCCCCCAGCCTCCTTGCTGGTGGGGTGGGGTGAGGAGCAGAAAAGGCCTTGGCTCTGGGTAAGCCCTGCTCAGCAGTAAGGAAAACATCCCTGAATTATCAACACTGTTTTCAGCACAAATCAAAAACACAGCCCCATACTAGCTACTGTGAAGAAAATTAACTCAATCCCAGCCAAAACCAGCACAAACATCCACTTTCCAAGAACCCCTGCCTATTGAGAAAATGTTCCTCACTGTTGCAATCTATCAGACTTAGATTCTTAATGGGCCAGGACAGCCTTCTTCGGTGATAAAATTCAGCTTGGGCCTGGAGGTACACAAAGTCTGGAAAGATTGTTCTTCATGATGTCAGACTTACATGGTTTGCATCAATCACACCCACAGCATCAGGCAGGCCTTCATCCAAACTGAACCCCTCAACTCTAAGTAGGCAGTGAGGCACTCATGGACACAATCTATTACCAGATTCAAGATATGTGGTTTCCTTCAGTTCTTACGTCTTTCAACAGAGACATGGTAGCTTCCATTTCCCTCAAAAAATGTCAGCCTCCATGTTATCAGACTGCCAGTGTGCACTGTGAACAGTACCCTCCTGCTGTTTTGGGCCATACACCCATGCCTGGATACTTGCAGTTCTCAACCAAGACTGAACTCCTGTGAAGCTAAAGATGGATATACACCTTCAGGCAACTGACTGAATGCTGAAGGACTCCTAGGGACATTTATCATGCCTGCATCCCTAAACCCATGAGGATTACCGTTGCTTATTATCCCTTGCTTTATTTCGAAGAGGAGACTGGAGAACAATACCATGTGCACGACATCTAAATACCTAGTTCAGCTTCATAAAGCCTGGGGCAACTGCTGCCAGCTCCCTGGTACTGAGGAAGAAAGACGAATGACACCATGACACATATAAATTTGCATAAGCAGTCTGGAGGCAGCATCACTGCAGCTGACATCAATGGCCCTGAAACTTTATCCTCTGCTGTGCTTCCTCATAACAGGAAGTCCACTTTGCTTTTCCCACCCACACAAAAAAAAACAGGTAACAAAATGAGGTGAATATAACAGGTCCCTACATCTACGAAACAAAAGGCTTTTTTTTTTTCTAACGATCGATGCACACATGTGCATGCATACAGCTAGATGATGTGAGGTCACTCAAATCTCCTCCCACATGCAATGAAAGCTGGGCCCTCCCTCCAAACCCTCAAAATCTCTCAAGGGGAAAAGGTCAGTAGTATTTTGGCCTCTCCACTGCACCCAGAGGTTGACCCAGTCAGACTGGACATGAATTTCAGACCAGTCTGATGTGAGAAATATTGGTCAAATGGCAACATGCCAAATCAGAAAACCCTCAGGACAGGTGACCAGCACTTCTCTGTTGCAGCTTACTTCTTCTATCTACACACATACGCAGCCGTGAGCCCCTGAGGGCGCACGCCTTCCAAGGCGGCAGCCCACCTATGCAAAGAATTCTAACTGCAGGGACAGAAAGAAATGAGTCACGCAAGTTTCCAGAGAAGAAAAAGCAGCACAACACATAATATCAACATGCAAACTGATTTACAATAAACCATTCTAAAAGACTAGGGTAGCTTAAAATCAACGCACTAGTTAATCTGTCATTGACTTATAGGATCAGCCAGTCTGGCTGGGAAAAAATAAACGGAAGGGAGGGGGAAAGAAGGCACAGTCTGCCTTTCTGCATCAGGCACGTCGTACAACAGCCTGACTACTGAAATGAGGTGAGCGACAGTATCCATACGTACATCTTGCCCCTGGGTCTCCTGTGATATTTCACTTACATCCCAGATGTTTCTAGGCCTTGGTAGGGCTTTGGCAATGATTTTAAAGCCAAAGGCCTGATAAAGGTTGATATAGCATATATACCTAGCTATACCAAATAGCAATTTTTTAGATTTTTTTTTTCTGCAGCCCTCAACTTTTTATAGATTGGAATACCTAGTCCCTTGGACAGTGGCTCTCTGGGCTAAGCTTCCAGATGCCAGGAAATCACCCATGTCATGAAGCCTGGGGAAGCATGAGATTTCACCCTGTAGAAACCAGTGCCTTGATCCTGTCTGGACCTAAGTAGTTGCTCCCTGCCATGGCACTGTTGAGTGAAGTTCTTCTCTGTGCCCGCAATATGGAAATTAAACAGCCACTCCAGACTGAAGCCAGGGAAGAAAACTAAATTAGATGTAGGGTAAATGACTTGAGCCCAACATCAAAAAGTAAAGCAGAAAGTGATCCAACTTGTAGTAAATATTCTCAAATCCTTAGCCACTTAATCTGAAAATCTACAGGAAAGATTGATGGGTAAGCCCCTGTCATGGTTTACGCCTGGCCAGCAACAAAGCACCGTGCAGCTACTTGCCCACTCCCTCTGCCCTCGGCCCTGCGGGATGAGGGGGAGAAAATACAAAGAAAACGCCCGTGGGTCGAGAGGAGGACGGGGAGGGATCACTCACCGCTTACGGGCACGGGCAAAACACAGACTCACTCGGGGAAAAAACAAAGTCAATTTCGTTTGCTACCAACCAAAACAACAAGGATAACGGGAAGTGAAACCAAACCTTAAACCACCTTCCCCCACCCCTCCCTCCTTCCCGAGCTCAACTCCACTCCCAAATTCTCGCCTTCCTCCCCCCGCAGAGGCGCAGGGGGACGGGGAATGGGGGCTGGGGTCAGTCCCTCACACCTTGTCTCTGCCGCTCCTTCCCCCCTCAGGGGCCGGACTCCTCAC
>JAVKLA010000008.1:8122871-8141322 GCA_034782735.1 Sagittarius serpentarius
CGACCTGGAGCCGGGGAAGCTTCTGGCAGCTTCTCACAGGAGCCGCCCCTGCAGCCCCGCCCCGCTGCCAAAACCCCACCACTCAAACCCAAAACAGCCCCTTATACAGAACTTCAGCTAAGCCTGACCCCGCAACATCACTGAGGTGTGATGACTTACAAAAAAAAAAAAAAGGTATCATCCTATGCAGCTTTATCTTTCCTTCTCTGTCACACTCTTATTCTCTCCCAATATAGCTAGCGCTTCTGAACATATTGCTAGTTCTTGTTCCTTTTTATGGAGTTTCAAATGATGCTGTCTAGAATAAATACTGTAATTCTGTTTCTGGTTATTTGCAAAGTAAATGGTGTTTAATCATTGGCAGAGATGATTTGGCCTGACATTTTCAAAACTGATTTATTGCACTTTTTACACTAAAACCAGACCAGTTCTAATCTCAAATATGCAAAGGCCCATGATTGCGCTTGTAGTTACGATCACAGAGCCTATATATTGCAGTCTACTCTGCTTGCTACAGTTATGTATCACCCCTTTCTCAGAGAAATGACATCCCCAAAGCAGAAGGTTCTCTTCACCAGGATCCTGTATGTAACCTGTATGTACAAATTCAATAAAAATTCTTAAACAGACACAGTATATAAAAATCCATTCTGTCAAAATCTCTGAAGCTGTAGATGGCAAGGAACTGATAAATAGTTTACTTTTTTTTACAAAGTTGACAAAACTTCTGCACTGGAATTTAATCACCTTTAACAGATGATTTTTTGTTTGTTTGCTTGCAACTAGTGCCTGTAAATAGATGTAATTAAAGGTCATATAGAAAGACACTATGTCACTCTAGTGCTTACAGATACACCTATCATCAGTCATATGTTTGTATGAAACAAAGATATTGGCCATTCTACAAACCGAAAACACTTAAGTTTTAAAATAACTCTTTAAAAGATTGTTCTCTGTTCTGTACAAATGATTGTATTAATTATATCTCTGAGTTATGATTACTGAGCTTTTTAAAGCTTAGCTTAGATGGGACAGTTTTGTTTCATACTGGGTGGCTTCAAGGTGTATGGCTGTTTTTATTCAGCACATAATAAAATCTACAGCTTCAATTTGATAAATGACACCAAGCTTAGCTATTTCATAATCAGTATCAGAATGGGTTGATTTTGATTTAGTGTGCTTTGTTTTCATCTACTTTTCAAATATATGGGGAAAGCAAGAAACAATTTCTTTTTGTACAACTGACAGAAACACGAATTTCCCTGATGGCGATGGTACAATGTCACGTGACAAACCTGAAATTCCTTTCAGGTCATACTGAGACCAAACACAAAGTGTGATAAAACTCGTGACTTTAATGGAAGGAAATACCATGGGTTTTTTCTTGTCTATGGCAAGAGTTAATCATGTCACAAGTGCAAGTATATACCGAAATGACTTTAAGATACCAGGTGACAAAGTAGAGTCATGCAAGAGGCTTTAGAACTGACAAACAAAACCCATTTTCTTCTGTATCATTATTATAATTATTACCATGTTATTATTTAAAAAAAACAGGCATTGATGACTATTCACCTTATTTTTATCTTTCCTGCTTTTGGAGATCCTACGGCAGCTTTTCGCAGTCGGTAAGTGGGAATGGCATCAGGGAGGTGCCCGATGCCCACAGCCGGGGCTTCCCGTGGGACAGGCCCTGGCTGCCCTGCTCGGGGCTGGGGTGGTGGGACAGGCCCTGGCTGCCAGGCCCTGCCCTGACACCCCATGGGGACCCTGCCACTCCCGGCACCCCGGCCCCTGGGCGCAGCTGGCCCACCCTGACAGAAGTCTTTTTTGGGGAGGGCTGGGGAGGAGGGTTTAATCAGCTGAATTTACTCTCCCCGCAGCCCTGTGATCATTAGTTGCAGAGGCAGGGAAACAGGAGGGCACACAGGCAGGATCATGGTGCTGCTCTGCCAGCCTTTCAGCTTCTCTTCCTCTGAGACTCAAAATAAGAAAGGTGCAAGGTATATCTGAGGTAACGGTTTGCTCCTATGAAAGAAAGAAGATTTAGAAAGCCCTGCTCCTACCCTATCCCTTCATCTCTGCTTTCGGTCACGTGCTCCATCTACTTTCTGTTGGATTTTGCAGCTCACTCTGTCCCTGCACAAATTGATATGGTTGTCTATTCAGCAAAACACAAGAGGAAAGGAGGTGAAATTGATACAGACCTTGTAGATCTTCACAGTGATACCAGTATCACAAACACTGTAATCATCATCATCATCATCTTGCACTGCTACTGAAAGATGCCATCTTGCCTCTGCCTTGTCCCTGACTTTGCCACTTTTTTTTTCCCCTCACAGAGCTTGTGCAGCCAGGCAGGGAGCTGAATCTGAAAATTAACTACTGCTAAAAGAAACCCGCCAAGTCTGTCAGTTTTAACTTACATCAGTTGCCTGATCCACTTCACCGCGTGGTCAGGTGAATGTGCCTGCAGATGCAAAAGGTGCAGCTGTGCCAGGCAGGGGAGAGGAAAAACTGCCTCTTTCGGAAGCTGTCTCGGTTGATACTAACTTAAAACGTGACAGCCGAATGAAAGGTGGGGTAAGAGGAGTACTAGTCACATATTTTTAAATAGTAATTAGGAAGGATACATAAACGAGGTATAGGAAAATGTGGTTAGACATCGGCATCTCATTACAAGCCTAAGGAAGAGTCAAATACAGTGTGAAAATCTGGGCAGTGTACTGAAAATGATACGATGTTTAATCGCACTGATATCAATCACAGTGATACTAACAAGCTCAAGTCTGTGTTGCTTATTTTATTGACTAAGCATGTAACAGAGGCTGTTATGGGCACTGGAAAACCTCTAAGCTCTACTGACAAGATAATACTTGTAATGATGGTGGAAGGCAGACAACATTTTATCCTCTACCGACTGCTCTTGCTCAGGTTTTTTGAACACTGGACCTTGATAATAACAGCAATAAAAAGATGTTTAGAATACTACCTTCCTTTCTGCTTTTTTATGATACAATTAGATTTTCAACAGATGACTTTGGCAAGATTTTGTTGTAAAAGATAAACAAAAAGCTCTCAAATCCCTTCTTAAACTGATTTCTTCCAGAAGTTCTCTCATGTTTTCATATTTTGTCAGAACAAGTTTGGAACAAACATTGCACTCACTTTTAATACTCTGTTGTATTAGAGTATGTAATACGCAATGTTATTAGGCACAAATTACAATCTTGTACACCCCAAAAATCTGTGAACAAAATAATGTCAGTAAAATTGAAATGTAAAGTGTTAGTGTGAACTGCGCACCAAATGATGAACTATTTTGTATAACCAAAAGTTAATCAGTTTATCTCCACAAAGCACAAAATTATACTGGGTGAGGTAACTGGCTGGACACTTGGAGACAGAAAATAAAACAGAGAATGACCTTACATAGATTGTGTTTCAATTTCTGGCATTTTCATATAAGCCTGGCTAAAAATATGGACAATTTTTGTGAAGTTCCTCTTCAGTTCTATCTGAAGAAGATAATCATAAAATATTACATAATATAAACAAAAGACATGATTTCAGTTTTATGAAGTCTCATTTCAGAGCATTCAATATGTTAGTATTGTATTTAGCAACAAATTCCGTCTCCTAACTTCTGATAATAGTGTCAAGTGAAGAAAAAGAGAATAAATGACAGAAGTTCCCAGCTGTTGCCTAAACTTCAAAGCACAGTACTAAACATACTGTGTATTTTAGATCATAAAAAACTTTGCAGTAAATTCATGCACTCACATACTTAAAAACACTGGAAAGTAGAAATTGCTACTAAGCTTTTATTAAATTCCTTGCCAACGATGAAGAAAAAGAAAACAACTAACACTTTAAAGAGAAATAAAGCAGTCCCTGTGTTCATCCATATATTTGTGCTCACATTGCTTTTTTATGTTTGAATACATGCGGATAAAAACTAAAACAAAATGATCAAAGCTTCCTCAAATTAGGATGCCTTGGTTAAATATTTTCCCTAGACTGTGCAGAGCTGCAAGGCAGGCTCCATGCTGTTAAAGCCACCTATTCATACTGTTGGTGTGTAAGTTTGCACTAACACTTCCGTATAACATAAAGCTTGTATTATTTAGTTAATGATAAGGAAGACAAGCACCAGAAGATCTAAGAAGTATGTTTCCTGAAACAACAGAAACTTTCAGTCAGTCATCAACCCAGTCCACTTCCAGCTGCTGGATAATAGATTTTTGGTTTTAATGATTTTTTTTTTACCACCACAAAGTGTTAGTGTAAAAGTTTATAAAAACACTGAACTACATATTTTGCATTATTGTTTCTGGAACACTGAAAATGAGATTAGAAGAGAGCGATGCTGAATTATTTAAGTTGAAAGCCAGTTTTAATCTGCATTAGTGTACAAAAATAATTTCTACCAGAGATATATTTGTAATGAACAAAATGGTACACATAGTTCAGTGTGAATGGACACAGAGATTAAAATGCAGTGTCACTGGGGAATCACAGTCCTTCTGATAAAGTAGTTGGAGGTATTCATATCAGCTAAGCTTTATTTGGAAAACACTGTAATTTGATTGTGATCTATCAAAGTAGGTTACGGAAGTTAACTGATACATTTGCTTACAAAGCTCTTAGTCAAACCCTGCCAATTTAATAGGCAGATTGTCCTGACTTCATTGACTCTACGCAAGGGGAACTACAGTGATGTAACTGGCATTTACAGGTGTGGTCACATGTCTACACTTAAAAACAGGAAAATTAGGCTAAAGTGCTAAATGATATATAGCACTTATTTGATTACTAGCTATTAATAATGATTTATTTTAAGTTTTACTTTTGTAGTGCCAAACTTCAGACCAATATTTCAACTCTCTTTTCAAAAAGCAGAAAAAAAGGAAAGCCTAGGAAAGTACCTAACAATTGAGGATGTGACTTTTCAGGATGAAATCTAGTTACTTATAGCGTAATTTGAAATGACCTCCTATAACCCGTAGCCTTCAAATCTGTTCTACGGTATCAGCCTATACATATGAAAAATGTAAAATTCCTTAATCACAAAGAAGCTAAAAGGAGGATGACATTATAGAGCAGCAATTGGTTTGCTGGGGGCCAGAGAGAAATGTCACAGTTAGGCTTCTGAATTCTTACTCTTGTCCCCTTGCTAATTATTTTCTAACTTCACCACAGTGCTGTGCTTTACTCTTGCAGGTTTCCTAGTGGCTTAAAGTTTGGTTTAAATTACCACACGCTGGTACTCGTAGTCACCATGGGCTTCACATCTGTGTTAAGATGGGAAATAGTCAGAGGCCATCATGTGGAAAGCAGTGGAGGCAAAAGCTAGCCTGTAAGATACTTGATAGGCCAAATAGACCTTACATTTCAGCTGTATCTTGGAGCATGAACTGACACTTATTTCTACTGCAGAATTCTCCTGTCTGGTGTCTTGACTGAAGTCTCTATTTGGAAAATAAAAACAACAAAAAAACTACCGTAGAAATCTCAGTTTTCTTGTTAGGTCACAAAACGTTTGTGTCTCTCTTTAAATGATAGTTAACCACTAATAAATCATAACAAAATATTTCCCTTAAAAACAATTTCAGCAGTGAAGCAGTTAGCTTCAACAACCCCTTAGCTAAAGACAGCTGGGACTCACACTCCACAGTTTTAATTAATAAATTAGCAAATGTCATGTAAAATATATTAAAAAGATATTTCACAATTAAAAGTAATTGCATTTATTTGAAGGCAAAAGAGATTTTTCCAAGTTAGTACACTAAAGAATTTATCAAAACCTAACATTGTTAGACAACATGAAAAATAACGTGTCCCATTCACTTGCAGGAAGGAGCTTTTTGCACAAAAATGTGTGTAGGAAGAAATATAAGGAAGAAATAAACGTAGAATATAGGAGCTCTTAAAATGGTTACAAAAAGAGATCCCCAAGTACCCCTAGCAAATTTTCAAGTTTAAGTCTCTCCAGAAGAAATAGTACTTAAAGATATTTAGTTCTGTGTATATGGAAGAAATAACTAGAGTCTTCAAAGAGAGTGTGTCCATTTTGACTAGAGCTAAAAAAAAAAGTACTGATGTATTGAACAAAAGGCCAGACCATAGCTTCTTTGGGAATAAAGAACATCTACCTTTGGTGTTCTACATCAAGATGTTGAGAACCACTAACTGTTTTTGCCTTTTTACTCTAAAATTAATAATTTTGACAAACTTACAAAAAATAGAATTACTCAGTCTTCAATGTCAGACTATGGGAGTTTAAGTCCCACTGAAAGTCAGTGGGGCCTGTGCTTTTCACCCACTTAGATTTTAGTAAAAATCTTCCCTTAGTACAAGAGTGTGTCTCCTGCCATATCTATACTTTTCTGCAATTACAGAAAATTGGTAGATCAAACAGACAAATGGAAAAAAATCTATAGGAAAAAAAATCTATAGAAAAAAAACCCTGAAGAATTAAAAATAATCCAGGTTATAGATTTTGGGGGTTATAGTTATGTCTCTGTACTAATACAGTGCATGCACTCCAGACTACAGCAAAATTCAGTCATGAGTGGTACTTTTAACCATTTCCAGTCACACTGCATACATATCAAATCCCAAACTCCACAGCTGTTCAAAATGAGACTTCATCTATTATGTAATCTCTGAACCTCTCTACTCTGAAAAAGATTATATCCAAATTGTATTCAACCTTATCACTCCAAAGAGGGCCAACTCAATCTAGTTCAGCTTTCCTCTTAGAAAAATTCTGTATAGAAAAATCTGGCAGTCCTTTAGAATTTTAATTTATATCTACAAGAAACAGCAAAATTAGGTAAAGTATCTTCATTTATCAGATCAGGTGTTTTTAAATCATTGGCTTGGAAATTTAGCAATGAAAAATGTTTCCAGCTCTTCTCTAGCACTTTCCATCAAAGAGTGTGTTTTTATGCTAGCAAAAACCAGAAATGCAGCTTATGTCTTCAGAGAGTTAGAAAAAGTTTCATTCAACACAGCGTTTGATTTTGTGCTCAGTAATGAAGGTACACAATTTCATAAGTGGATAATACATTTTCACAAAATGTGTGTTACTTCCCTAGTTCCAGCTACATCTATAGGTGGCCTTTAACAACAGCTATTTTTTTTTTCACTGACTTGCTGTGTAACAAAAAAATTGGGGCTCTTATTCCTTTGCAATACATATATCACTTGCTGCTACCAACGGCTTGTGAAACTGAACATTTAAAGGAGTTTTTGCCATCACTCCCACAATTCAACATGCTGCAGTTGTAGATCAAGAGCAAAACTGCACTTCTCTGCGTTGTCCTAAAGTAAAATAAACCCTTGAGTTTATCAGTAAAAGGCAGAAATCTAGTTTTATTTTAGATTTTCATGTTTTAAAGTTATTGAAATAACCTGAAAGGAAACTGAGGGGGAGAAATCCACAAGCTTCGTAAGTATAAAATAGGTATTTTAAGGATTTGAGTGGTAGTTTCTGCAAATGACCTCAAGGCGTGCTGCTGCAAACAGACCCGTAAACACCATTATCAATTCCTGAAGGTAAACGAGGCTGGGGAAGGAAGTATAACTCCCTTCTTCATGACCAGAGAGAACAAAGAGTCTATTTTTTAAAAAGGACATTTATACAATGTGCAAGGTCCCTCTTTTGCTCTCAAAATTGGCAACTTCATGCTTTTTGGTGGTTTTTTTTTCTCTATGAATTGTAGTAGTCCCTGTAAACTCAAAGACAGAATGATACACCTATAAATCTATCTCATAGAAATGTCAATGAATCATACCATATCTTCTAACGATGCATGTTTTGACCTCAAGATATTTCAGTTTTCTGCAGAGACCTCTTCTACACAGCATGCTTCTTTTAGAGGCCTCAGCATATGATTAAAATTTATAGCAGAAGCTTATTTTTTTTTTCCTCTTAAAGACTGTGATACTGTGAAAGAAAAATACAATAAGTAAAACATATTTCAGGCTTGTGCATAACTGAGTGCTGTGTTTGCTTGTCTTTAAAGTCCAGTCTAATTAAAAAAAACCCAAACAACCCACTTCAAAAGGAAATCAGTTTCTATTGGATTACAAAGAAAAAATAATAGTCTTGGGACTTAACACACAAGAAGCATAACAGTGCGTACTTTAAAAGGTCTTTATTACAATTCTTGATTGCCAGATGAGACACAAACTAAGCCTTCTTTGCTACAAGGGCACATTACTGGCTCACGTTCAACTTGGTCAAACCAGTCAAAGCAGAAATATATTTTTCTTTTATTTAGGTATTCACAAAACCTAAGCAAGAGAGTCTACACTACAGGGCAAGTAGATTCTCTGCTCCACGATGTTGCTGGGAGTTTTGTTCCCCAAGGAAATGCTTTGGAAGACACTGGATTACGCAGCTTTCTCCTACACATCTGGGTTTCCTTTCAAAGGAAGACTAGGGTGATGTTCAACTACCAGGACCGTAAGGAGAACGAGTACATCTGCAGAACAAATCAAGCTCAAGAAATATCTCAATCTTTCTTCTCCTACACAAACCAAAGAAACCAACTGAATTTTGTAATTATTATTAAATTTATCTCTTAGATTGATCTTGCAGTTAGTTATGCTGGGACCTTACATAGGTAGAATACAGAAAAGTATGTACAATTTTAAGTGCTTTCTAATAACTTTAAAGAATGCCTTGTTTTTAAGCAGTAGGGGGGTTTATTACTCTTATGATGCCTAATCTTGGAACTTTCAAAGGCAGTTTCACCTCCACTGATCTTTTAAGACTTTACCAGAAGCCACACAATGACTAGCAGCAAATAATCTGATTTGATCCTTATAATTCCTAAAAAATTAAGGTAAAATTGATTTAAACTGCTAAAACAGGAAACAATTCCATCATATAACACTGTACTTAGATGGGATTAAATTCCCTCAATTTCAGATTCTGTAGCTATTCCATAATCCTGATATTTTAACACTTCAGTTATATAGTTAAGGATTTATATATTTAGTAACTTAGTTCTATGATAAATATTTCATATTAGCTCCACCCAGGATCTGTGTTGGTAGCAACTCTTTTTTTTCACCAATACGATACAGAAAATTTTTCAACTATATCAAATGGTTATTAAATGGCTGATCACTTTATGACTAGTGAATTCAGTAGGCACTAGATCAGACCATATTTCATTTCCCTGGTTAAAAAGAGAGTTTCAAGAAAGCAAAATCATCTTCTGGGCTGAGAAAATTTTACTGGAGAATTATAACTGATAAATAAGTCAGCAAGCAACACTCAGGTGTTTATGAGTTCTTCTCGATCTACTTAAATTTGTGGGGAGTAAGTTGGAAATATGAACATTTTGCTTGTGAAATGAAATTTCACTATCTTCAAGTTGATAAAGAATTCCAAATATAAAAATTCATGAGGCAGAATGGAAACCAAAGTATAATATCACAAATATATGATGCTTCCTCTTGTCTCATGCGCAGAGGTGAAAATCAATAGTAAATTATGGGAGACATACCAGCTTTTCTGCATTACAGGAGCTGTAGTTCTGTGTTTACGTCAAACACCATGTCCTCTAAATTAAATAAGTAAACATTCTCAGCGAGATATCAGTGGTACCCAGTCAGCAGGTTATTTCTGCCTTTTCCTTCCTCACCCTGAAAGGAATTACTGTAAGGGAAAAGAGAACATATTTATCCAGAAAAAGGACAGAATGCAAGATGCAAGCAGGAACTTGAAAATGTGGAGACCACGTTCTATTTCTCCTTCAACTTCTTTTCATTTGTAGACCAGACAGCCCCACTTCTTTCTTAGATTGTATCTTAATGAACTGAGTACTGGTTTTGAGACATATTTTATAGATCTAATATTGTCACAAAGCTCCAGTGGAGGACTTAAGAGTAATTATGTGAGAGTTTGAGCTAGAAAACCCTTTGCATAAATTCAGAATGCTGAGGGGCTGCAGGATCTATGTAAACAGGTACTTTTGATTTTCCCCTTGCTATTTCTGCAACATATGCCCTATATGTTGTTGTAAAGGCATTGTGCATCAAGGTGGAACTTCATATATTCTACAAGTATATTACAAGCAGTTAAGACAATTAATATATTAACGTTTATGAGACTACTTACTTAGAACTACCATAGTAAAATTAAAGTTATCTCTGAAGGATGTCCTAGACTGATTTTTAGTGTTTGGTAATTTTGTGTGGGATTTTTAGACAAACAGAAATTCTACACTGTCAATATAAATTACTTCTCTGAGTAGATAACAGTAAGTTGAATAACTGAACTCTATATGCTACAGATTTTCTAACAAGCTAGCCCCTGTCCTTTCTAAATACATCTACTTCCCTATTGTTGTTTTTTGATTAATTGTGATTTTAATGAACCAGTGAGCCATAAAAAGCCTCTTTTTTTCCATGGAGGTAAACATAGGCATGAATTTATCACTATAGCTATCTATATACAGTCATATGAAAAATACTGAATTGGACTTGAAAGATTAAGTCTATTGTTTCTTGTTGACGGCAGTAAAATGTTTCCAAATAGGTATAAACATTTGTTGACACCTATAATTACTGATTTGAATCTTGGCAAATAAAGAATACTATATACTATGTAAAACTTATCCATGAAAAACAATTTTCTAAATACCTTACAGAATAAGTTTTCTAAAAGTGTACATTAAGAGTATAAAGATTTTCCATTTTTATATTTTGCCCAAACTGAGAAAGGTAGAAAACCTTTCATTATGCCACGACTCATGCTGTTAAGATCTTATCATGTATTCTGTTTTGTCAGAAGTAAAGACAAGATGAAATATGCCTTGACAAGTTGTACACATAATAATGCCACAAAAGCCTAGCTTACATGGCCTTCTGAAAGCTGAATAGGGTTATTTACTGTAGGCATATAAACTCTCACACGAATATCTCTCCTATTCAAATAAGAGCCAAGGAAGTTCAGGGAATTCTCCGCTCATAACAACTTTGGAGAAGCAGCAAGAAATCCTGCCAATTTGGGTCATGTTACAATTGCTGCAAAAGTCTTGGCCCAGACACAAGCTTCCGCACAAAGACAAGCTGTAATGAAAAATTACATGGTTCTCCAAAGAAATGGAAAAATTGGGAAGAGTATGTAATCTATTGAATAAATAAAATTTATATAGTTCTGTAAACACAGAAAAGTTTATATAAGATTTTATATATTTTTATGTAAATTAGGTATGATATGCTATACATAATATTTTTTATGATATAAACAATATATGACTATTATAATTTTCTCTACTTACTAATAATCTTTTGTTAAGTAAATTTAACAACTTAGCCTTTAAGGGAGAAATTTATGTCATCGCATGTTAGATACTGAGAAGTGTTTAATTTTGGCTGCTTGCAGAGGTTTCACAGAATCGTTCAGGAAGGGGCCTCTGGGAATGTCCCCCCCTGCTAAAAGCAGGGTCAGCTAGGGCAGGTTGCTCAGTGCCTTATCCAGTTAGGTTTTTAATATCTCCAAGGATACCGACCCACCTTAGAAAAAATACCAAGGATACCAATCCATAACCTTTCTGGACAGTCTGTTACACTGTTCAACAATTCTCACAGCAAAACCTTTTTTCTTAGGTTTAAATAAAACTTCCTGTATTTGACTTTGTGCACATTGCCTATTGTTCAGTCACTAACACTAAGAGTACCCCACATCAGGTATCTGTACATACTGAGAAGATCCCCCTGGACCTTGTCTTCTCCAAGCTCATCAGTCCCATCTCTCTCATCTTCTATTCATACGACAGATTTTCCAATCCCTTCATCACCTTCATGGCCCTTTGCTCTGGACTTGCTCCGGTATGTCCATATTTCTCTTGTACCTTAGAGTCCAGAACTGGACCCAGGACACAGCACTCCAGGTGTGGCCTCACCTGTGCTGCGTAGATGGGAAAGATCACCTCCCTTGACCTGCTGGCAACGCTCTTCCTTTCCTGCAAGGGCGCATTGTTGGCTGATGTTCAGCTTGTGTCCGCTAATACCCTGAGGTCCTTTCCTGCCTATCTGCTTTCCAGATGGCCTTCCCCCAGCACGCACTGGTGTATTATGGGGTTATTCTTTGCCAGGTGAAGGAATTTGGTTTTCCCCTTGTTGAACTTCATGAGGGCCCAGTCAGTCCATTTCTCCAGCCTGTCGAGGTCCTCCTGAATGGCAGCACAAACATCCAGCGTATCAGCCATGCCTCCTAGTATTTTTTCATCATCTCAGTTGAAAAAAGAACGCTCCTCCAAAGGCAGTTCACCACATCTGTACTAGAACAACATGAATGGTCCCCTGAGGATGCCTGTCTCTCACCACTAATTACTGCTGTGCCTAGATGACTAGCTTGTACTATACACAGAAATTTCCAACTGGCAAACTTAAGCAAGGTGAATTTATGCTGAGTGCTTACATTATGTGTCAAAATAAAGAACTATGGGAAATCCAAAAGTGTACAGTTAGCTCATCAGAAATGTGCTACACTTTTCTCAAACTTTCTCTTTTTAGTAGTGGAAGTCTTGGATTCAAGTCCAGTATAACATTTGTCACATGTAACATATTTATGTTTCATACAGTAAAAAAATGAAACAAAAATCCCATTCTTATTTACCTGGTGTGGCATTTGCATATCAATTCAATAATTCAATTTAGCTCCTTTTAAATTTCATTAACCTGCTGGCAAACAAATACTTATTTACTGAAATTTTGTTTCTTCAAGGAGGTCCAAAGGAAAATAAGCAGATGTGTCCACAGTGTAAAACTGACATTTGTCATTTAGCTGGGCAGAATGAATGATCTTCAAGACATGAAGAAATGCATGTGCCATGGGCTTAGATGGTATT
Source organism: Sagittarius serpentarius (assembly GCA_034782735.1). Taxonomy (NCBI): domain Eukaryota; kingdom Metazoa; phylum Chordata; class Aves; order Accipitriformes; family Sagittariidae; genus Sagittarius; species Sagittarius serpentarius. The sequence goes on from JAVKLA010000008.1 coordinate 8,135,750, forward strand.
CATTACAGTCTACATATTCCTACAAGCAAACAAGCTTTTCTGTTTAGGTATCTGGATCTACACCTACTCAAATATAATCAGAGTTTTGGCCTTATCACCTCTTACACATTCTGTTTGATTTTATACAATGTTTTTCTAGTGTTCATAACTTTGGCAAATGTTAATCCTTCAGGCTAAAAATCCGCACACTAGACTTGATGTTGTCAATATAAATCATAAAAAATGCCCAAGTTCAATCTCAGACTATCATGATAAGTCTTACATATCATCAGGTATTTTAAAGTTTAAATCGTGAATACTTAACTGCCTTCTAATTTTCAGTTAACTGTACTTGTATGACATTAGAATAAATAATGTGGTATTTTCTTCTGCACTTCCCTACCAATTCATTTTGCAGCTTCTTCATTGATATATAAAACACTGTATTTTGTACAGCATCACACCTTCTACTGGCCTTTCTTTATACTTCCCCTCTTTCCGCAGCTGAGGATGTCCTCATTTTCCCGCAGTACAAAGGACAGAAAAAAGGAAGTTGGCAAGGGAAGAACAGCAAGTATCTGAATCATTTTTCAAAAGATGGAAAAGAAAAAGAACCATACTGCTCCATTAGGACCTTGCTGCAGCAACAGCTGCAACAAAAAAGTTTTTCAGCCACTTTGCCTGCATATTTCTTTATCAAAAAACTGCATGGTTCCTAAAAGATGAGTTTCACTTTACAGGATGTCTGTTCTTTTCTGAGGTAAAAAAAAAAAAAAAAAAAAAAAAAAGGCAGTTCAAAGAGTGTTTACCTCTTGACATTCTAAAGACCATGTTCAAATTTCTAAAACTGGCTGTAGTCTGATGACTAGAATCATTTGAGGTCCAGACTGCCCTGAGTAACAAGGGAGCTGGAGCATCTGCAGCCTTTGTTGCCAGCATCACCTGAGACAACACGTTTGCTCTCAGTGCTGCAATGGGCTTGCAGCCATTCAACTGCACAGCTTCCTCTTCCCACGCTGCCGTTTCAGAGACCCTGCTTCCCCTCCAGAAATCTAACTCAAACCAGGACTCCTGGCTATAATTCTTCCTCTACTTGCCAGCTCACTCATTAACTGTGAAATCATTTAGCAAAGCTTAAGTCTTAAAAGTATGCAGAGGATAGCCGACTGCCTATTGCTGTCACTCACGTAGTTCGCTGCATGAGAGGCTGTATGTAGACACAGGGAATCCAACATTGTTAATGAGTGATTTCTAAGGAGATGGCAAATGGAGCTGTTTCTGTTTTCTTTTTCAAAAATAACTATGGTACAAAGCAACTTTGTCAAGAACTGAAACAGCAAGAGAAGTCAGACTTAAGATTGACACCTTAATTGTGAATAACACAGCCTGCCCAAGTGCCATAGTAACAACTGGTGTCTGCAAATACGGGATTAAACGTGCCAATTTGTTTGGATGTGAATGAAAACCCATACAGGTAATTTTGCCAGGCTTAGAGGTGAAAGTTACATGTAATTTCTCCTCAGGAACACATGTAGCAGACAAGCTAGTTGAAATCATATCCTCCTCCTATCTCCCCTGTTAACAGTGAGTTGTGTATGCTCCAGATAACATCCCATGATCCTGATTTTGCGACTGTGCAAACCTCCATCTACATTCTGGATGAATCTTGCCCTACTTCCCAGTGTATATCTATTAAATATTACAGGGTATAGGATGTACTTTTTTTATAATAACTTTTTTCTGTTCTACAGTATTTCTTATTGTCATAGTAGCATTCAAACCTGATTATTTGGTTTTTGTGGTTTTTTGTCTTTTTTAAAAAAGTAAGGGATATAAGCAGGTGAAACTGTGCCACTTGGTTTTTATGTCTATTGAGGACGTACATCATTTGTGTGAAAGTCTTGTTCCATTTCTCAGATACAAACAGATCGTGCTTTGGAGATGTAACCAATGCTGATTGCTAACATGCACCTCAGTTAGCAAGGAGGATTATAATGTATAAAAAACCAGGAAGTTGTCAGGGACGTTGTTAATGAGGAAAGAACACAATACTGAAAGGTGCTCACACTAAGGTCAGAGCTAGAGTTAAAGCTAGAGCTGATTACACCACGCTCAGAACTGTCCTAATGGGTTCCTGTAGAAAAGATCGCAAAAAAAGCTGCAAAAGGCTCTGCATGAGATCCTTTCGTCCTTTGGACCTGAGGTGAAGAAAGAGATCAACTGCTCCTTAGTCAAGGGTGGTTAGAAAACGTGATGATAAATCTCCATCAGACGTACAAATGTCAAGGAAAAATGGTAGGGAGACCCAATCACTTGGCACTGGGTTATCTGGCTCTGCAGGGATGTAACAAACAAAAAAACAGTGGTGCTAAGATTTTTTGGAACACTTATTTGCTGGCAAATAAAAAAGTGGAGAGACATGGCATCTTTTCCTCTTCTTTTAAACCAAATAAGAATTTGATTGGGATTATGGTACCCAAAAGAAAAGCAGCTGTATCTAAGGAAGAGCTGGGGACAATAAGACTGTGCACTGTAACGTACCCATTGAACAATGAGAAGTGATCAATCAGCAGAATGAACATTTTCTTCTAGCCTTGGATTCCTGGTATTTTACATCAATATACTTGGGATATCGTGTCATCTCTGAGAATCTGGGAAACAGTCTTTGTTCAAGACACATCTCTGACAACTTTTTTGAAAGAAAATATCAGCAGTCTAACCTAGCACCTAAATCCAGTGTTTGGCATATGTAACATAATAACTTTTTCCAACAGTGATATTAATCACCTAAAGTATGCCAAGATCCTTTTTGAAGACCTCTTTCTACTCAAACCCTACTCTTTCTTATAAACAAGTCAAACCAGAATTTTTTACTTTTTTTTAAATTTTCTATATTTGTTTTCAGTCTTCCAAGTCTTTGTCCAGACTCAGTATGAGGACAGTTGCCTACAGCACCTAATTCATGTTTTGAAAAATACTGGTGCGAAGTTATCCATTTACCCTCTTCTTTCAGTACAAAAATATGATCTAAATATAATTCTCTTTTTTGCACCTGCTGTTTCAGTGTCCCTACCCCTCATCATATTGACTACATATTTCTGAAGGTTATCTTTAACCTCACTAATGACATTTTTCAACTCCCAATTTACATTAATTTCTCCCTTTTGTTCTTTTTATATATCTACACACACACTTCTGCTCTTGCATATACATGCAGAGCTTTTGAACTCAAACTTCAAAATGCCGGGTATGATAGTAGTACTATCAGAGGACAAAACAGAATAGTAAGCAATTCTCTATCATTTTGTGGCTTGGGTGATTGCCAGCGCTACACGGTATATCAGTTCATATAGATATATTTTTTATCATCTTACAGGTTTTATTTTTATTCCTTATTGGCTGAATCAGATTATTTTTTAGCTGAAGAAGCTTTCTTACCTGCAAAATTGTAATTTGCTGTTATATAATAAAGCTCTCAAATTAATTTAAAAGTACATATATCTTTTCTTGCTCGATTTTCATCATAATTTTTGACACTGTTAAAACATGTCTGGTTTTATGGTACATATTTTTTGTCTTCCTTTTTCATTGCTTGTCACAACAGCTTTCACTTGTGTCTCAACATCTGAGGATATAAAAGGCTAATCTGTGAAAGTGCTGTACTTCTATGCTGAAAATGTTTTTCTGTTGATTAAGAAAGCGTATTAGAAATATAAAAAAAAAAAAAATTGACCGTGACCTTCCAACACTCAAAGAAGAAAGATTTAGCTGTTTTAATCAACAGAAAAATGCTGGTTTAGATGATCCAATGAGTGAAAGTAAATAGACAAGATTTATTTTCACTGGAGGCAAGGGTGAGGAATGACAGCTTGGCTACCCACTTGCATATATATCCACCTAACTGACATGCACCTGTCTAATTCAGATGCAGGCCCTTTTTCTGTTAGTACTTTTGCTTTGTTTTTGCAGGTGAAGGAAACCATAGGGGAGATGTTTAATTGAACTCTGGTGTGGAGGACAGACACAGAGAAACCAGAATGGCTTCCAGCTTTCACTTACAAATTAAACAAAATCCTCAGGGATCTTTAACTGGCAGACATTTGGAGGAAATTAAATGCTAATGTGTGCAGTTGTACTTTTTACACCCACAGATTTCAAATATATAAAGACATTAACTTCTCTTCTGTTGCAGCAAATTCATAATATATGCACAAGGCATAAGGTTAAATCTTATGTAGTAAGGTAAGAATTCAATATCAAATCATGCACTTGCAATATAACATGAGCCCAGACATTTTCAGCCTTAAACTCTTTAAATAAATGACTAACACTTTTTTTTATGTGCAAAAATATGGCACTACTGCAGAATTAGAGAAGGTCCTTGTTGAATACTACAATGTGAATTATGCCCAGGAGAATACAGTAAACGAGGTTCTGGGATGGCATGAAAGTTCTTATGCAGGAGCCATCAATACCTCCATCTAGAAAAGAAAAACGTTTTAAATATTTCCCACTTAAGAGCTTTGAAAAAGACTTCAGCAATTCAGGAGAATGTCAACCAGTAATGGCACACGGTGAGTGCTGGTCACAGCGGTTAGAAAGCTCATGTGCTTTATCATACCCTTCTATTTTGTAGGTTACAACAAATGTGTACATGTGTGTTAACGACAAATTATGGTATTATTATGTATGTTTTGTTACTGTCCTAAACTGTCAGAAGTCTAGTATCTTTAGGAGAGAGCAGTGTGTAAACAGTCGACTTAGGAACTAACTGTATGGCAAAGTGGTTTGGGAAAGCATTCGATGACCACATAAACGGACTTTTAGAAACTAGTCAACACCTGAATATATAGAGAGGTGACGAATTATATAAAACATATGCTTTAAAAAGGGAGGGAAAACAATGGAAATTAAAAGGAAAGAGTTAATTCTGTGGTTTTGGTTTTCCGCAAAGCACAAAAAAATCCAGCTGTTTCCTTAGAAACCTAATATTGGATACTAGCTGAAAACCTCACTGAGTTCTTACTTAAGCTTAAGGGATGCCTGAAAGTGGGATTTGTGTGACCTAAATGTTATCTATACATGAACAAGGCTCATTTTGTAGTCAGTGAAGAAAGAGAAACAGCTATTGAAAAGACAACTTAGATGAGTAATCTTTAGGTTTTTAATGCTAACTGAGATGAATTATGTCCTAAGTTCCTACCAACACTAATGCTTGACATTATTGAATTATTTGGTATGGAAACTTGTAGCAGTTAGCATAAGTTAGGCCTAGTCGAAAGCAGCCTTAGCGTATGTGGGTAAGCCTTAATTGACCCTATAAGGTAAGGGAGTAGCTAAGCAGCGAAGTAACTTAAACCTTTGAAATACTGTGAAAGTTGTGACTGTTGAGATCCTTTGAGACACGAAGACCGAACACCAGCACCAGTCATTTGTTGGGCATCCAGTGAATCTGTGTCGTGGTTTAACCCCAGCCAGCAACTCAGCATCACACAGCCGCTCACTCATTCCCCCCTGACCCAGTGGGATGGGGGAGAGAATCGGAAAAAATAAAGTAAAGCTCGTGGGCTGAGATAAGAACAGTTTAATAGAAC
>JAVKLA010000008.1:8154218-8164709 GCA_034782735.1 Sagittarius serpentarius
TGCCCAGGGCAGTGGTGGAGGCCCCATCCCTGGATGTTTTTAAAAGTCATGTAGATGTAGCGCTTAGGGACATGGTTCAGTGGGGAACTTGTCAGTGCTAGGTTAATGATTGGACTATATGATCTTACAGGTCTTTTCCAATCTTGGCAGTTCTATGATTCTATGATTTTCTGACCCCAAGAATAACAACAAACTGTGGTGTGAACAGACAGGGAGAAAAGACTGGGAAATGGGAAATTTTCTGTATTGATATCTGACTTGGATAGCTCTGATATCACTCATTGCAGAGTTTCAATCTCAGGTGTATATACAGAGCTCACGACTATCTTCGTTTTCGATAACTACAGTAAAGATTTTCTTTTAATTTTTTGTTGCTGTTGGCTTTCTGTATATTCTCTTCTGTAATCTTCTGAAAATAAGTAACAAATAAAATCAAATCCTTCCAATTCACCTTAAAAAGCTCACCCCTTTTGAATGGAATTAATTCATTTCCAGATACTTGTAAGGACAATATAGCATACTTCTTTGTCTTGCCCTCTTTGGCTAGCCTTTCACTGCTATATTTACTCAGGCCTATACTGACCTTTGCAGCTGAAGATTGTTTCATGATTTATACAATTCATTTTTTACAGGTCACTACTGCCTTCTGAACTGCCCCCATCAGTATTCTTTCTACATAATGTGATGGTTCATGTCCTTGATTATTTTTTTAATCCTGTTTGAATAAAATCTAAAACCTATCTAAAAGGTATAAAACTGTAGTGTTGTTGAGTCCAGTATTTTGGGCTCAGCTATCCAAACTAAATGTCCAGTACTCTTCGAGAAGTCCCAGGGTATCCAAGACATACACCTTGAGCTGGAAGCTATGACACAGGAGGAAAATGAGACTTGCAACCTATTCTAGAAAGAGCTGGAAGCCAGCAGAAAAATCCGAGTTGACACTGGATGTTTTATGTTAAGGCAACCAGACAATCCCAATGGAAGACATCACTGTGCAGAACATAAGACTTCATTTGCAAGAAAATACATTAAAACCTATTGCCTCTTTGGTTTATACCCACAGCTATTTCTGTGCTTTTTTTTTTTCCCTCCTCTGCTAATGTGTTTCACATTGTCTCAAATGCATTTGGTAATATTCCAGAAGTATTTTAAATTCTTTACTTTTCCTGTCCATTTCCCATTCTGTTTGTTAACCTACTTTAAACTGCTTTGTTCTCCATCACTTATGGGACAACTATGATTTCAAACAGAAAGAACAGTACCAACCCAATTCTTGCACAATATAAGGCTTTCTGGCTATTGAACTAATAATATAACAAATATACTTACTCTTTCACTTGTTAAAAATAATCCAGTTAGCCAAATTGCAGGAATCTATCACTAATCAATGGGATGAATATTCAAATGAAGAAGTAATAACAGTGTATGCTATTCTTAACAGCTAGAGCTTCTGGTGATTTTTCAAACTCTCATGCTAGGCATCCCTTTATTTCAATACAAGTTCAATACACAAAGGGCTCACATGACTGGACCTGGAAATTTTTTGCTCCTTCTTTTTCCTAATCAGAATTATTAGACATTCAATTAAATTAAATCATAACTTTAATATCTATGATTCATGTCTACTTATCACATTCACTTTAAATTTCCTTACATATGCATGTGTATGTATACAGAATAACCTCAGGACATTAGATGACATTTAATCCCCCAAAAGTTTCACAAAATACTATTTTAAAGTTATTTCTTTCATACAAATGAGCAAATCAGAACAGAAAGCAAGACTGTAATATGTGTGACCACAACTGAGTAGCAACCTTCTGTATATTTTTGTCCCTCTGTTCCAGTGGAACTTCTTCCAGCATCAAGTCCTGTCTGGAATAAGTATCTAATTTTATCATCTCTGTGTGCAGACTGTTACTTGGGAATATACACATTTGTCTATATTGGAAACAGAATTTATCATTGGTTATGAGATCATGATTAATTTTTGTTTATAGTTCACTATTGATTGCATACACTTTCCACAACCACAACAGTTTCAAATGTAATAAATAATAATAACAACAGTGTTTGATTTTATCTCACCTGTTTCTACAAAAATAATCAGGGCATCACAATTGAAAAGAAACTATGGAAATGTGGAATAGCGATAGCTTAGTAGACCAGGGAAGATTAATTGCTACAGTGCTCTTTAAACACCCAATTTTTAACACTGATCCTACGTCCAACTATTCTGCAGGCTCCTTTGGCATGCAAGTTACCAATGCATTCCAATACTCTGCTTTTGTGGAAGCCTGGTAAGAGCTAGCAAAATATTGATAGGAACAAATATTTGCTCTCTAGGATTTCTGTAGGGAAAACATGACCAGAAAAATATGCAACTACACTTTTCCAGAAGCTGCATTCATTTTTGACTTAATGACAAGGAACCTGCAATAACATATATTACCAACAGAAAAATGGAGAAGCTGACAGCCATGTGTATACATAGACAACTGGGAAATAAAAGAAATTGCTAAAGGAAACTAAATGTATTCATAAAACTTCTAAGGCAAATGTGAAGGCTAGTAAGTACTACATTACATAGGAAAAAAAAATATTCTAGCACTGTTATATGACCTAAAGTTGACACAGATGGCCAATTCATCAATCAGTCATAATACAGCATGTCAAAACAGTATAAGAATATTTCTGTGTTTGGAACAAAGCCAGGTGAAATATTCCACCGTAAGTGATAAGAAAATACCTTCTATCCCATCATTAAATAAAATGATGTTAAATGACAGCTGTTAAATGTTTTAAATCCATTTTAGATCCTATTTTTAAGTTATAAAATATGGGCATTGAATTTCACCATAGTGCAAACTGAAAGGCTGTAGTAGATAAGCCAGAATATATATGCAAGCTAATCAGACTAACTTGCAGGGAAGAACATTAAAATTATGGATCAAGGAGCAGTCTGGATGACTGATGTTGATTCTTTAATAAATTTCAGATAGGTGTAGGGTCTGGGGAAATTGGACAAGCTAATGTTCTCCCCAGCATTTTAAAAGGGAAATTGGTTGACCAAGGCAACTATGGGTCTGATAGCTTCACACCAATCTCATAAAAAAACAAGAAAAAGTTGATATGTGATATGGTCTATAAATACTTAACAGATGGCAGTGAAATCACTGCCAAGTTAACACAGCTTTTATATATATATTTCTTCTCAGACAAGACTTACACATACATGTATTCCCATATGCACTCATGTTTATGTGCACGTATGATCATTTATATGGGTGCAGATATTCATATGCATAATCATCATTTAAGACAAAGAAAACCACTGATAAAATAAAATTTCCGTAGAATAAACCACTCAGGTTCTAAAGGTATTTATTAACCTACCTACCATTCACTTCAGCCCTGCATGACATAATAATAAAAAGCTTATACTAAATCATTCTTTTATCATCCTAAAATCTATGAATCCTCTATTCAAACAAAGCAATATAGCATTAAAGTTCTTATGCTGATATCTCGGAGGAAGGTGTTTTAGCTGTCTATTGAGACTCAGGAAAAAGAAATCCTGTGTGATAGTTACGTGGAGCTTTTCTGACTTTCTTAAGAGGGAAAGGTGTTATGGGCTTCTGTTTCCTTTGTTCTCCTATTTGTTTTCATAAAGAAATAAATTCTAAAAATGATAAGTTTATACTTCAGCCATTTGCCGTTAGAAAAAGAAAACTTTAAGACAGCTTTGTAGAGGCCAGACATGATTTGCTTGCTAAAGAGTTAATACTGCAGTGTTTTGGGGAATTTCCTGCCCAGGACCAGGTGAAGCAGGAACAGGGAATGAAGGTTGTGCATGCAGGCGAAAACCCCCCTGATTATAATGAAGCATCTAGCTAACTTAGAGTTTGGCTAGAACAAAGAGGAATGTAGACGACAAGGTGTGCAGAAGTTACCACAAGGAGAAAGATTATCAACTCAAGAGAAATAAGTCTGTGCTGATTCATCAAGCAGTGGTTCTCTGCAGCAAAGTCAGTGCAGGAGGAAGGAAGGTTCTATTTTCCTTCTCTTTAGGATCCCTCTAAATCCTAAATTATATCTAAATCCTCATTTAGAGGAATGTTAAGCTTGCTTGTTTCTCACCCTCACTAAATGCCTCACATAGACAGATCCAAACTGTAGTCTCCTTAAAGTATGTACCAAATTTCTGTTTCATTTTGAACAAGGCCTTATTGACCTAAAAAACTTTGGGAAAAGAAATGCAGCCTGAATAAGAAACTTATGTAGAGAACAACTAAGAGATCTTCGCTGTTATATGCTTTCTCTCTTAATAAGTTTTGGGTTCTGTTCAATTTTTCTAACAAGTAAATATTCAGAAATCATAAAGCATTGGTTCATATCTAAAATCTGTGAATTACATGAGGACAAATGTATTCATATGACATAAACCTGCAGTCAGGTACATTGCAAGGTTCTTTTTATGCTTGAAAATCCCATGTAGAATGCTGTATTTGCTTCCCTATGAACAAGGCAAGTATCTTGCATAATGGATCAGTCTGCCTCAAAAGGTAATTTAAACTTTTTTTAATAGAATTGAGAAACTGATCTGTGAAGGTGCTTAATGAAAATACAGTCACTCATAATAGCAAAAGGACAGATAATCTTTTCCAATTTTCCCTTTACCGCCAACAGATATTTATAAAAAGCAGAAAGGCTTGTTCATATTGTGTACATGCAGTTCTTTTTTCTTTTTTTGGCTAAAATGTAGCTGTTACTTTTACAACCTTTCATGAAACGACTGGCAAAACATGTCCACTGAACACTATATAACATTGTGGTGTAGTGTAACTGCCCCCCCTACAGTCCACACCTCAGTATTCTGCTTAAGAAATTTTTGGAAGAAAAAAATAGGGTGTCATGGAGTGACAGAGTTCTAAGCATGTTTTCAGTCGAACATGTTCAGCATTAATCTCACATGGCACATCTTTCACAGCTTCATATTACTATTAGATAAAAAACAAGTCCAGTTCTTCAGGATTTACATTTACAGGACAGACCTGTGTAGTCTTGTAAACTCTCTAGGTTTGTCCACTACCTAATGTGTGAGAAACAAATCCCCCCCTCTTTAATGATCCCTCAGTATCACTAAAAGTAATCTGAAATCCCTGAAGTATTAGGTTTAGCAGGACTTCAGAACTTCTTTATTAAACCCACTTTGCTTAAATAAATACTAATTTTTATTTTGGTTTGCACTGATTTTTAGCTTCTTTGGCTCCACCTGTATTTTCCTTGCAACCTCTATAGAAGTCTCTCCTGTTTGCAGTTCATTTGGTACAAACTGCTTCCATACTAACAGTTGCAGAATCCTCTAAAGCAGACTGGCTACAGCTCACTCCAGGACCAGGAATTATCTTTGGCTTGATACCTTACCTACCCTATAGACCTACTCATCTGCAAGCTCTTCAGTGCCTTCCACATCATACACGATACTCTTCTGTTCCACAAATGCAACAAAATGTGCCAGTTCTTATATTCGCATTTTTTTATTTCCCCAAGCTATGCTCACACAAGCCAGCACCAGCTTCTGCAGACATAAAAGGAAATTCTCACAACTGTGAGTTGTTGATTTTGTATGAGAACCTGTGATACCCTTTCTAGGCCTGAAACATTTTAAGATATTTTTTAAGCTGTTTTAATGCATCAAGAAGAATGACTTGCAAGCATGGTATATTATAACTAAGCACTGGGATAATGCTTGGGTTTACTTGTGGACAGAGAACCTTGCTCAGGGTGTTCTTTGCTTAATTTCTTAAATTATATCTTAGGCATGACTGAATAAGTTATTTAAACCACTAAAAATACTGAGTTAACTGTAAACTTTGAAGAATGTTTTACTTTCTTTCTCAAAATTCATTATTTCCCCTTCACACTGCACATATAATTTGGAGATAAGAGTTGCCACCATCCAACTAAGAGTTAGATGTTTTGAACAGACTTCAAAATACCAGATTATGTTCATGGAGGAGTCATATATTATCAAAAGGATCTTTCATCTAAAACAAATGATCATGAAATTGGGACAGGAACCAAGCCCTATCCTGTTTTGAGGTACAAACATTACAATAGAGAATGATTCCCTCTTTCGCTCACTCAGTCATTTTATACTACTTGTGGGACAGTAAGACACTTCTTCAAACAGTATAGTCAGAGAGCTCTCTTAGTCCTAACCACAAGACTTTCTCTAAATCTATTAAGTGATGAGACAGGGAGGGGCTTGAACCTCTTCAGGCAGAGGAAAAACTGAACTGATGACCTCACTCTTCATTGGTCTGTGAAGCCCTTTTATGGTTATGATAACATAGGCAATTCCCTTCATCTTTAAAAGTAAGTGATGGAAAAATCTATCTTTTTTTCCTTTTGTCTCTTAGTTGTATTTTTAGCATTTCTACTAGATCAGGTCCTCAGGAAATAATAAGGAAAAAGATACTATTTTCCGGCCCCAGTTTCACTTCAATACCACCTAAGGTACTGCATGTGTTTACTGATGCTTGCCATTTGTGTGAACTGCCGATTATTTTGCCAAGCGCCTCATCTCCTTTTTATCTCTCTGCTACATCTATATTTCTTTAGCATGAAGACAGATTAAGGAGGATGGGATTCTTTCCATGTGCTCTATTACCCACTACCTTAAAATCAGTGGCAAGAGTCACCCCGCCCCCCATTTTCTTCCCCTTCTCTTTCTCTCTTTTTACTCCGTGCTTTTATCAGAGAAACAGAAATTCCTGCTTTTGGCAGACAGGAGCTAGATTCAATCACCTCAAAGCCTATCTATTCAGCTTTCAGCAGTAGTCAGAAGCTCTTGCTAAGACAACCTGCTTTCACTCAGCAAGCAAGTGGCTTTAAAAATAAAAATAAATAAATAAACAAAGACTTGACACAAGATGTGAGTAAAGACTATCTCATGGCAACAAATCCTTTCAACCCCAACCAGTTAATCACTTTAATGCTTCATGCCTATGTTGTCTTATTTGCTCTTGAAATTACCAAACTTTGCTAAAAAAATAAATCATCACAAGTGGATAACAATATTGTCATTCATCCTAACTTACCTAACTCTCTCTTTCTACTTTCATTCCCATTGTTTGTAGACAATGGAAAGAAATATGAATCTGCAGGTGGTAATTCACCTCTTTAAGACAGATGTTCCATGACTATCAGAACATACTCTTCTAGAAGTTTCCCATTTCTTCCATTTGTTATAGAAGAAGCTGAGAGGCACTAGCTCAAGTATTTCATTTTTAGACATTTTAAGTTATAGGATATAAATCTCCCCTGAAGTATGTTTTTCATTAGTTTGTATTCTGTGTAATTCATAACATATACTGTGAGATGCTGTGGGTAAAGAGATTTAATAATATAGTTAATTTTGTGATTTAACAAGTGTTACAAAATTAGTTTAAACAGAGTTCAATCATTTTGTTCATTTTTGCAATTTAATGAAGCACTCCCACTGAAATAATATTTATTTTACAAGGAAAAAAAAACCCAAACAACTATTTATCAGAACAATTAATGGCAAAAAGGAAAGGAGATAACTTCTCAGTGAAACCTGTACCTCTGGCTACCACTTTATATGGTGGCATTGACAATGTGTGTTTTAATTAATTAGCATCCTTACTAAAGTGAAGATTAAAATAACAATTGAAATACTGATCTTTTCAGTATTGTGCTCATCAGGAATCCAGGTCAGAAGGTAGAGAACTAAACTATATTCTTAAGAACATCACATTTTTAAGAAACAGTTAGATGGCTTGTTACAATGTTCTTTTATATCAGATTTATAAAGGGGATAATTAAAATACTAGTGACTGTATCAGTGTATTCTGATTTTTCTGCACATAGTTTTATATGCAGAGCTACTTGGGTGATTTGACTTGATACTGTAAAAAGGTGATTTACAACCAGTTTTGGCAACGTCAGTTCAGCCTTTGCATATTGTGAAGGTTACCAAAGACTTAAATAAAATGATACAGTTTGATTCAGAATTTCTGTTTCAAAAATATTGTCATTATTATAAGAAGCCCACATAGTAGTTTCTCCAAAACTGTATCAGCTACAAAAGGCAGTGAAAATAATACATATAAACAAAGAAGTCATATTACAGTACTCTGTCATCATTAAAGTATCAAACAAGAACTCAACCTTTTGACTTGTATACAAAACAAAATGAAAGGCATTCAAAATGAATGTACAATTTTTTATTTTTCACAAATAAAAAAACCCAAAACATTATTTTCTCCCCCTTTTTTTTTATTCTTTTGCAGAGGCATGGGGGAAAGTTTGGCAAAGCAATCATAGGGAGAAAAAACATCACAGATCCATAAAAAATTGTAAATGTAGTAAATGAGCCATACTGAGGCACATTTTCTGTATTGTATTGACTGCGGACAGAGACTAAGAAGTGGTCATGCAATAGTAAATACCTATTCTCAAGGGAAGTCTCCTTACCATTAAGTAAATGGTCAAAATCATTACGCTACAAGGACAAACAAATCTTCATTGCCAGCACAATAAGTGATAAAATATGTTTACTGGAAAAGGGAATGTGCACTTTCCCTAGACAGAATGTAAAAGAATTTGTAAAACCACTACACTTTTTCAGGACTGTTTTGAACCATTGTTTTTTTTAAAAAGAATGTAAACAAATGATTGAAAATTAATTGTGGTATTGTAGACTATGAATTTGCCAGTTCTTTTTATTGACAAAAGTGAAAAATCAGCCCAATTAAGCACTGCAATATTTATGTTGAGTAATGTAATGTTTTATTCACTGCACATTGCATTCAACCACTTTATCCACTAATTATTCCCTTTTAATTTTCAGTGACAATAGTATGTCTTAATTCACCTTAAAAATACGAAGGTAAGAAATACGCATGCAAACCTAACCTCAATTGTTTCTCTGTAAGCCAAACAATGACACCTTTTAATGAAGATGCTACTTAATCATGTCATTGCCTTCTGATTTTAGGCTCACCTGATTGAGGGCAATTAGATACACTGTGGCTTGCATTGAGTGTTAAACTGGGACTGTCTTAATTTAGGCAAACCAAGACTGGTATTTTGAAAATACCACCCTCTTCCTTTGTATAGTCTTTCTGGTATTTACAAGATTCTTAACAACCTCCAGAAACTCCATAAATCTGATGGATCTGAAACCATTCAAGCCAACAGGAAAAACTTAACTAACTTCAGTAAGCTCAAATCAGACTCCAGATGAGAACAGCAAGATCAATTTTTTTCACCAAAAGTGTTATTTCTTAATTCAGCAATATGGAAAAAATAATTAAAATTTTAATTAAAAATATAATACAGGCATAGAACTATGACAATAAAACCATTTTTCTTTTAAAAATCTTACAGAAAAGTAAAGAGTTTTTTTGGGTAGTGTCTCTTTAACCCATTCATTCACCTCACTGGTTTCAATATGCCACACTTTGCTAACAGGCAGATAGATATTCCCCTGTTATAGTAAATCAATGGAAAATGTATTATTGATTTCAGGTAGCAGTGAGGGATAGCAGGTTGTTGAGGCATAAAAGGGCAAAAAAGAGACTTAAACACATTTGTTTTATTGATTACTGTTGACTATAACTGCAAACACATTAACAACTTGATTATAGGAGAAGGGGCCTTGGTTTTCTCCTTGTGTTGGACAGAAAACCAGAGAGAGTGCACAGAAAAGTGAGACAGTTACAGAAACGAAAGAGTCTTGCAGGAATTATATTTACTTAGTGATAGAAAGACTTAAACAGGAATTATGTATATGTACATTTGCTTAAAGTAGTCCAGCATTTTAAGTATAAATATACCTTAATGCATTTATATCCTTCAGAAGAAAGTTAATAAGAAAAGCTGAATTGTTAATACTTCATTAAACAGTACTGTTCAACTCCTCTTCATAAACCAAAAGTGTTGTAACTTAATCCACACAAAGTTACACTTTAGTTATAGTTTGTATGTGTCATAGTTTAACCCCAGCCAGCAACTCAGCACCACGCAGCTGCTCACTCACTTCCCCCCACCCAGTGGGATGGGGGATAGAACCCAGGAAAAAAAGCAAAACTTGTGGGATGAGATAACAACAGTTTAATAGGACAGAAAGGAAGACGAAGAAGAAGAAAATTATTATTATTATATTATTATTATTATTATTATTATTATTATTATTATTATTATAATATAATACAATCAGAATAATAAAAGGCCCAGAATACACAAAACAAGTGATGCACAATGCAATTGCTCACCACTTGCCTACCGATGCCCAGTTAGTTCCCAAGCAGCGACTCCCCCGACGGCCGACTCCCCTGACGGCCAACTCCCCCCAGTTTATATACTGGGCTTGACATCCCAGGGTATGGAATACCCCTCTGGCCAGTTTGGGTCAGCTGTCCTGGCTGTGTCCCCTCCCAACTTTCCGGTGCCCCTCCA
>JAVKLA010000008.1:8166436-8177641 GCA_034782735.1 Sagittarius serpentarius
TGATATGAAACAGCATCACCAAATCACTATCCTAGCCCTAAACCAGAACAAACATATTATCATTTCAGCAGTGTCTTCCAGTCACTGTTACTGTGTTATTCCAAATGACTTTTGCATTAAAAAAAACACTTTCATCAGTCTGCCTTTATGCAATACATTGCTAGTCCCCTACCTGAACAGCTCTAATACAGCCAGCACAGAAATATATTCAATGTCATATGTCAAAGGACAGAATGAAGCACCAATGTGTTGTGCACACATGATACGCACAGAAGCATCTATGGTGCATGATTAGCATAATTTTGCGACATAGGTTGAACAATGAGGCAATTACAGCAACCACCCTGCATTTCACCATCATCACTTCAGAAAACATTCTGTATACAGACAGTCATGCTGTTTGGAAAAGAACTTACTCTCAGGAGAGATAAGAGCTGATTGATTGAAGTCTCTGCTGAGAGTATGTTAAGCAAGCAAGCTTTATTATAGCTTGCTGCACTTTAGTTTGTGTTTATGAACATGCAATGCTGAACATTCCTTGACTGACAATCATGATGTCTCTGTCTGACATGAGTATTATGATACTGTGACTTTATTAGCACGTAAGCATTTTTCCATTAAATTTTTTTGATCATATTCTATTCTGATACAACTTCAATGTTTTCAGTAACCAAGGAGATGAAAGAGTGTTCTGCAGTCTAGTGTGATACTAGCCCAAAACTATATAAAAAACCTTGAAAGCGCAATATTTTCTACTGCTGAAATCAATGGTGGCAAATCATGCTATTTGTAAAATGTAATTTGAATTTAAAGTTATCTTAATTATCAAATTCACTTAAAGTTAATTATACTTTAAATCCAGTTAATACTCTGCAATAAATGTTATACTTGTAATGGATAGGCTCAGCCCATTAAAACAATAACTTTTTATGAGTGAGATGAGGCCAATTTAAAATAAAATTAATTTGTGGGTGGAACAAGAATTGAATTCCAATAGTCTAATATCTCAGACACAATACACACTTGCCAAGGACACCTCCATCAGTATGCACCGTATCATCCTACAGCAGAAATTAAACTGATTTGGAGAGTCTTTGTATTTCATCACTATGGCCTCCAATCACTGGCTTTGGCTTTCTGTAGAATAAGAACTGTTCTACACCAAGTGGTATTTTGACATGAAACCCAGAAGACAAAACCCAAAATCACAAACCTGAAAAGTTCGTTTTGGAAGCACTTATTTTTAATTTCAAAAAGTTCCAGTGAAAAATGACAGCCAGTTCTGGGCCTCCATATAATTTATGTCAACACTTTCAAGTGAAGCTTGTGTTTTCTAATACATTTGCAAGGCACAGTGAACCTGCTGCTGCAATATACATAAGCAAAGACATTTTAAGCTGTTTTTTACATAGGAATTAATACTTGCTTTTTTCTTGGCAAATTTCCAGACTCCTTGGGAAAACATTAAAAGAATTCAATGCAACACTCTTGCCAATTCATCAGTTCTTTCAAGACTGGCTCCATTGCAGAGTTTAATAAATATTTCACATTTACAGATTAGCATTTTTACTACCTAGCTCTTCTCCAGAGTTAGCAGTCAGGTATTTCACCTGCTCTTATAGCTGGTATTGTATATAACATTATACATTAGAAACCTTATTTAAATGTTACTGTTGCAAAGTCAAACAGAATTAAGGCTGCCACATTGATTTAATTAAGTTTCTTACTGCACATGTATTATATTCATCTTACAAAAACTAAAATGAGAGTCCATGACATGGCCAAGAAGACACCTCCATAATATAAGATTCCAGTTCTATACTTTCAACACCAAAGAACATGATTTCTTATCTTGAAACCCTCTGGCTCACTCATCCTGACCTCTTGATCATCTTCAGTCCTGTCTTTGAACAGAGGCATATTGTCCAAGGCTCACAGAAGACATTCTTTTCCTACTCGAAAATTTCAACCTAAAGCCCTTAGCTGGATTTTGGTTAAGCCTTTTGTTTCACAAAACAAGAGGAAACACTACTTTCATTCAGAGCAAACTGGTAGCACAGGATGATTGCTTGTATAAAACTCCATTGCCCATTTTTATCCTAAATCCAGAAGTGACTGAAGAACTCCTCCAACCTTTGGAAACTGTTGAGTCACTTTTTTTCATCTTATGGCTTTAAATAAACATTTCTCCTAACAATGCTGTAATGATCAGGTGTAATATTTGGGGTGGGAGGGAAGGTACTTTGCACTTCTGCAGCTGAAGCACATCCTCCACACGTTAACATACACACACAAATATTTATTATGCTAGAACAAGCACGACTCTTGTTTCTTACTGTTTAACATACTCAAGGGAGGAGTTGTACAGCAGTCATTTCTGAATCTGCTGTTTAAATGAGTTAAAACTAATCATGATTTTCTTGTTTCAAATGCTAATTGATTTAACGGTAAAGACTATATTATTGCTTATTATATGCACATAAAATACTGACCAATTTCCTCCTAGTCATTCTCTTTTCTTTTCCATTCCTCTTCCCTTTTGATCTTACTCATAAGTAAAGGCATTAGATAGCATGCATAATGCAAGGTATTTACTCATCATAAATAGAAGGTTTATATCATGCATCTCGATTCCCACACAAGTACAAAGGAGAGGAAATTAAGACTCATTTTGAATTCTCCTCCCTTATATATAGCCAGTAATAAAGCTTAGTTAATAAAACATGACAATTATTAGGGCATTGGACAAGTACAAATTATCCGAAAATGATCTGATTCAAGCTTTATAGAGTCACATGATCATAGTTCTCCAAGGAGCATCCAAATATTGTTTTGACGTCCTTCTTTAGTAGTTCTTATTTGGTTATTTAAAATGGGGTTATTATAAATGTTTCCATGACAGCAAACACCCGAGTATTAGGAAGAGAATCAAATTAGAGAGTGCAATGTTCTATCTCTACTGTTCATCAGTGGGGTTTCTGCCACTTTTCTGACTTTTTTTCTCTCCATTCTTACAGTCCTTTAAATGTCAACAACAGACACTTTTTCTGTCTATGCCAGAATCAGCTGCTCTATATTAGCTATAAAGTATTACCTGGATAGCAAAAATAGAGCTAGAACATGTTTCTTCAGAATTCAGTTTAAACCTGCTTCTTTATGATAGGTTATCAGCTGTTCTTTTCCTTATTTGACGTGTTTATACTCTGTTCATTTAATACAGATTGTTAGTGCTGATATAGACCATTTTTATTACTGAATAATATTGCTGTAAAAATCAATAAATAAATAATCACAAGTTTTAGTTACACATCAGATACCTTAAAAAAAAAGTTAAAAACCCTAGTTATTTCACCCCTTTTACTCAATACAACCACTTTCTGTGTGCATTTTGAGGTCTATTTCTGAATTTTTGCTATAGTAAATGGTAAAGGGTGATCTCTATGAAGTCCTAGGGACTGTGTGCGTATCATTGCTCTATGTGCAATGTTAATGACTGGGACCATTTCTAGTGAGCTTTGAAAATGCAAGTGTAACTATACAGTTGAAACTGTAGTCTGCCTGTAGCGGTATTTTATGTTTACATTAGATAGGAAAATGTGTTAAGGATACTATGATGGATTATCTCTTCATATCTCAGCTAGACATCAAAGTTGCCTTTGGAGAAAAGAAGGTACTTTCAGGGCATAGTTATAAACTAGCAGCACCAGATAGTATTTACCTAAGAGATCATAAAGAATTAAAGGATAATGTGGTTGAAATAACAGCAATCACATGTAATCTGTTACCTACAACAGCCTTGGTACCTGAAGACTGGAAATGGCAACTGTAATGCCAGTGTTTAAAAAAGCCCTCTGTGATGATGTGAGAACATGAAGCCTGTAATCCTGATTTCTCTCCAGCCCTTGAAAACTATAAAACCAAATAGAGTAAGTGGATAGCTGGATAAAAATCCATCTACATGAGATGAGTCAATTTGGCTTTTTTAAACAGAAGGCTCATCTTACCAACTCCATAGAGGTCTCTTCAGAGAGCACGTAGATAACGATGGTTTCCCAAAAGCTGTTGACTGAGTCCCTCACCAAAGGCTTTTAAGGAAATCAGCAGTAATGGAATAATAATGGTGGCTGTGCCTGCTGGATTTGGCTGTTGGCAGAGTTTGAGCCGCCACCACTCACCCTCACTGTGTGCAGCTTCCCCAGGCAGCTCCAGCACCCACTGGGGATAGTGCCCAGGGAACGGTGCGGGCCTCAGCCCAACTGGAGCTCCAGTGGGAGGTGGCCACTGCCCTGGGCTGGGATGGTACAGAGGGCCTGGCTCTTCTTCCTGGGGCCGGGAGGCAGCAGTGGTCTCTCTGATGAGAGCTGCGCTCCAGTTGAGATGCTAAGCTGTCCCAAGATACGGTTCTGGGGAGGAGCCAGCACAGGTTTATCAAGAGCACATCTTCAACACAGTCTCCCATAGCCTCCTTATCATCAAACGGGTAAGATATGAGCTGGGTAAGTGGGCAGTAAGTGGGCAGAAAATTGGCTGGCCTACCAGGCTCAAAGAATTGTGACTTGTGGTGCAAAGTCCAGCTGGTGGCCAGTAACCAGTGGGGTCCTTCAGGGCTTAATACTGGGATCATTACTGCTTGATGCCTCTATTAATGACATGGATGACAGAATAGAGGGCACTCTCAGCAAGACTGCTGACACCAAACTGCAGAGAGCAATCAGTATGTTGAGGGCAGAGCTGCTCTTTGGAAAGGCCTCAACAGGCTGCAGAAATGGGTTGATGGGAGCCTCATGGAGTTCAACACGAGCAAGTGTGCAAGTACTTGCAAATGGAATGGAATAACCTCACGTAACAGCACAGGCTCATGGTAGACTCTAGGAGGTAGCTTTGCAGAAAAGGACCTGGGGGTCCTGGTGGACAAGCTGAACATGAGTCAACAGTGCACCCTTGCAACAAAGAAGGCCCAATGCTTCCTGGGCTGTGTTAGTGAGAATGTCAGTAGGTCCAGGAAACGAATACTTCACATTTGTTTGGCACCTGTAAGACTATACCTAGAGTGCTGCGCCCAGTTTTGGCACCCCAGAACAAGAAGAATATGGATGTACTGGCTCAGCACAGTGTCACCAACATGGTCAGGGAGCTGGATCCCATGACGTTCCAGGGGAGACCAGCTCAGAGAAAAGAAAGCTATTTTCTACTGATTTTGGCTGGGATTGAGTTAATTTCTTTCATAGCAGCTGGTATGGGGCTATGTTTTAGATTTATGCTGAAAACAGTGTTGATAATTCAGGGATGTTTTCCTTACTGCTGAGCAGGGCTTACCCAGAGCCAAGGCCTTTTCTGCTCCTCACCCCACCCCACCAGTGAGGAGGCTGGGGGGGCACAAGGAGTTGGGAGGGGACACAGCCGGGACAGCTGACCCCGACTGACCCAAGGGATATCCCAGACCATAGGGCATAGTGCTCAGTATATAAAGCTGGGGAAATAAGGATGAGGGGAGGGATGTTTATAGTGATGGTGTTTCTCTTCCCCAGTCACCGTTAGGCGTGACGGAGCCCTGCTGTGCTGGGGATGGCTGAGCACCTGCCTGCCCGTGGGAAGCGGTGAAGGAATTCCCTGTTCTGCCTTGCTTGCGTGTGCAGCTTTTGGTTTCCCTATCAAACTGTCTTTATCTCAGCCCAAGAGTTTTCTCACTTTTACCCTTCTGACTTTCTCCCCCATCCCACTGGTGGGCTTGCGGCTGCGTGGGGCTGACTTGCCAGCTGGGGTTAAACCATGACTTGATCAGAGGATACAGAGGTAATGGAACTAGACTCTTCTCAGGGGTGCATGGTGATAGGTCAAGAGCATATGGACAGAAGTGGAAACATACGAAGTTTTGATTAGATACAAAGAAAAAAATGTTGTTAGGGTGGTTAAATACTGGCACAGATTGCCTGGAGAGGTTGTGCTATCTCCGTCCCTGTAGGTATTCAAGACTCCACTGGATGTTACTCTGAGCAACCCAGTCTAATTAAACGTGCTTTGAGCAGGCAGTTGAATTGAGTCGACCCCTGGAAGACCCTGCCAACCTAAATTATGGTTATGTTTTTCAACGTCTTCATGAATACATACCCTGAAAAGGGTATGGGCAGTGAAGAATGAAGGATTGTTCATATTATAAAGTAACTCAGAATAATAAGGTCAAGGCTCAACTGTGATGACCTGCAGAAGTATCTTATGAGCGGTTTGCCAACAAAATAACTGGTGGACTTTAATACAGACAAATGTAAATTGGTTCATATTGTGGAAAAAAGAATTCTAATTTAATATCTAGGACAACGGGTTTTGATATGATCGTTACCATTTTAGGATATTGGGCTTATGACAGCTTGTTCCATCAAAATATCAGAGCAATAAGTAGTATTAATAAAAAATTCATACGAGATGCTATAAGTTATTAGAAAAGAATAAAAAAAAGGCACAAAGAGTGTTAGAGAACACTGTTCACCACTTCAAAATTCATGAGTCACACACATTTAGTCCTGTGTGCATTATGGTCACTTCTACTAAGAAAAAGAAAAAGAAAAAGAAAAAGAAAAAGAAAAGGAAAAGGAAAAAGAAAAAGGAAAAAGAAAAAAAAAGAAAAAAGAAAAAGAAAAAGATTTGGAGGGGCTAGTAGCACGATCAAATGCATACAAAGACTTTTGTACTATAAGCAATCACTTAAGCAGACATTTTCAACAAGGAAAAGAGATACTGTCAGGGGAGGTACTACAATAGGGATTTAAAAAATGGCTGGCATAGACATGGTGGCTTGAAACTGACTATTCATCATCTCTTCCAAAGCAAGAATCAGGAACGTGAGATGAAGTTAGCTGGAGCCAGCTGCATAATAAGCAAAAGGGGCCCTCTGTGGAATGAAGCATAGAACTGTAGAGCTACTTGATGTATGGTGCTGCGAATGCTGAAAGTTACATGGATTTAGAGGGGAAACTTGACCACTGAATGGAATCTGATAGTTACTGAATATGTAAAAATGGCACTGCAGTTGAATGTGTGTTAAGTATTTCCCTTTTTCTTGCTCTTCTTTAGACATTTGTTTTAGCTAATATTGGAGATGGGATATGGGACTTCATAGACCTTTTGGTCTGACCCAGGAAAGCCACGAGTTTTATGATATGGTTCATCCGTACGCCATAATAAAGCTGAAACCTCCTCTAAGGGGTGCTTGATCTGTATGCCACAAGTCACCCTATCAGATAAGGTACAAAAAAATGCAAGTACATCAGTCAAAAGAAATTACTGTGTTTGCTTTTGTTTTTATATCGCATCACAGTGAATAAGAAGGGAAACTTTCAGATATGTATTTTGTGCTGGATCACCAAGGGATGTTTATTAAATCACTGTAATTTAAAATAAAGCGCTATGATATTCTGTTTCCATTTACTTAAAAAAAAAAACCCTACTTATTTTACAACTAGAAATTCCCCATGGTTATAACATGGAAGGGAATAATTTCCCTGTAATACTTCCATGGATAAATAAGAGCTGACAGATGGTACAATACACAATAAAACTTTCTATTAGGTTCAGAATACTTGTTACACAAACGCAGTACTCACGTTCATATATTCCCAGTGGCCCTGGTCTAGATCTTAGTGAAATCAACAAGACTATTTCCATTAAATCTGGTGTAGAGCATAAGAAATTTAACTGTTTTCCAGCAATTTCATACTTTTAATAAAAAATGAACAAAAATTTATTGCTTGTATACAGTATTGAGATGCATTGATTTTAATAATTTATGATCCCTCTCGTTTTTATGTACCGCAGGCTGAAACCACCTGATTAAGCTAACTATATACATAGTTAGGACAGCAAGAATGCATAAAATATATGTAGTAATAGCAAAGTAAAGTGGTCTGTTCCTTTTAGTTTGACTCTTTACGCATGCATTCACTCTATGATGCCCAGAGTAAACTCAAAACTGTGGATCAATAAAACAACATAAAAAATTAGGTAAAGTCAATCATGACTGAAATGATAAAGAAGAGGGAAAAAAAGGTGTAATTTTACTTGCTGATAAATGTCCTAGCTCTATAAGAATATCAATTGCCTAGAGAATTTAACCTATCAGTACTATAGATTCTATTCTTCTGGGGTTCTGTAGTAGCTAGTTAACTGTAAGCTAGATTTGATTAAGCAATGAAAATTTGGAAGTTTTTGCCTTTTACGCATGATAGAAAAAGGGACGTGAAACCGTTCATCTTTGTATGTGGAAAGTAACGACAGCTGTGACAGAAAAAGGAAGATTTCCTTAAGAATTATTTTCCTTCTTTTCCCAGGAAACTGTTTCCTTTTGAAAAAACAAAGTAGAAAAAAAATAGCATGTTCAAGGAAAAAAGAAAAAGGATTTATAATTGCAAAGTTCTTTACACTTCAGTTATATTAAAACCAATCAGCTGATATACTGGATGAATGAGAAATTACAAAAAAAAAGTCTTTACAAAGTCTTTGAAAGGGTGACAGGCACCATAATCTTAGAGTTTCCCTTTCTTTTACTTACCTCTTCCCTTAGTTTTTTCAAAAAGGAGGAGAACCTTTAGAAAAATGAAATGATTCAATGTGATAAGTTTAACAAAATGAAACTTCTAGCTGTGTGTCAGAGCTTAGTTACTGGTTTTGTTGTAGTGTGCACTTAGCTGTGGAAATGTTAACTTTGATGAAAACCCTGTTCCCTTGTAGCCAAATAGAGTGAACTCCCAAGGGCATCCCCATGTGTCATTCTCATTGTGCTTTTTGATCTGATCAAATTGAATCTTTCATGCTTGCTGAATACACAGGTGGTGTCTTGTAAAGTTGCCTGCGCCTTGGATTTTCCAAAGCTGTTTCTAAGATTTATGGTTTCATATGTTTTCAGTGCCTCCTGGGGCAAACACAGCTCCACCTACTTTAAATTATTTTTGCAAGTTTAAGTACTTTTATCAGTGTATTCTTGCTACATTTTTCAGCTTTTATTTTTTCAACAATTTTCAAGCTGGAATTCCTGTGCATTTTGCAGACTTGCAAGGAGTTGAGAGGCCAGTAGTTTTGAAAGGCACTCATTCTGGCCCACCTATCTGAGTATTAAGTGCAAGCTCATGTATAACGTAGAAGAGGAACTGTGAATATGTGACTAAACTGTAATGCCAGAGAGAAATGAATGTTAGAAGGGTGGGATTTGTCAATAGCGGTGTTTGAGAGAAGTACTTTTTTTTATGGTAATCTATAAAGAAAATAGGTGAACCATTACAAAATAAAGTAGCCATGAGGTAAGGGGGAGGGTGGGACCCTAATTAGTTTAAAAAAGATTACTTGAAAGAGAAAATGGAAAAGACAGACACTGGAAAATTTACATATTATGGTTATTATAGGCAAAACAATACTGAACTTTGAAATTGCCAGAAAGAGAATTGTTAAAAAATTTTCAGAGGTACTGCCGATGCTAACTTCATTTCGTCAAGTGCTGTGGTCTGCTTTCTTGGGGGGGAGGGGGCAGTTATATTTTAAATTACGATAAACAGTTTTCAAAACAAGAAAAGGTTTGTAAAAAGATTTTGGAAAAAAACAACACTGACTTAGAGCTCAGATAGCTCTCTTACTGATCCCCTTTGCCTAGGCTTTTAGATTAACCTTTCACACCCTACATTTTTGGTTCCTGCACTGAATGTAGAAAGCTATATGGGTAAGCTCCAACTTGAGTATCACTGACCTCAAAATTAACTATGCCACTTAAAAGTTAAGAAATCTGAATGATTTATCAATAGGACAATGAAGGTTCCTGGATAACGAGCCAACACTGCTGAGAGAACTAAAGTGCAAGGAAAGGGAAGTCCAGTAAAAACAAGATAGAGCATATCTCTTTGGAGAAGGTAATTCACATTGCCATTTCTGCAGTTTTGGCAACCAATAGTTATAGCATCATAATGTATATGTTTGTAGTTAAAAAACTGATTTAACCAGGCTTTTAAGATTCAATCACTTGAGCTTGTAATAAACCCACTAACTCTGGTGTGACTGAAGTATACAACGCAGAAAGGCATTTACTCGTGACTTCCTGATCTCCCAGTATCAAGAATTAATCTTCACTTTTTTGCATTGGTCAGCCACCTTTACCAGTAAACAGTATTTTCCCCTCAAACTTGTCTGGCTCCTTTCTCTCATTTGTCATAAATTCCAGACTAAAGCTGAATTTCCAGATTTTCCTTCTCAAAATGAAAGTAAACCAGGAAAAGAATTCCCAAATCATCCTCATATTTGCTTGCTTTAAGTAACAAGCTCAATATGCTTAAATAACAAGTTTTACCTGAGTGTTATCTTTTCTAAACATCATAACTTCCTCTTTATGCTTCTGTACTTTTCCACACCCCTTTCAAATGTTGACTTCAGCTCTGCATTGTAGCATTGGTCTTCTTAGTGACACATTTAAATGAAAAATACTGTTCCCTGTCTCTATTGTACACACTTTTATTTATTTTTTCAAGGATGGCATTAAACCTGCCTGCAGTTATTGTAATCTAAGACCGCTAAGCATTTTCCAGGGGTGATGCTTGCAAAGGCATAGTCACCTGTTCTGTGGGTATGGCCTACTTCCTGAGAATATATGTATATCTATATTTTTTTTAATAATTATGCAACATAAAAGTGAGACACTGGCTTAAATTGTTTCTTTAATATTACTGAAACCAAGACACATCAGGGCATGCTTTGGGGGTTTTCTTCCTATTAGCAATGAATAAAACAACCTTAGCTAGTGAAAAGACTGCAATTCATTTTCACTTACAGATTACTTGTAGCAGTAATACAAAAGGACATGTGTTTTAAGTCTAATGGCCTAATAACTCACCTGTTTGTAGCTTCTTAAGATGAATTTAATGCTTTGGTTCTGTTTGGGGGGGGTGGTTGGATATATTAGTGCTTAGGTCACTACATCATTTAAAGAAACAAACAAACAAAAAAACCCAAACCAAAAAACCTTAGCTGCAAACTAATACACAATTTTTAATTTGATTCCTAGCCGAAGTGAGAGGAAGGAGGAGATGAAAGGAACTATTTACCTGCATCTCCCAGTTCCTTGACACAGAACCATTCACATTCCCAGGTCAGAAAAGAGAATTTTTCAAGATGTTCAAATTAATCCAAAATATTTAGGGTGCCGCTGAGAATTTCTCAAACTCCATATTAAAAAGA
>JAVKLA010000008.1:8180729-8233429 GCA_034782735.1 Sagittarius serpentarius
CGAAGGCGGGGCGGGGAGGTTATAAACGGGCGCGGGGGGGGGGGGCGCCGCTGTGGGACGGGCGGTCTTGACAGGGTGGAGCAGCGCTGGACCCGGGACTGGTGACGTCTTCCTCTTTCCTCTTTCTTCCCGTAACCCGTACGCCTCATCCCCTTGGTCATAAAGCCGCTGCCCGAGTCTGGGATGAGGAGGGGCTCAGCTGCCCCCAGACCCCTCTCAGCGAGGGGCCTAGAACGCAAGGGGGTCCGCTCTGAGCCCCCGGCTCGGCGGGGGGGCTCTCCGTGTTGTCTTCCCTGAAGTGACCCCCAGATAAGCGAGGCTTGTAGTCTCTGTTTGGTAACATATGGTTGGCACGTGTTACATGGTTTACTGACATAGTTTCATGCCAGTTCTCCTTGTGAGAAACCCCACCAGCTACTGTTACGCCTTCCAAGTTCAGGTTGCTTCTGCCATAGATAAAATGTTAAGTGATGCTTTGATGTTGCTTCACCTTAATTTAGCTGAGGGAATTCTGAATTTACCATGACCCCTCCCTGGTCTGTCCAGCATGGATTTTGACAATAGAACATGAAACCCTCATTTATTCAGTTTTGGTCTTTAGCGATATAACTTACATCAAACATTTTATGTTCTTCATAAAGGTTAGGGGGTTTGGTCAAGGTCTTATTTTTGAGACTAGGATAACAAATTGCTGTAAGCAGTACATCTTACCCATTTATTTGAGCTGACTTCTTATCCTGAAACTGACTTCTGTGTGGACCTTTGCCTCTAGGTTTTCTTTTCCCAGTGATTTTTCAGCTCTGTAAGTCCCTGGTACAGATACCCTGGCTTCCTCATGGAAGCGGCTAGAGTGTCCTTAAGTGACTAGAATTTTATAACTACTGCCTCAACGGAGATTTCATCTCTGACTGTAAGTTACCTACTAGAATGCTCCCTGGCAAGGTTTGATCTGACTGGTTGGATAACTTCTCCCCCAGGCTTTGTCTGTTCTTGTGCAAGAGATTACCCTTCCTAACTTACAATTCAAGAGCGTGTGCTGGTTGCTGAGGCATTCAAATTCACAGTCTGGCACATTCATTTCCTATGCCACTGATTTTATTTTAAATAAATATAGCAGGCCCCAAACTGGGAGTAGCTGGCATGTACTTTCTTCTGGCAACTCTGGTTTCATTTGGACAACTTATGGGGACAGATACAGCAGAAGAGATGGGGGAAATGACCTTTTAAATTGTGTGAAGAATGAGTTTGTCTGGAGTTACTGCCTTGGAAAATATGCAGACTTTCTTTTAATGCCTTTT
The DNA here is from genome assembly GCA_034782735.1 of Sagittarius serpentarius. Lineage (NCBI taxonomy): Eukaryota > Metazoa > Chordata > Aves > Accipitriformes > Sagittariidae > Sagittarius > Sagittarius serpentarius. The sequence goes on from JAVKLA010000008.1 coordinate 8,182,028, forward strand.
GTGAGGCCTTCAGCTAACTTTGTCTTACTTTGGATTTTCTGGCACATATTTGAATTCTCCATCCTCCATTTTGTCTTTCATTTTGGTTCAGCAATGCAGAAGCTCATGCATTGTCTCCATAGAAACTGAATCCTACAGTTATCAGTACTGCCCTCCTTGACCTACTTGGTTACCAAGCTTTGGGGCTGTGTGGGGTCAAACAGTCCCTATGCAAACCTGTTTATTTACGAAGAATATACATATCTTTTTTTTCCCAGGACGCAGCAGAACTCAGTGGAGACACTTTCTATACTTTGTGTCAAATTTCTTTCTTTGGTACAAAATCTTTCTTCCATAGTTTTCTCTGTATTGCAGTCTTACTGCTTTTTCTATCCTTTTCTTCAGTCCTCCCTTTCTTTTCTGGGAAATCCTGAGCTCCACAAAACATGGTCAAAGAAAAGTTTCTTCCATGAGTGCTAGCATATGCCTTTATTCTGGGAGGTGACACCATCCTGGGATTGAGGGGAAGGCTGCTCTTCGTTCAGTCAACTAACTGTATAGAAGATCATCTTACAGCTTCTGTCAAATCAGGGAAAAGGTTTCTGTTCAGCCTCAGGCTGAATCTGGCCCTTAACAGTTCCAGTAGCCATGGAATCGTATTGATTTGTAATCCGGTTTACATGATGACATTGCAACTGTTAAAGTAAGTTCTCTTTTATCTGCTGTCAAATTTCTACCTTTCTTCTGACGCATCTGCTATTAGCAATGCGTATGACTTTATGCCAGAGTAATAAAACCAGCAATGAATGGAAACTTGAAAGTAGTCTTGCTCTGGTATAGCTAAGCAACTTACTCTTTTTTCAATTATGTATTTAAAGAAGGGGACAAGAAAAGTCGTGAGGAATCCCGACAGCTTTTCTCTAGACATTGTTAGGACTAAGATGATCACTCAGACAGGTTCCCTTTTTTTGGTCGTTGATTTTCTGTTACTGAAGCTTATAATATCTTATTAAAATTCTCTTCGGGTCTACAAAGATGTTTCAAGGAGCTTATATCTTCACACTAATGTCTAGCTGCCTGATTATCAGTTCATTTATGCTTTCCAAGGAATCATTTATTTTTTTAAGACAGCGTAATTTTTGTGCAAGCCTGACTTATCTCGTTTGCTTGCAAAGTGACTATTAATTCCTGATATATAGCCGCCAGTGTGCAGCCCTTGTCAGTTACACAGTGAAATGCTCACTCACTGATCTTGAAGTCTGTAGGAAAATAGACTAAAACTTGTGTAAGGTTACATTTTTTATTTTTTTAATACAAATGAAATGAATGTTGACACATAGGCCTGCATACTATCAGCTCCAAGGCAGTTTTTATGAATAGCATTCACAACTGCATTATTCTGCATCTGATTCTGCTGTTATTTCATTTCCAGAAGAATGGTGTTTTAGAAAGTTCCTCTGTGCACTTCCTTAAGATGCTTGCTATAGAAATTAGCTGTCTAGTGTGACATTTATTTGAGAGCTGTTTGAGTTAGCAAATGGCTTTCAGCCAGAAACTTACATTAAAAATCTTTAAAAATGCATAGGAAACTTTACTGAAACATTTAATTACTCTTTAACACAATTATTTAGAATGGAGTGTTCTATGACTGAGGTTAATAGTTTTGCCTTTGACATCACTGAAGACCTTTTTCAGTGAAATCTGGGAGTTAGGAGAAAATCAGCTAACACAGCAGATGTCTTCAACTAGATTGTGTGATCAATAAACTTTTATGGACTGGAACAATGTGAAGGGTATAAAACCTGAGTATCATTTTTAACTGAGGAAGAACACAGGCTTGGGTGAAACTTACACATTTGCATTAGTAGGAATAGTTGCGATTTGAAAAGACGGGGAGAAAAAAGGAAAGGACATAACATTGTTCTGCAGCCCTGAACTGAACACTTTTCCCATCCTCATACCTGCCTGGGCTTTTCTCCTAATGTTTACACTGTAGGATTAGTTTCTTTTGCCTCTAAGTTACAATGAAGCAACCTGCTAAGTATATGTTGTTTTAAAAATATTTTTCTATTACTGTAAACAAAGTCTTCATAGCAATAGTATAAGGGTTCCCATTCTACTCCTGCTGAAAGTAGCAGTAAAATTCAAAGTGTTTTTAATGAATGTTGTCAGCATTAATGAATGTGTAACCAATGTAATACATCTATCCCCTTATCTACAATAATGGATTATAGTAGCAAAAAGAGAAGGAAGAAAAACTATACAGTATTAAAAGATAAGACAAGAATAAGTCCAGAGGTAACGTATATTATTTATCAGACGCAGGCTCCAATCCAAAGCCTAGAGGAATAAACAGGAAACTTTAGGTTGATATTGCTGAGCTTAGCATGGCTACCATAATGACCTCACTAATCTACAACTGCAAAGAAACAACTTCCATTTGATCTGCTGTCCAAATTTTTTTTTTAAAGCTCCTAACCAGTCCCATTCTTTACAAAGGTAGGTTCTTACTGAAAATATTTACATACACATACCAACTTGGAACTATACTTGAAGATTGCTAATATAGAGATGCTAGGATGGGAAGATAACTTGATCTGTCAAAACACTGGCAGAACAAGTTTGTCTTTGAGCTCCATCAGACAATTGCATGAGGATATGAAAAACTTAAACTATATACAGTCATAGTCGATGTCATGAAGTGACGTGTGTGTATATATGCACAGCCTGCATTTTACTAGGAAATTTCTCATCTCTGTAGGCATATGCACACACACATTAACTATTCCTTTTTTTCCCCTACCTCTCTTACGCAGTTTCTCTTTTCAGTCTCATCCCTTCCTTTCGTTCTGGGGCATATATTGTCTTCCATTTTTTCCAGTGTTTTGTCCCATTGAGTATTTAATAGCATTCACCTCATGTTTCTCTTAGGGATCTTCTGGTGAGTCTTGCCACACTTCTAATCTACCTTTCCATGAGCCTTTTTCACTTCTATTCATAGAATAGCTTTGAAGGGACCTTAAAGATCGTCTAGTTCCAACCCCTTCCCCTAGACCAGGTTGCTCAAAGCCCCATCCAGCCCGAACACTGCCAGGGATGGGACATCCACAGCTTCTCTGGGCAACCTGTGCCAGTGCCTCACCGCCCTCACAGTGAAGAGCTTCTTCCTTACATCTAACCTGAATCTACCCTCTTTCAGTTTAAAGCCGTTACCCCTTGTCCTATTGCTACGCGCCCTTGTAAAAAGTCCTTTTCTGTCTTGCCTGTAGGCCCCCTTTAGGTACTGGAAGGCTGCTGTAAGGTCTCCCCGGAGCCGCCTTTTCTCCAGGCTGAACAACCCCAACTCTCTCAGCCTGTCTTCATCTGTTATGTTTTTCCAGACCCTCTGTTCCTTTTTTTTCTCCTCCAATTCAGTTATTTAGTTATTACTATTCAGCTTTCCATTTGTCATATTTATCTTTAGGTCAGACTTTTTTGGGGGGTCATGCAGTTCTTGCTGCATAGTTGTAAACCTCGTGCAGCACACACATATAAGCATCACATAGTTTCAGGATGGGTTTCTTTGTAAAGCTTAAGTTACACTTTACTTCATTTAAATATGACAGCAGTAGATGAGACTAGGCAGAAAAAAAAAAAATCTGTTTCAGCATATTTGGGAGTTGTAGTGGGGGGATATATTACTTTAATAAATGATCTATTTCTTTCAGTTCCAAGCTTGTTCTGAAACATGCCGCATCCTCATTCTGTTTGTACTCGGCCCCGTGTAGCACTTCTTGTTGATCTCAAAGACTGTCAATAAGAACTACTGCAGCATTCCATAGACCTTCTCTGCCTTTTTTTTTCTGCATAGGTATCAATTTGTTAAACAACCTGAATATTTGACGACTTAATTACACAACAGTTCAGCTAATGGTCCATACTTCAATGCATCTTATCAACTGCAAACATCTGCCTAAAACTGTCTGTGCTTTCATGACTGTCAACCTCTAGGGGAAATGTCAAGTTTGATGTCATTTTGTTGATTGAGTTTAAAGCAAGGACTGAAAGATAAAAGATTCCTGGATCTAAGCAGTAATTTCCTGTAAATAATTCATAGTCCAAAAATAAAGTGCTGTTCAACACTCGGAGGAAGGCATCTTCTTTCTGTGTCTGTTCTATAACCGTTCCTTTACAATGATTCCAATTAATATTGAAAGATTACCAACTTCCTATCTATAAATGAATTGCTTATTACTATTACATAAGCTGTCATCCTTTCTTCTGATGAGGCAGAGCACAACATGCTATAAACACTACTGACAGGAAAATACATGGTCTGGAACTGTGGTGAAGCCATTTACCATTCATGGAAATTACTAATAATAGTTGTCTGCTTATGAAATTCTCAGTATGGTATTAAAAAGAAAACTCTAATATTAAGGTTTTAACAGGGCACTGAGATCAAGAAAGAATAGTAGTAAATGACCTAGAGCTGAATTCTTTTTCATGCAGCTGCATAGAATAAAGTGTTCGTTTGGAGTTGCACATGCACATGTAAGGAATGTACTTCTCATTGGTTGGAAAATTCAGCAGAGTAATATGGCTTTCTGACAAGTAAATGCAAAGCTCAGAACAACTGGTTGTAAATACCTTATCTACTGGCCATAGCTGTCAATAAGTAACAAAAGGGCATTTTTCCATTAGTGTGCCTTTGAGGATATAGGGGAACTATTCAAACAGGACAAATTTAGAACAGTTAACAATACCCTAGCTCAGTGGACAGAAGCTAAGTAAAGGTTGCTTTCCATGATGATTGTACAAGTAAAAAAAGAAAAAACCCAATGTTCTACGTCAATTGGTCTAAAGCATGCAAAAATCAAACACAATAGCAGTAACTGTAAAGTAGTGATGTACTGAATACAACTTCATAACTACATGCTGATTATTTTGACAAGTTCAGCTGTTTAATATCATGCCCGACTGCTCCTTTATGGCTGATGGTTTTCTTTGTTTTCTTTGTTCAATATGACAAGCCTAAATTAATTTGAACCCAAGTGAATTAAAACCCTGATTCATATACTTTGGCTAAAATCCCCTATGGACAAACCAAATGTGTGGTTTTGCTTCTGCTAATTCATTGGTAGACTATCTAAGAATACATGTAGTTGTTGCATATTCCATAATTATTCTGCACAGGTTTATAAGCCAAGAGACTCTTAACACTATTCTTTGCAGGAGTGACCAAAGCCATTTTATGGCCAAAACTCATTTTTTAAAAATAAATAAAGAGTGACCAAGACTGCTGGCTGTTAACATAAATTCAAATCTGGTTTATAGATAGTAAATGTGATATAACATTGATAATAGAAACTAGTATATTATCATTATAATAATGTTTCCTAAAGGTCACAAAAGGATTGCAAATGAATGAGCAGTCTCTGTTCAGGCAGCATCACTAAACCATACCAGAATCTAGTATTTTAAAAACTAAAGTTAACCAGCATTGGGATGGGAAGGAAAACATGCAGGATGGCATTTCCTCTACTTTATAAAATAAACCTCAGTGACTGTTTAATTCCTCTTAGGAGGATGTCTGCTACAGTGCTGTCTTTCAAAAGAACCCCAGAATGAAAATAAATTTAATACAGTCTATCTCTATCTTAGATTAAAACATTTCCCCAGCAATATGCAGACACAGAAATAGGAAAACAACATTGTTCTCTAAAGCAGCTCTGATTTTTTTTTCCCAGTTCTTCTTACATAGGTGATACACGTGCTTACCACTGTATAACGTCATGTCCTGGTTTTGGCTGGGATAGAGCTAGTTGTCTTCCTAGTAGCTGGTACAGCGCTGTGTTTTGGGGTTAGTAGGAGAATTTTGATAACACCCTGATGTTTTCAGTTGTTGTTTTCAGTTGTTGCTCAGTCGTGTTTAGACTAAGTCGAGGACTTTTCAGCTTCTCCTGCCCAGCCAGCTGGAGGGGCACAAGAAATTTGGGAGGGGACACAGCTGGGACAGCTGACCCAAACTGGCCAAAAGTTCTCATGGAAGAAAAATTTCTTATGGAGATGTTTTGGAGATACTTTCTCGTTAAAGTATAGTAAATGTTTGGAACATCTGCACTAACCCACTGTGTGAGGGATCGTCTTGTTTCTATATACCTAAAATAACATGGAAGAGTACTGCATCATGCACCAGCTCTAGCAATGCATTTTTAAAATAACATTTCACTCAAATGCTGATGTTCCAAAGAAAGGTAATAAATTCTACCATCTGACAGTGGCTGTTGCAGGAAAAGTCAGTAAACTGGAGCATACAGAGGTTATTACGCTTCACAAATCTTACTGAGTTACATGATTTAATGAAGAAAAACCCTTCAAATATTTCCATTTTTGGAAAGTGAGTGGTAAAGTACTTCCTGCTTGCTTTTCCCACAGTTCAAGGCAGGAATATTTTTTCCTTTTCTTTCTTTCATCGCCCCCCCACCCCCACCCCCCTTGAGGGACTGAATAGGACTTTGAAATACTTTTTTTCAGGCTGTTACCCACAATACCTCCTTTCCAGTATCCCATAAATATTCTGCTGTCACATTCCCTCTTGAAGCCCCTTGCAGAAGATTACTCCCTGACCCCCCTCCAATAAAGCAAGGTGAAAAAAAAGTAAAATTCTGTCCTTTTATTCTTCGCTTTCATCTCTTTAATTCTAATGTGAAAAATAACAAAAGTAATAATACTGGTAACTTTTCAAATCTACCACACCAATGCAGAAAAGGAGCTATTCAGTAAAAAATACACAGATGCCTGAGCAAAGCTAAGTAAAGAATCTGTCTTCTGAGCTGCCTGGTGTTTGGAAATCAGACATGCTTTTCACTCATGTCCCGGTTAGTTGTCTTCCTAGTAGCTGGTACAGGGCTGTGTTTTGGGTCTAGTATGAGAAGAATGTTGTTCACACCCTGATGGTTTCAGTTGTTGCTCAGTCGTGTTTAGACTTGAGTCAAGGACTTTTCAGCTTCTCCTGCCCAGCCAGCAAGGAGGCTGGAGGGGCACAGGAAAGGTGGGAGGGGAGACAGCCAGGACAGCTGACCCAAACTGGCCAGAGGGGTATTCCATACCATGGGACGTCAAGCCCAGTATATAAACTGGGGGAGCTGGCCAGGGGAGGAGCGCTGCTTGGGCATTGGTCTGCAAGTGGTGAGCAGCTGCATTGTGCATCACTTGTTTTGTGTAGTCCAATCTTTTTTATTGTTACGATTGTCATTATTATTTTCTTCCTTTCTGTTCTATTAAACTGTTCTTACCTCAGCACATGAGATTTTTTTTTTTCCCCCCTCATTCTCTCCCCCATCCCACTGGGTGAGGGGGAAGTGAGCAAGCAGCTGCATGGTGCTTAGTTGCTGGCTGTTATTAAACTACAACAACTCAGTAGAAAGAATAAATAGTTTTGTTTACCTGAGCAGCAGTTTCCTAAAGTGTTTAAAAAAACCTAAAAGATATGGTCTTGCTCATCAGTTGTATTCAGGAGTGCAGCTAGGTGACAGAATAATTGCTGCAACATGGGATTCATTTGTGCCCTTGTAGAGCAAAGAACATCTGGTGTGTATTTTTACTTCCTCCTTTAACACCGCAATGAGCTGTGTCATCAACATCATGTATGCTTGTTCCTATGTTACAACTTCGTTTCTCCCCTACATGGTTTCTATATCCCATAAGCTATATAAAGTCATTTGGGTGCATAAGACAGCACCTCATGTATAATGCTGTTACTGCTCCTGGGATTCATCTATATTTGAACATAACATATTGACTCCGAAAAATAAAAACTTTTTTTTAATTATAATTACAACTGAGAATACAAAATGAAAATGGAATTGAAAATCTTAAGACAAAAAAAGCAAACAAGTATTCTTTCATACATACCTTCATTTCACTACCCAATAAAGAAGAAATTAACTTTACATCTATTTGCACAAAGCTCTGATCACGCAAATACTCCTAGCACAGGTCAAAAAATTCTTAGGTTCTTATCAGTTTGTACTGGGCAGACCCCTACTGATTTTAATGAAAATTTTATTGACTGAGAATTAAGGCCTTCACACTTCAGCTTTGTAGGATTATACTTCTGGATAAAGGCTGGGTGTAGAAGCAGGTCTAAAGGATATTAATGATGTTGATAATGCTGTAATTTCTGTGGTTTACTGATTTAACATGATAAATCATTGCTATTTAAAATACAGAAAAAGAGCTTCGATGAGGTAGTTAGGGATGCAAGTATATATGATTGTATATATATACTTATATGGATACTTATATACATAATGTATATATACATATGTATAAAAAGATACATTGTACTGTATGGAAAGAAAATGGAAAGAAGTGTGATGAGCTTAAGTTTGAAATTGCAGGATTGTTCTCTAACCTTAAAGCCAGTCCTAGTTTGTGGATAAGCACTGAGATAACTTGGTTTGAGAATGTGTGCATCCTCAAGGAAGCTATACTCTGTTTCTTCCCCGCCTTCCCCAAAATACTTTTGTCTGTAAGGTTGTAAACCTTCCCTGTTAAGAACCCATTTGTCATACTCTGTCTTTCAGTCATTCCAGATAAACCCACAGGACAGTTCAAGGATAGTGGGTCCTGAGTACTAGACAGCAGCTGTTTTCTTTTAAGAGCCCTAAGATTCCATCAGGGTAGAGATAGGAGAAACAATCCAGTTCCTGACAAAGGAGAAAAGGCAACAGTAATTGTATGCTTTTTGCTCACTTCTGTGCAGAGAAATTAAAACAAGAAGCCACAAAGTCCATATAATTGCACAGGAATTCCTGAAGCTTTGGTAAGGCCATACATTTCAGAATTCCAGTTAGAAGTAGCTATTAGCAATCAGCTACAAAAGAATTAATACTTTCGTTAAATGAAATGGCTTCTAAAAAATTTCTTTTATAACTGGTCAAAGGATACTGAATTTTAGTTTTCCAGACTTCATGTGAGTCTGTAAAAATCTCATTGGTTGCATTAATGTACAAGAAGCAGAAACCGTCAGTGAATTCTATGCTGTTCCTCCCTGCCTGAGACCCAAGAAAGTTAGCACACTGTTAAAGCATCCTATACACTTTTTAATTTTGTTTGAGAGGTAACACAGATAAAATGTGTCCTCTTTCTCAAAAACATCTGCAGTTCCGTCCTTGAGAAGTTACAGCCTTAAATCAGAGTTTCCATTATTTTAGGTTTTTCATTTTAAAACATACACTGAAATCACTCACCACAGTTACCAAGATTTTTTCAAAATGTGTAGGATATATTAATTGTGCTTTCTTTTCATAGTGCACTGCAGGAAAACCAATTTTGGATGCTTGACTGTATTTGTCGTTCCTCTGACTGTATTTGTCGTTTCTCAAACTAGAAAGGCCTAAGAGCCCAGCAGAAATGATCCATTTACATCCCAGAGAGCAGAATTTAATTTGATTTGAAACTGACATTTTGTGGCTGTTTGTAAGCTGTATGACTAAAGACCTTAAGTGCTCACAGTAGGCACAGAGAAATTGTATATGCATTCCCTGAAACAGCTAAGAGATTAGCTTTACCCTAAAAATAATTAACACAATTTAATGCAGAAAATAGCTTTTTTAAATAGCATATAATGAGGCCAATGTAGTCTAGAGTGTTCTGACTGTTCTGACTTTCAGTGCAATATAGACCTATGAGGACAATAATTACTTACATGTATTTGGTGGAATAGGAGAAACTAGTCTATAACACCTTGTCCAAGCTGAACATAAAGAAGACATGAGGCCAGTAATGAGAAGCTTCTCCTCGCATTCTCCTCTGGGACACTTGTCCACATATACTCTTACATGAGTGTAAATAATCTGCTTTTCCTGTTATCGTGAAAAGAAATTCTCTCTAAACACTACAAGTAAATCCAGCAGTGAGATGATACAAAAATATGCTGGCTTTTATTTTTAATTTTTAGCTTTTTTCCTTTTAATGAAGCATAATAAATAAGTAAAATATATTCTTGTCAAGCAGTAATAAGGTTGCAGAATACGAAGTTTAAATGAAGCATACAATTTTTTACTGAACACAATCTTATTTTTTCACAAGATCATAATAGGTAATGCATGTCAGATCATGTAATATGCTATGCCACATGTATGCATGAATTGCAGACACATCTGCAGTACAGTGTCTCACCTGAGAAATGCTCTAATTCACTGGTATAGGTCAAACTCACTGGAGGGACAGACTGAGGCATCTCTAAAACTGACATCTTTTTCACCTCAGATCAATTAAACCCTTGTCTTATAACAAATTTTATTGCTGTTGAACTATCAAATTATTTTTTGATTGTTCTGATATTTTCAGTGGAGAAAAATATCACTGGCCAGAATAGAATCATGGAATCTTAGAATGGTTTGGATTGGAAGGGACCTTTAAGAACCATTTGGTCCAACCCCCCCTGCCACAGGCAGGGACATCTTGCAGTAGACCAGGTTGCTCAAAAGCCTGTCCAACCTGGCCTCGAACACTGCCAGAGATGGGGCATCCACAGCTTCTGTGGGCAACCTGTGCCAGTGCCTCATCACCTCCTTGTAAAAAAGACCTTCCTTATATCCAATCTAAATCTCCCCTCTTTGAGTTTAAAACCATTGCACCTTGCCCTGTCCCTCCAGGCCCTGGGAAAAAGTCTGTCCCCATCTTTCTTATAAGCCCCCTTTAAGTACTGAAAGGCCGCAATACGGTCTCCCCAGAGCCTTCTCTTATCCAGGCTGAGCAACGTCCATTCTCTCAGCCTTTCTTCATACGAGAGGTGTTCCAGCCATGACAAGACAGGGAAAGAAAAGACAAATCTGCTTTCATGATTAATGGCATAATCTGTGGATTTTTTTTAGGATGTGACTAGGGAGTTACGGATAAAACAGTTAGGATCCTGAACTTAAGATTAAACCTGGGAAAAATATAAAGCTTCTCCTCAGGTTGTTCTTTTATTTTGCTATCTTTTTTGTTATCGACAGTGGAGAAAAGAAAATGGACTTTTGCAAACAAAATTGAAAACTTTAATTTTCAACTTGTGTAAGAGTAACTTCTAAACATTTTGTTTCTTTTTTTTAATTCACTTTAAGTATTTTTTGATGTATTTGTTGCATTTAAGCTCAGATCAATTGCTGTGAAGTCTCCTCTGGTACCTAGCCATTCCAGACCATATTGTCCCAAGTTGGATACAAAAGTATTATGAGAGTCAGAGTTGAATACCTTGCTAAAGTTGAGGTAAATGACATCTACTTCTCTCCCTTTGTCTAAAACTGCAGTCATTTTATCACAGAAGGAAATCAGGTTGGTAAGGTGTGATTTACTTCTGGTAAGATGGCTTCATGACTTTCCCAGGGAACAAAGTGAAGTTGATGCGCCTGTAGTTCCTTGGGTTCACCTTTTGGGTTTTGTTTTTTCCAGTCACCGGGTACCTGCTCAAATCTCCATGATATTCCAAAGATGATAGAGAGCAGATGTGCAAGCACATCAGCCAGCTTTCTCAACGCTTTTGCTTGCAGCCTATAGGGTCCCAAGAACATGTATGGGTAAATTTCTCCTTTGCAGCTGTCCCTGTTGCCACCCATGGTATGCTGCCTTTCTGCACTGGAGCTCTCATGGGTTCTGAGTTCCCAGTTTAGTCAAGCCAGTCTCCTGATGTATCTACTTGTTTTTGCGAGTATCGCAATGAACTGGTTTTGTGCTAGAAATACCCTGTCCTTAAAAACCTGCTCTCTTTCCTGACCTCCTTTGCCCTTGACAGCAGCCTCCCACAGGATCCCACCTAACAGTTTCCTGAATAAACAAAAGGCTGTTCAACCAAAGCCCAAGGTTTGTACTCTGCTGCTGTCCTTCCTTACTCCCTTCAGGACCCTAAACTCTGTGATTTCATGGTGACTGTGGTCAAAGCTACTGCTGACTGCCATATCCCTAGGAAGTTCTTGTAACTGAATATCCTTTCCAGCTGTGGGTCATCCCCTAGCTGTTCGGTTTGGTACCTGTACCAAGAAGCTATCCCTGACACCCTCTGGAAGTCTTGCTTGCATTTTGCAGTGTTGCCCTCCCGGCAGCTTGAAGGGAGTTTAAACTCTCCTGTAAGAACCAGGGTCTGTGATAGAGAGGCTTTCTCTAGTTGTTGAAAGGAGAATTTCTTGGCTTCCTGACTCTGATCAGGTGATTTGGAACAACTGCCCACCACAATGTCATGCTTGCTGACCTCTAATTCCAGGTTGCCACAAGTTCTCAACCAGCCTGTTGTCTGCTGTATACAAGAGCTACATACCTCCAAGCTGCTCCTCAATGTAAAGGGCACCCTCTCCTCCACTTAACTCCCTGCCCTTCTTGAAGAGCCTGTGTCAGTGCATCGCAGCACTCGTCTTATGCAAGCTGTCCCACCACATCTCTGTTACTGCAGCATCAATAATGTCACAGTTCAGCATCTGCACGTGGAGCTCTAGTCCTTCCTGCTTGTTTCCCAAGGCTGCATGCATTTGTGTGTATTTCCGGAGGGCTTTCTTTTGCCCTGTTTTATTGATCCTGGAGCATCTCTTGTTCTTGTCAGCTTGCACCCTTTGCTCTCCACTGCTGTCTGCTGCTTCCATACTTAACTGGGTTGTAATTTCCCTCCACCACTGGGCGTAGTTTAAAGTTTTCCTCAGCGGGTTTGTCAGCCTGGTGGCAAAGATGCTTTTGCTGTGCTTTCCCAGGTGTGTCCTGTCTTTACCCATCGGTCCTCAAATTTGGACCACTTTTACTGTGGCCTTGTTAAAAAACAGAATGACAACACGGTATGTGGGGCAGAAAGAATTCCTGTGAAATCATAAAGAAAACTCTTCATGTAGAGAAGCAGAAAAAACACATTCACAAAACTAATAGTAATCCAGCTATTGAAGTAAATGAAACTGAAAAAAATGGACAAAGTTGAAAATTAGAAAACACTAAAAAATATACAGGGCCAACAAACAGGATTTTACCAAGTACAACAGTTTTTGATAAATCTCTAGCCCAAGTAAATGGGAACTTTTATTTTGGTAATATATTGCATCTTAAAAATGAACTCAGTTTTTATTGATTTTGAAAGTAACACTTGCAAGTATGAAGGTAATAGCTTTTTGATTGATTCAGTCAGGATGAGTTAGGCTTTGTGAATAAAGGGGGAATTAATCAGTAACGGTTGATTTAGGACCTCTTTCATAATATGGATTTCCATTTTTTTTGTCATTGTTCTGTTGTTAAAGACCCGATGAACTGTTTGCACTGAGGTGAATGATTAAATGACTGTAACTGGGAGTGACTGAAAAGTGAGGCCATCTCAAGAATTAAAGCCTTCCTGAAATTAAATGCAACAATCAAACTCAGTCTAAGAAAGTGGGCAGGAACCTATATAGTAAACAAGCAGAAATGGAAACATTTTCCATTCCAGGCAAAGCAGCTCAGAAAAGAGACAGAACTATTTCCAACATCAGCCTTTAGAGAGAGAAAGAATGGTTTAGGAGCCAATACATAAAGATGTTTATTCAGGTATTTGTGACAGGCATTCTACCAAGTGACACACTTCCAGCGTACATAGTACTGGTTTGACAACAATCACCATATAAAGTTGTTCCTTACTGGACTTTTGAGTTTTCTTCCCCCCACCCTTCCCGCCCAGTGTAGATAAATGCTATCTTGGCAAGGTACAAAATATTACTAGGCTTGCTAAGTAAAGCTGTTGTTAAACAGAGGTTATTGGATACTGAGCTGAACAAGTAGCCAAAGAGTTTTTTCTGTGTCTTTGATTAAAAATAATTATCCAGGAAAAGTGGATACCAGTTTTGTGCCAAAATTCCTGAAAATGAATTTGCTTTTATGCTATTGGACTGGCACTATTACAGGACAGCAGCATATATAAAACTCCAAATAATGCTGATTTCTTTTCCCTTAGGGAAAAAATGTAAGAGGCCCCTGTTATCTGCTACCTTTGAGCAGAGGACAATTCTACCATAGCTCTAGCAACACAAGCAGACATTGTATAGTATATATGAGTATGTATCTATAGATAAATATTTTTATGTATGTATATAAGTGTATATATACACATAACTTGGTAAAAAGAAGTAACTTAATAGAAGGTAACCTTTACAGAAAGAGACATTAGCTAGAATTTTTTTATGATTGTATATACTACCATATATTTTCTCCCAAAGTATCTGTGAGACAACTGTTTTAAATGAAAGAGAATATAACAATCATGGAATAGCTTTGTATCATAAGACTTCATTAATAATAGCACATATTGTAATAATTCATGAACTCATGGCTTTCAAATTGGTATTTCATCTATTTCCTGGACCCAACTTAACTGCTGATGAACAGCTAATCCCTTTTAGAAATTAGTCTTCTTTAAGACAACATAGTTTAAGAAAACCAGTAAAATATGGCTTCAAGATCTTGTGCTGTGACATCAGAGCATCTGAACAGAAAACTTGATCCTGGCAAACAGCCTACATCACACACAGAAAAACAACCAGTATGTCTGTATTGTAATGGAGATCAGACAGTAAAATAATAAAGTTGGATGAGAATAATTATTCAGTTGTTGTGATGAATGCAGCAAGTATGTCCTTGCAGGGGGGTGTTTTGTTTTGCTTTTCCAGATTGCTCTATAGTTACTACAAGTTTTGTTTACTACATTCTATTAAAAAGGTCATGGTTAGGCAGCTGGGAGGAAGTCAACTTGTTTATGTTGGCTGCTGCCTTCCAGGTCAGATGGATATGTAATAGAACAATCTAATGAAACAAGATAGATATACAGTCAGATTCATAAGCAAGCACAAAGAAACATTGGCATGAGACTTTTCTGGATGACTGATCGCTGTTCCCTGTGTTCCAAAGGGGGAAAAGTCAGGAACAGCACTCTTACCAATGTACCATGAGAAAACTGTAAGGAAGAGACAGAAAGAACCCTGTATAGTTCTTTGCACCCTAAAAGAACATATTCCTGTAGGCAATCACTCATGCAAAAATGAAACGGGTTCCTTTTTCCCTTGAACATGTCAGATAATTGCCAAATTATCATCGCTTGTATTTGGCGCTGCAGCTGACCTATTTAGAAGTAGTTCTGGGTTAAAATGAGAATCATTTGCATATGCTTATTAAAAAAAAAAAAGAGATCTTGTAGAGAGTTTTCTTAGAAGTTTGAATACATTTGGGTTTTTACAAGGTATTGTTAAAGACAGTATTAATTATTACAAAACACTAAGATAAATGGTAGGACATTCTTTGTTTCTAAATGCACTGGAATACAGATGTATACCAAACCATAAAATTATTGTAACTAACTGCTTTCCCCAAAAAGATGAGAACAATGTGAAGATCATGGTGTGCTTTATTTTACTCTGTCAGTGTATTTTACAAAACTTGTTTCAGTCAGCTAAGCTAGTTAGAAAAATTTATGTATAGAATGTATTACGAATGGCAGTACAAAAGGTATAGAGAGCTGGTGGGTGAGGCAGAGGAGTCAATTAAGGGTCCAACAGGTTTCTTGCCAAGTACCTGCAGATCTTCCTATTCTGTCAAGCTGTGTCATTAGGACAGCTGAGAAACCAAAGTCTAGGGGATCTTCCAAACTCTAGATCAAAAAGTATTGCTGGTAAACTGTCAAGTATGCTGTTTGGACAGGTGTCCTTTTTCCCCACCTCTCAATATTCTGTCACCTGTGTTCCCCATGACTTTATGCTGTGCAGCACCCCAGAGAAGGCTGGCTGTACTGGGAATGTCTTGGCCTTATCCTTGTGGACTGCTCTACAAGCTGCTGCTGCTATCTTGTTTAACTTGGATACCACCTCAGTATTCACTAAAGCTTTGTTTCCCATTAATAACATATGTAAAATGAAACCTACATTTGGGTGCTTTCACATGTGTTATCAAAAAAGCATAAAAAAACAGTGCTAAAAATAACAGAAAAATGGCATGCCAAGAATCAAATTCCATCCTTCTGCTGAAGCAGATGTACAGTTTATGAAAAGTTGGGAGCATGAAGTATTGAATTCATGATTTTTCAGACTGAACACTTTCAAAGATCTTCTAATAGTAGCTTCACTATCTTATTTATTTTCTACTGTTCATTTTATTCTAATTTTTTTCTTCCTAACGATACAGCAATAACTGTTCTCTGTGACCACTGTAATCAAGGTCTTTCTAAGATAATAATTTGATTTTATCTGGATATTTCTAGGAGAGAACTGTGCTATAAACACTTGGACATGCATTTTTTCCCCCTCTGTGTTGGATAGCATATTGCAGAGACAACTGTTTTACTAAACACTTGAGGACAATTCTCAGTATTTTCTATTACTAATGCACAGGAAATGGGATACTTTCTTTTTTTTCCCCTCTTCTTGGAGAGACAGGAGTGCAATGGACCAGAGAGGTAGAGCTGCAATTGTTATAAACAGTTATTAGTTTTGGAGTTTACAGATTGACATAGATATTTTCCTCTTTGAAGGTGCAATATCTGTATTCCCCATTTCTAAAAATATTTTTATACACATTTTAAATGAGTTACATTTAGTGTTCAAGTACATGTTGTTTACTAAGTATGTGGATGCATTTCTAGTAGTCCAGTGCAATTAAACATGCTGCTAAGACATGACCGTATGAACCCATGAACTCACAGCAATACCCTGCTCCAAAACGTGTGTCACAGTTACAGTCAAAAAAAAAAAAAATCTAAGAAAAGCAATAGTAAAATGCAATGATTTTTGGTGAGAACATTTTCCACTTAAACAGAAGGATGTCATTATAATAGCAGGAGAACCACACTGTCAGAGGACTGTATAATCAATGACAATTGAAAACTGGCTGAAGAGCCAGGCACAAAGGGTAAGGATCAGTGGCACGAAGTCTAGTTGGAGGCCAGTAACGAGCGGTGTACCTCAGGGATCAATACTGGATCCAGTCCTGCTTAACATCATTAACGATTTGGATGATGGGGCAGTGTGTCCCCTCAGCAAGTTTGCTGATGACACAAAACTGGGAGGAGAGGTTGATACACTCAATGGTTTTGCTGCCATCCAGAGGGACCTCGATGGGTTGGAGAAATGGGCTGACAGGAACCTCATGAAGGTCAGCAAAGGGAAGTGCAAAATCCTGCACCTGGGGAGGAACAACCTCTTGCCGTCAGTACATGCTGGGGTCTGACCAGCTGGAAAGCAGCGTGGGAGAAAAAGACCTGGGGTCCTGCTAGATACCAAGTTGAACCTGAGCCAGCGATGTGCTCCTGTGGCAGAGACACCAACAGCCTCCTGGGCTGCTTTAGAAGTGTTCCCAGCAGGTCAAGGGAGGTCATCCTTCCCCTCTATTCAACACTGGTGAGGTGATGCCTGGAGTACTGGGTCCAGTTCTGGGCTCTACAGTACAAAAGAGAGAGGGAGCTACTGGAGAGAATCCAGCAAAGGGCCACTAAGGTAACTGACTGGACCACCTCTTGTATAAGGAGAGAGACTAAGAAAGCTGAGACTGTTAGCCTAGAGAAGGTGCAGGGGAATCTCATAAATGTGTACAAATGTCTGAAGGAAGGTGTAAAGAATAAGGGAGCCAGGTTCTTTTCAGCAGTGCCAGCTGACAGGTAAAGAGGAGATGGGCACAAGCTGAAACACAGGAGGTTTCCTCTGAACATCGGGAAACACTTGTTTACGATGAGGGTGACCGCACACTGGCACAGGTTGCCTGAAGAGGTTGTGGAGCCTCCATCTCGGAGGTATTCCAAAGCTGTTTGGATGTGGTCCTGGGCAACTTGCACAGGGTGACCCTGCTTGAGCAGGAGGGTTGGGCTGTATGATCTCCAGCGGTCCCTTCCAACCTCAGCCACCCTGTGATTCTATGAGAATCTGTCTTCAGGCTCCAATGTTTTTAGTCTGAGTTCCACTTAACGTTGTGCGTATTGCTGTGCTGTTGCAATACAGTTTGAAGGATGGCTGTGGTATGTATGTAAGAGCACATTTTTAGCTATTGACTTGTGGTCTTTCTCATAACTTTTCTGAGTTATCTCATTAGTGTGTACCTGCCTACCTTAAATATATAGCAGAGGAAGAAAATCAAGGCTTGTCTATTTTCTAGTCATCATTGTCATCGCTTCCTTTACTTTTATGTTAACGGAGTAACTGTTTTCCAAATTATAATACCATCCATACCAAAAGCCCCAACAGAAATTCAAACTGCAGAAAGACATAATTCACAATCCAAAGAGATTTGATATGAAGAACAGTATCTCGGAACAACAAACAAAACGAAGGAGAAAGAAGTGTTAATATAAATCATTATGGACTAAACACCATATACATTTAAGCTAAATGATGATACTTACAGAACTAAGTTTAAATGAAAATATATGGCAAAAGAAATCAAAACTTTACAGAGAGACAATAAACCAAATTCTACAAACAATTAGGAACCCGTAATTTCCCATATTCCAGATCGTGTTAAGAACACTGTTCTTTATTGCCTCTTTTTATCACACACACATTATGTTGTCTTACTGAACACACTTTAATTCAAACTTCCATTAAAATCAGAAATTAAAGACAAAACCCTGAGTTTGTTCTTGACAGTAGACAACTAATCTTGATAAAGAAGCAAGGAACTGCATGCCTTTTCATAAATAATGGGTTCATATTCACATTTTTTAAATCAAACCCCAATAATTTTACTAATTGAATTTTCTAATAATAATTGACTTGTGTTAAAGTGAAATATCAACTCAAATATTACTACTCAAGAAAAAAATATTATAAAGGGAGTGAGTGTGATTATATAGATCCATTGAGTAATTTTTGTTCCAGCACAGGTAACAGTATGTGCAAGATGGTCAGCACTTATTAAAAAAAAAAATTACAGAAAAGTTTTTCATTTATTTCAGATTTAGGAGTCTTCTTGAGAATAGCCTGCAAAACCAGTCATTTTAAGCTATGCTAATTTTACAAACCAGTAGTTTGGAAGCCCTCAGTGGTAAAGGGATTTCTGAATGAAGCTCATGCATTGTTTATAAACAAAAAAATTCACCAGCAGTTTGAAAAAATGTAAAAAGAGAAAATATTTTTGGTAAGAATAGTTAATATTCATAAATGCTGATACTTGCTGTTGCATAAATCTATGCCTAAGGAATAATTTCTACTAAATCAAAACAAAGATTACTACTAATTATTTTTCATTAGAGTATTCATAATAATATTTGAATTAACTTCCAACAGTTGAGAAATTCATCATTCAAAACAATTACTTCAGAATTGCAGTTTCAATATTTTTTCTGTAAAAGTAAATTCATAATTAGTAGTTATACAAGCTTTTGAAAAAAAAAATTAAATCCAGATTTACAGCAATCATTGAATGCCATAGCAAATGGAAGTAGATACTGTAATTAGTCCTTTTCATTGTTATTAAGCTTTATACTTAAGGGGAGAGAAAGACAAACCTTTGATTGAGTCTGATGTGAATGAAAAAGACACAAAAGATAAATACTTAAACATCTTACTCAAAGCCTTGTTTTGTATTTCAAAACTGCTTAATGAAACAAATGTTGGAAAGTACCTTGGGAATTTAACAGATTTTTTTTTTTTTCCCTCGGATGATCATTTTATTTCTAAAAAGAAAAAAGAGGATTTTTTCATTTTGAAGCCTTTACACAGTATTCAGCTAGGAAAAATTATGTATCAGCTTACTAAGACATGGCACAAAAGCAAGATGAATTTTTTCCTTTTTCATTTTGAAAAGTCTCACATCACCTACAAGACTTTTATAAGAAACGTGGTTCAAATTTCACCACTCCTACAGTTTAAAATGTTCATGGCCATCAAGATAGCAAAAGAAACTAAATGTTCACAAAAAGCTTTCATGAGATATTTCTGATTGCAGTTCTTTCCTATGAAGAGTTCAATAGAGGGAGAAGTTCCTTATGGTTCAATTCTACCTTTTCTTACCTATGTAATTGTGAAATTACATGTAGAAATATCAATAGAGCAGAAAATGGTTAAAATAAATCTACACGCCTATTCAAGAGTCAGCAGATACTCAAGTTTAATAAAAACTTTTTATATATTTTAGGGGTGTGTGTGGAGCTTGGGGAATAATCTGAGCCTTTTAGTTTTACTGAATTTACTAATAGTAGGGTTATTGCTTCTGTCAAGGCAATAAACTCTGAAATAAAACAGTTCATCAACAGCATCTCAAAAGCATTCAATAGAATGTAGAAGATACTATTACAGTCATTTTTAAAGTAGTATTGATTTTTAGCTAAGTCCCAGCCATTATTATCTTCTTGGTTTCATGAAAAGCTCCTCAAAATAACACAATCATCATTTCCTGCGTTTCAAAAAAAAAGAACATTTTTTTTCATTGCAAATCTTTATATGCTTTTCCAGTATTAACAATCTCTTATTCTCAGGAAGCAGACTATCATAACCAACTTTGGAATGGAACAAAACAGTTTAACATTTTTATATGGATTGGAAATATTTAAATATTTAAGTGAAGCAGAAATAACTGAAAATATAAATTTACACTACCATCTCTTCCTTGTAATAATATGAAATGCTGAAATTAAACATAGAATCTGAAAAACAATTAGGAAATGTTGAAAGTAATTCTGTAGTGCAACTGGGTTCATGAAATAATTAGTTAATATGTTTACCCAAATGTTCACCAATCACACTGCAATACACTACTATATGAAGAATAATACTATTCAAGCTTTTATAAAATAAGGTATAAGAATAAAAAGCTATACGGAATAGCACATGGAATTTGCAGAGAAAATGTAAATTTTATTTTTATATGGTTCGTAATTCTAAAAGAGTATTTAAACTTGAAGCAGCTTTAAAAAAAGCAGTGAAGTCCCATCCTTCCCTGAATGCATGTCATCATATTTAAATATTATATAGAAAATAACTGGGAAGAAGATGAATGTGTGATAAGAATCTGTCCCTGTAGCTACAGCTGTGCCAAAAATAATAAGCCTTCTATGAATCCAAATTACTGGGGAATGTAGGTAGCTCAAATTCATCTTTTGATCAGTTACCAGACCCAGGTCTTCTCTTCCTCAGTTGCCTCCAACTGATGTACTTCATCTTAATTCTGACTGGAAGGCTGTCCCTTATGGACAAGCTCTTATTTCACATTTTTATATTTCATCCTATTTCTATTACTGCAGCCCTTAATTGTTTCTACATGATCTGACTTTTTCTGATTGCCAGATCATGTCATTCCCAAATTTGTAAAACACCACCTTTTTAAGCCAAGATCATTTAATAATGGCTGCAGTGCCAACCTCTGAGGAACTCTCCTAGTAATCTTCCTCCAGCCTAGTAAGTCTACTGTGTTTAAAAAGCAGTTTTTTAAGTTAGTTTCTTAACTACAAACTCTATAATCCTTATCTTTCCAACTAGGCCAAACTTATTTCATAGAACGTTTTAGTTACCATCTTACTGACACCCAGAAATTATTCTACGATACTCCTTCAAGCAAAGATTCTACACGTTGTTTGTGTGGAATATTGACAAGATACTGTATTGTTCTGTCATCATAGAATTTCTGTAAACTCATGTTGTCTCTTAGCACATTTTCTGTTTTCTCCATTACTTCCCATTCTTCCCTTAATTGATTCATTGTGGTGTGGTCCATCTAGGTATATAGAAGCCTGAACTAAGTCTTAAATTTTTTTGTTTGATCTTGATCATCTACATTTTATTTCCATGACCTCATTCCCATAATTCACTTCCCTTTAGGTTCCTTATTCAACATCATCTTTGTTAGTAGAAATGGATGTACCGAAGCTCAGTTCTCTCAAACTGGCTTTTTACTAATCTTGCTGAAGATGTTTATTACTATTTGTTTTACTATTCTCCGCAAGTTTAAATCAGCTTGACTTTTGGCAATTCCATGTAATCTCTGTACTTTCTAGCAACAGTCTTCTATCAGGTCCCTTATTTCCAGGCTTTTGCATTTTTGTTTATCAGTTCCGATTTGGATCCCCACTTTGTTATTTTATTTTTCCCTCTTTGTTTCTTGACATTTAAATAAGAGACAGTTTCTACAATTTAGACACATTTTGTATTCAAAATCATTAACTTCTCAGCAGAGCTGCTTTTATATCCCTAATTTTTTCAGTTTGCCCTTTGAAAAAGAAAAATGTTAGCTACAGAGCTTTTACGTAGGAACAGTTTCTATCTTTTTTGACAGTATGTTAATTTAAAATGTCAAAAAGCTTTTTAAGGTGACTAAACCACTTCAGTAACATGGGAAATTATTACCTGATGTCACTGCTAGCAAAGGATGCGGGACTACATTTACATTCCTTCTAGTAAAGAACAGCCCATTTACGTGCCATCTTTTTAGGTAAATAGGGTTTAGACTGTACAAAAACCTTAGTGGAGTGACACATTTTCTCTTTGCTTACTCTTTGTCCGTAATTATTCATTCTTGAAAAACATGACACATCTCACTCTAAACAAATAAATACATTACTGGATTGCTGTTGTAAACTTCTGTTACAACTCAGTCATTCCATCAGTTCCATTTGGGACTTACAGAATCCCAAGCTCTTTATAGAATGACTTTGGGGTTCATTCTTTCCCAGCTTTACAATCACCTAGAACTGAGGTTTTGTATTTCCTGGGAAAGCACTGTAATGTCCAACTTATTAGCAAAAGTTATCTAGTGTGATCTCAACCCTGTTCTTCCTCTTCTTTGTAATTAATTCACTGCAACCACAGGATGTATATGCAACATTATTGGTTAAAAAAAAATTGCTTTCTTATCTCAGCAGTCCTGAAATAACTGGGGTCCCATAATGCATAGCAGATCAGAGCTGGGTAAAAGCAATCCTCTCCTGCCTCTTTGTCCCTCAAAATCACCCCAAACCAGCCATACAAAAGACTCCACAAACAAGAATGAGGAGAAGAGCACTGACATGTCTGGCAGATGGGATCCTTAAGACTGGTATTTCGGCTGAAGTTTTGTGTCATGAAAATATATCCTGAGTTAATTAAGTACACTCAAGTTACTCCCAAGAAATCAGCTCATCAGTTTTTAATGAAGTTTACATGTCTGGGGAGGTGCTAATAGGTTTTAAGAACCTACAGGATTTTTGTGGTGCTGAAAAGTGGTCAATCTGTTTTACAAAGACAGCTGCCTCACGTCTATGTGAACAGATGCAAGCAGAATTTGGGGTTGCCCACAATGAATGAGATTCTGTGCCTTTGGCCAAATATATCTAAGGAAGATATCTCCGTTTGGACTGTGGTCTAGGATGCCAAAATAGAAAAATGAGACATTCTAGAGTATGATTCAGACCATCTCAAGTCTTAATTGCCTCTAGAGGTGCCTTTTTCCCTTTGTTACAGGGCAAGTCTGAGCAGTCGATTTAAATGACTCAAGATGGTTTGAGCCTGGGCTACAATTTTGCTTTCAGTGTTGAAGTAATGATAGCTATTCATGTCATTTGTTTTCTTCTAGAAGTACACACAATATCAATATACTATTTTCCTATCCTGAAGGAACTTGCATATTTCACACCTTGAATAATGGAACTGTCATACAAGTTAGAAAGCAATAAAGGTAAGACTAAAAAATAATTACTGTGGTGCTTGAAACTTATTATTTTAAATGCATTGGCAAACAAGAGGCAGAGGAAGGGGAAAAGAGAAGTTGAGCAGCATTAAAAATAATTTTATAAAATTAAGCCTTTCACCTGAGCCACCCATTCCTGTACAATGTACAGAAGTAAAGAACAATCTCAAGATCTACAGATGACATTCCATGTTGATCTACAATACCAGAACGTCTTATGGACAATAGCCTTGAAAGTAATCAAATGAGGTTTTAGTTATAAATTCTAGAAATAATACATTGTAATGAAAACAATTTCCTGTAATTTGTGGTGCTGGTCCCTGTAAACAGACTCATTTTTTTTATACAAGAAAAATTTTCTAAAACACTTTTTAAAGTATTGTAAGACATGTCCTCTAAACTTCACTACTGCAATCAGAATCCACAAAATATACACACTCCCATGAATTCTGCTCCTGAAACAGGCCTCTTCCATTTTCTCAGAATATTTTCAGGCTCATTTAGACAAAGGACAGCAAAATTAACTTAGATGAAGTTAAAACAATCTTTTCAATTGAAAGTGTCATTTAAAACCAATACTTTTTCTATTTTTAAAACTTCCAAATAAAAGCTTCCTGAAAATTCCCCAAAACTGTCCTTTCTAGTATTTGCTAGGTTTTCATACACCATCATTTCTTGGTAAAACTTCTGTCCCCCAAATGCTTCTAACTGCGATGTCCTCCTATATAGGAATATACAAATCTTTTTACTGATGTGTATGAAAATAATTTTCTTACAGCTGAAGTCTTTTGAGGTGACTTCTTCATATATATGCCTTCAAGATACGTCAAACTGACTATTATATTAGGTTTAATTTTACTTAATTCTAGACACCAAAAAGACAAATGTCTGTTTGCCACACCTGCAGAGTTTAGCTACAGTCATCCAAGAGAAAAAGACACTTTAATCTGACCAACGCAGTGCCCTGTAACTCCCAAAGGTGGCAAGGCTGTTCCCTGATTATTACAGTATCTTCTGGAAACTATCTAAATGGAGGTGTCTGCACTTCACCAGCTAAATTCTAACTACACTCTGATCTTAGCAACTTCCTCAAACAAGACTTACTTAAAAGGGATGAAAGAAACTCAGACAAACATGAGTGGCATTATGCACAGAATGCCAGTATAAGCAATATAAGCAACAACAAATGCAATCTTAATATTATATGTAGTAACGAATTGATCCTTGGCAATCAAGGCTTTCACCAGTTTTACCTTTTTTCCCCCAATATTCCAGTAATATCTAGGTAAGCAATGCTATTTTTTTGTATTGTGATACTGGAATTAAGAGTATCATGACTGGACATTCCTAGCATTTTTCTAGCTATAGTCTGTAGCTACTGAACTTCTACTAGGAGATGCTTAATAGACTTGAACACCCTAAGTTCATTCTGATCTTAGCTGCTTTGACTAAATACATGGACTCCTGTGCATGAACAAAAATGTGGAGTGTCTCCAAAAGGATCTGAATTAATTTGTGGTTCGTATCCTGGCTTATCTGGTAGTACTCTTACAAGGTTCCGTAAGTGCTTATTCTTAACTGCAAACATACCAAGGATTTCAGGAGAGGTTGACTGCTCATTTGACTCCTAGCGATAGTGGCCCGTTTCATAAAAGTAATGGTCAAGAAAATAAGAAATATTCCTGAAATGCCCAGGTGACTCCAATATCTGCATAGTCCTTTACCAGTCCCGCACAGTATGAGCCATATCTCTTCCCAGTTACAGGCTTCATGGCTCCTTGACCATAACAGAGTTAACAAGATTAAAAGGACTTCTAAGGAAAGCAGAACGTTTTAAGTAAAAGAGGATATGAGAGAGCTAGTTGTTCAGATTGATCCTTCTCTGATAAGCTGCCAGAAATGTAAAGTCAGGAAGAGAATCTACTTTTTCACTTCCTTGAGTAAGAAGTGTTCCAGCACTTCCAGAGCCCAGGAACTGGGCAAACAGATTTCAGCAAAAACATTCTCTGTCTGTAAACTCAGAGGCTAGTCACATGAAGGAAAGTCAGTTGAATCAGTCAGACACAGGAGTACATTAAGCCATTCACACCCTCAGGCAGACCCCCAGCAAGATGGAGTAGTGTTCCCAATGATCTGCATTTAGTATCCATCATCATACATCTATATGATTACCTGCTTTGGGGCAGGCACCAGACAGGTATGCAGTGCATAAGCAGCCCATAGCCCTGAGAGACCAAGTCTTGACTCTTGAGACCCATTGTTGAACTGAAGAATTTCAGGGAGAAAGAGGTTTATGATCAGTAGTCTTTGGACATTCATCTCCAGTGTAGCTGAGGAGCACGTTCTCATAGGAAGCCCATAGCGAGCACCTGGATATAGCAATCTCATCTCTGAGCTAGCAACACCAGAAATCAACCAGAACAACAGTGAGCTATGGAGGGGAAAAGTAATCCCAGTGATAGATCCTCTGCAACCTCTTGCAGTCATCCTCCCCCTGGAGGGAGGGAGGGAGGGATCCCTACAAGGACTAGAGGTAGGCTGAAATAGTGGGCAGATAGTTCAGTGTGTGATGCCAGAGAAGAAATGACACTAAATTATGTGGCTGTGGTGAACCCTCCAAGTTGTCTAGATAAGATACATAAAAATTGCTGGAGGCAAATAAGTATTAATGGTACATGTAGATTAAAAAAAAAAAAAAAAAAGGCTCTGGAGACAACCTTGAAGCTGTTAGGAAGAAAACTGAAGACCAAGCCCTCCACAGTAGCGTTTACTGACATACTTTCAGTATCACACATAAAGCCAAAAATAGAAGTACAGAGGCAAAGCTTTAATATACAATTGAAGAAAGAGTGCAAGTCAAAAACATTCCAATTAATCAAGAACAGGAGATGCTTCAGAAATTAAGGGAGCTGTTACAGGAGGGACTAACTGCAGCTGAGATGTAAGGGAACCAGATGGCTAGCACTTCAAGTAAGGCTTCAAAAAGGTAAAGGAGTTCTTAAACAGAAGAATGGGGAAAAGCTGACAGCTGCGGTAATGTACTAGATACAAAGTGTTGAACTGTCGTGCAGAGGTTTAGAGAAGGATCTCTAGTGAAGGATAAGACAGAGGACAGCAATAGTCAAATGGGAAGTGGAGAAGAACAGATGGAGTGGATGAATTTACGATAATTAACAAAAGCACTTCCTGAAGTCCTTCCATGACACTATTGAATGTTATGCTCCAGGGTTATAATGACATCTAACTGTTCAAAATCAATATGAGACTTAACTTGGAAAGCAGATTGTTACATCTCTACGTACTACAAGGGTGTTAAATCAGGGGATGAAGAAATAAAGAAAGTAGTGATGGCTAGTGTTATGACAAGTAGCCTTACTGTGATACAGGTCTGACAGAAGTTTGCATATTCTTATTACAAAGTAATATTGTCATATTTATTGACATACTGTGCTGCAATTTTGTGTTTGCACAGATCTGTGTGCTTTGACATTAAAGCTCAAACAGACCAAGTCTAGCGTAGACCTGAGTAAACAGTTCTGTTGCAAGACAGAGTCAGGACAAAGCAGCTAAGTTAAGAAGGAAATTACAGTTTAACAGAATTTGAACTTTGCAACCTCTTTCAACCTTATCACTGTGGTTTTGTCATAGTCATTCATTATATGCACTTTAAAATGCCTCCCTATCTCTCACAACAATCAAGGCAAAAGTTTTCACAGAGGCAATAATACACTTTCTCTCCTGCTTTCCTGTATGAATAGTTACTAGGTAGCAGTAAGACCTTAATTAATTCAGATATTTAAAACTAGTTCTGTTGTTGTAGTCATGACTGACTGAGAAGCAACATTTCTGTGTTTGAGCTGGGCTGTCAATGTTCCAGACCTGCATACCAATGGGAAACACAGAAGGGCAGAAATCAGTGAAGTATTTTATGGAATGAGGTGAACCATGGGATTCTTTAAGAAGATGGGAAGAGGAACTGGGGAGGGTCAGGAAACAAAAACAAGAAGCTGATAAGGGGAGACTGGACATGGGAAAATAGTACTTTAAGGAATATGGAAGAAGGGTAGGACACTTCTGTCTTCACTGCAAATATGCATCCCATCAACAGGCAGAAAAGAAAGGAAAGGAAGACTTTTATCTAAAATTAACTTGCAGTACTTCTAAGAGTAAAAGCCTTTAGTAGCCACAAAATTACTTTTGTGATTTGCACAGCCTGAATTACGGGCCACTGTACCTATGAGTAGATTTATACGGTAATCAGATGTCAAGTAACAGACATGGATAGTGATTACTTTTAACGATTTTGCTCAATTGAAGTGACAAGCAAGTTACAAGAAGAGAAGCTTCTAATCAAAATATTATCATACATGAAAAATTGGGGCCTATCTATTGTGTTCGACAAATTACAGATAACAGGATTGTTTTAGGGCTCTCTTTACAGATCCAGTTCATTGTTTGTTTGTTTTCTCCTACAGCTGTTTATGTCAGTGCAGTGAGGCAGTCAGCCTATAGATCAAGTTTAACTAGTCCTGGAGACAAAAAAAGCCCAGCGAAAAGAGGAAGCAGAGGTGCCTCATCAATGTTCTACTACCAGAACAGCACTTGCTACAATTATCACCAGCTCCTGGGTAGGAAGGAGAAAGAAGTATCTCCATTTTCTCTACAAAGTATGACCTGCAGGGACAAATTAGGGTGGGTCCTTGACAGCAGAACGGCTAGATCTTTATAAAATCTTTCATCTGTCTGCTTTTAAAGGTAAGGCCCATCAGAAAGCGACATGGGTTAAGAAGGGCAAAAGACTGGAAAATTTATGAGTGTTAAGGAACTGGCAAGTATGCTGGTTTTAAGCCAAGAAATAAGAGAATACTACTTTTAGAATGCAAGGTCTTGGAAAGTCATTTAAAGAAATGAATGCATTAAAATAAATTTAAATGAGACTGCACCATCTGTTTAATAAAGTATATCAAGATTGGTTTGGTTATACATTTTAAAGACAAAATTTGAAAAAGATTTTTCAAAAGTAGTAACTAACCTGCCTTGTAAAGAGACAAATGTCTATTCAATCATATTACTATCAAAGTTATGGTGCGTTATATGTGTAATGAATCTTGACAAGTTTTCTTCTACGAATGCATTTTTTTTATTATGTGCTTATTTTAGAAGGAAATTAGGACCAGCATATTTATCAGGCTTTTTTTGTTGTTTTGCTTGGTTTGTCTTTTAAATGTAGCAGTCTGTTAAATACAGAGCAGTGTAATATTTCTCTTTCTGGAGAGAACCTAACAAACTTAACAAGTCTAACCACAAACCTAACAAATAACCATACTTTGCCAGGACATACTGATATTCACTTGTATTATCTGTTGAAACAAAAGCTAAATTAAAAATTGCATAGCAGAGCTTGTTTCTGACACTTCTCTTTAATCCATAGTGCTGAACAGTTTTGCTGAGGCTTCATGCACATTATATACCTCCCCTTCAGTTCTGAGTTTTCAACCACTTCCTGGCTGACTCCCTCAAGACAACACCAGGCTTTTGCAGAGCAAAATTTGTGCCCTTAAAATATATGGTACACTTTCAAATATGGGTTGTGTTATCCATATAGATTTCACATGCATGCTACAGGAGTGAAAAGGAGTTTAATGTGCCGTACTATGCTGCTCTTTTCTACAATTTCCTGCACTTACAGAGAGCAAAAGACGAGGCAGATGAGTTTTTTAGGCAACAAATAGCCCTCATAGATAACACAGGATTCCTGTTTATAAGATTTCAGAGCAACAGATTGTTTTCCAGACTGCTGTTTCTTGTGCCTGCAGAATGCATTGCTTATTGCACAGACTGACAAGGAGAACAAATTATGACGATGCCTGCAGCAAATGACTTGCTCTGTATTGCTGTCCACAGGCCACTGACTCGGAGGATTTCCCAGAACTGAGTCTAAAGGAAATACCCTGTCTCAAATAGGAAACATTCAGTATGCTCAGAAAGGATGTATCACTTTTCAGGCCAGAAGGTCAGTGGACATAAACTTTTTTCGCTCAGTAGTTAACTGCGTACCACTGAAATACTGTTGCATTTCCTTTTTGCAGTGTTTTGTGCTACTGTGGTACCTGTTTCCTTTTAGACATCATAATTTTGTACAGTGAGTGTTGCACGTATTTGAAGAAATGGTCTTATGATCACTGCTGATAAAGCTTGTTTCCTAATGCTTTTTCTTTCGTAGTTGATGACAACCTGTTTTCATGGCCACAGCATTTATGACAACTGTTCCATGTGTATCACCTGGTGTTAATAAAGTACGAGTTCACACAGTAGTGTTTTCCTTAGCTGTGACACCTGGACTAACAAGAGGCAATGCATTTCCATTTTATCAACACCCACAGAAATGTGATTATCTTTGAACCGATCTCTGCTGCTGCACAGAATCCACACCCAGTAAACTAACATGGGGAATGCACTGATCAGCCAGCACTAACATACAAATGTATGCACACTACAGTCATCTTGCTTATCCCCTTAATGTATCAGCTTAGAGGAAGTGCTCACTCAGTAATTTCCACAGTACTGGTGAGACCAGTACTATCAGACCGTCTAAATGCCACTTAGTTCTTAATGGTTCCTACTGTAATTCCAGTTACCACTCCACTCCTTTTTTTTAATGAGTTTGCTTGGATACAAAGTATTTTGTTAATGTTTTTATGATATTGACAATTATATGTGTCATTAATTAGTACTAACAGGAACACTAAGCTGCTTCGTAAATTTTTGTTGATACCTTTCATCCTGATGTGGTACTTAATTGCTGAGCCTCTACTCAAGAAGAGGCTGTCAGTGAAACTATGGGATGGTTTTGTGATATGTATCAGATTTTATAAGTAAGTTAGAACCACTAATTTGATTTTTCACTTTTGACTAGAGAGTTATTTCCTGCTTTACTTAAATCTTTTCAAGTCTCATTTGATATCAAAGTCTACATTTCTCTTCCCTGTTTACCAAATATGTTGTTCAAAGTGTGTCAGTTTTGGAATATTCCTCTATCTTTTATTACTCTATCTTTTATTAATGTAATAGAATCACAGAAGCTCTCAAGTTGGAAGGAACCCATAAGGATCATCGAGTCCAACTCCTTGCTCCTTGCAGCACTACCCAAAACTCAACCATATGACTAACAAACAGCATTGTCCAGATGCTCCTTGAACTCTGCCAGGCTTGAGGCTCTAACCACTTGACTGGGGAGCCTGTTCCAGCGATCAACCACCCTCTCAGTGAAAAACCTTTTCCTAATAAGCATACTGATTTCAGAAGCAGGTATTATAATAGGGTATTGGGTGCAGGTGCTGGGCAGGGGGAGCTTGCAGGGCAGCCTCTGTGACGAGAGGCCGGGGCTGCCCCATGTCGGACACGGCCGGTTCCACTTGGCTCCAACCCATCCACCGCAGGGCATGGCTGAGCCCCACAGCCAAGGTGGTGGCACCTCAGGGAAAACATATTTAAGAAAGGGTAGAAAAAACAGGGCAGCAGCTGTGAGAGAATGCCCCACAGACACCAGGGCTGGAGAAGAAGGAGGGGGAGGAAAGGGCCCATGCACTGGAGCAGAGATTCCCCTGCAGACCCTGGTGAAGACCATGGTGACGCAGGTTGTCCTCCTGCAGCCCACAGAGGACCGCAGTGGAGTAGATACCCACCTGCAGCCCATGGAGGACCCTATGCTGCAGCAGGTGGGTGTGCCCTGAAGGAAGCTGCATCCTGTGGGAAGCCCATGCCAGAGCAGGCTCCTGGCAGGGACTGCAGCTGGTGGGAGAGGAGCCCACACAGAAGCAGTCTGTTTCTGAAAGACTGCAGCCCATGGGAAGGACCTGTGCTAGAGCAGGGGAAAAGTGTGAGGAGGAAGGAGAGGCAGAGATGAAGTAGTATGGACTGACCACAGCTTCCATCCTCCATTCCCCTGCACCGCTCAGGGTGAGGAGGTAGACAAGTCAGGAACGAAGGAGTGAAGTTCAGCCTGGGAAGAAGGTGTGGGGTCCTGAGGGGGAAGGTGGTTGTAGTTTTTTCTTTGTTTCTCACCATCCTACATCCTACTCTACTTTTAATTGGCAAGAAATTAGATCAGTTTTCCCCACTTTGAGTAGTTTTTGCCCATGATAGTAATCGGTAAGCGATCTCCCTATCTTTATCTTAGCCGATGAGCTTTTTCATCTTACTTTCTCCTCCTGTTCAGTTGAGGAGGGGAAGTGAGAGCAGCTGGGTGGGCAGCTGGCAGCCAGCCAAGGGCAACCCACCACAACGGTATTTGCTTGGATGCAAGTAACAGCTTCAATTAATGCCGCTTCCTCCAGAATCACTTGTTAAAGTAATTTACAGTGCAAATCTAGAAAAACAGTTCAAATGTAAAGACTGATTGAGTTCTTCTACTTAAACTCTCTTCATATGATTAAGCCAACCCTTTTAATAGTAATCAAGCTTATTCAAAGCTGTATATAAAATATTTGCAAAACAAACTAGCTTAGTATTTCAGAAGACATTTAGGATAAAAATATTTTATAGCAAACTGCAACCCACTGCAAAATACACTTTGTAGAGAAACTAACTAAATAGTATTTCTGCTGCCGTACAAGAACAGCACAAGCCAGTATGACTACAATTTGATACTCAAACAGATGCTCAACTTTCAGAATACTGGACATGTATGTATGCCAGCGTAGTTAGCAGATTGTAGCCAAATCAGCTAGGGCAGCTCCAAAACTTATTAGTTTAAGTAAGATTCACTGTACTGTATTAAAGTCTAATAAGATTAGTGATATTTGTATAATTTCTAATGTGATAAATACCAGTGAATACTAATATAATAAAAAAGTCTGTTACTAGGATATGTCCTTCCTGTTTTATTGTCTGTTATAGATACATCACTTGCATTTTGGTTCATTGTCAACCTGAACTGTGAACGTAAAAGAACAAATAATGTTGTTTGTACTGGAAGTAGCTGAGGCTTGTATGCATCTCTACAAGGTCCAATTATTGTTCCACACGATAAAAATTGATGTGGTTCTTCAATCGTAAGAAGACAGACTCTTTACACAAATCCAGATCCCATTAGGCAGGACACTTGCAAGCTGAATTCCTAAATTAATTTCTAGTTGATTATATGCTAAGTGGTATGGCTGCCATTGGACAACAATTGATTCTCTAAATAGGAAGGCCAACAGCAAAAGTAATCCACAATACTGCTCCCTAAAACAATCTCTACTGAAAGTATTCAGAGACAAGCCAGCAGTTAAACTGGTATTCACTCAAAATTAAGTGCATTTCCTATGCCAGTTTTCTTCTCCTGCCTCACAAGACATCACAGGGGTTAAATAAGTTATCCAATTAAAATATGACATCAGGCATTGACAGCTTCCTCTCCCTTTAAAACAACTAAAATAGACAATAAATTCAAGGAGGTTTTTTGCCTTTTTTTTGTAACACTGAAAAAGCACACATGCCCCCTAAAAAATCCCAAGCCATTTCAGATAAGAGGTTCTCCCAAACTGGGTAGCTAGTTCAAAATCTGGCAATGTATCCACTGTCATACATTATGCAGTATGTTGCATCCATCTATGCAACTAATGGGGTACTACCTCACTGCAAAAAGAAGGGATTTTTCTATTCTCTGATGAAATTACAGCAGGAAGCAAAAGTGTCCAGCCTTCACAGACTGACCCCTGTGCTTCTGTGGAGCCCACCAAAGTTAATGAGAGGTTGAGTAAATACCATTGTGACTACTGCGTCAGGGCCCTGAAGCCCTCTTGACCTCTCTAGTCTGTCCTGTTGGTATACCAATGTATGTATTCCCTTCCTTTTCCAAGCTGGGATTGGGAATTAAGGGCATCAAAAGCTCCTTTTCACTTTCAGAGTTGCTACCACTTCCATGGGGTAGGGGGACAAAACCGCTTGTTTTCTTTGCGATGTATAGCCAAAGTTGTGGGTAGTTTGAAAGAAAGTATTAAAAAATAAAAATCCATTTTTAAGAGAGTCAGGGAGCATAAACGATAAATTACAAATAGGAAAAAATAACTTCCTTTCCACAGTTTTGCAAATAGTAAAGTAGATCAGATCTTCTAAAGTAAGCATCACAAAATCCATGCCTCAGATCATCTTGTTTGTCATAGCTATAACTCTTCCAAAATGTCAACTCTCCTTCACTTAATATTGTACTTAAAAATGAGAAGATAGAACAATGTTCCTGTTTTGCTAAGAAACCCTAACACAAGCACTTTTTCCCAGCTATAGCAGCAAGCAATGTAGGTGCAAAACAGGCTTTTGTAGAGAGCATCTGCACCATAATGAATACTTTGGTTAGTGTCACCATCCACCTAAGTAGCTAGAAAAGGCTGTCTTGTTTTCTGTGCCACTGTTCTCTGCACTAAATGGGTAAGAATTTATAGTATCTCTCTGTTGCACCAGTGAGACTCTTTTCTCACTGTATACTGTGCAGTGCTTTATAAGCAACGGAAGAAGAAAAAAATTGCGAAAATGCAGGTGTTATGGATAACAATTTTTTTTATTAGCTAATCATTTAGACTTCTACACAAATTCTAACCTTAAACTTAGTTCCAGAAAGCTCTGTACAATGGACACTCCTTTCCTTTTGTTATTCACGTTAAGAAAAATCAAAAGCTTTTCATTTAAGCACAAATCCTATTTAAAAAGATGCTGCACAAAAATGAGGATCATTTGAGCTAAATGAATGGGACTCTGATTAGCCTTTAATAGCTTCAGTAAGCTAGTTAGTGAAAAACAAAACAAACCAGGATAAAGGTTATTGAGTGTTTATTTAAATTACTGACAAAAAGGACTATGTGGCTCATGACCTGTTCTAAATTTATCCCCTCGGCATCCCA
This sequence comes from Sagittarius serpentarius, assembly GCA_034782735.1. Taxonomy (NCBI): domain Eukaryota; kingdom Metazoa; phylum Chordata; class Aves; order Accipitriformes; family Sagittariidae; genus Sagittarius; species Sagittarius serpentarius. The sequence continues at coordinate 8,216,488 of JAVKLA010000008.1, forward strand.
ACACTTGGAGACACATGGGCTCAACTTCATGCCCTCCTTACCACTTTTTCCCTTCTCTGCCTTCCACCTGTATAAACTGTATGCAAGTTTGAGTTTACACACCATTTTCCAGGACGTACGATCTTCCAGGACGTACGATCATCTCAGAATGTTCAAATAACTTCTAGAGGTTTGACTTACAAGTACAGAAGGACCAGCTTTGTGAGCAACAAAAAGGGCATATACCTTCATTACCATCACAGAACTGTGAGGAAAACCTTTTCACTCTCAAGATAAAAAAGCATCAGCGATCCCGCAGTCTAATATGTATTTTTGAGGTTGGAAGTTGAAGTGTATTTTCAAAAGAGGAGGGTGAAACTCAAGAAAATAATTTCCCATCTCATTTCTAGCTGTTTAATATCTTTACAGAAATTATGCCAATATCTTACATGCAGTGGTGATACTCAAGTATTTAACGTATCTTCGGCACCAGCTAGCGGTCAGAGGGAGCTCAAGGCAATGCAGTGTGATAAGCCAGCTCTCCACACGTGCGCCAAAAGGAACAGCTCACACAGCAAATATGAAACAGGCTTCTCCGTCAAGTAGGAATGTCCTCGTATGACACATCACTAATACTGTGCTGTCATGCCTTGCCAAAGATGGAAACTGTCCAAAGGACAGGTTTCAAAAAAACAGTAACATTGTATTAATTCCAGAAATAAAAAAAAGAAGGAGCCAACACATCAAATATGAAAGGGAGAGCCAACAAATCACTGGGGAAAAAATAAACATGATCAAGATACTGAGCTATTCTGCAAGATTGTTCTAACTTGGGAAGAAACTAAAAAGCAAAAAAGGCAGTAAAAACGAAATCTAAAGCCAAATTAACATTTAGATATGCACTGAATTATGAAAAACAAAACTTGTGAGGCAGTCTTTCCTGTTGCAACAAAAATAATAAATAGTTTAGGAGCAAACACGGCTGAAAGCAATTCTAACACTGGTGAATGTTGAATGGCTGTTGCATAAAGTGCACTGAAATTTGACTTCTCAATTACCTCTATGGGGTACCTGTTATTGAACAGTGCAAAGTGCAGGATACACTATATCAACAAAAAAAACATTTAAGAAGAGAAAGAAAAACATTTTGAAAGTGAGTCTCCAAGAGCGTGTTACTCAAGCGTGTTAAGGCCCTAAGTATCTGAGACTGTTAAATGCTGTACTCTTGAGAATGCACTCCTTCCATGAACAAGAATTGCATTTCAGTCATCAACAGAGCCATCAGAATGTAAAATTTGTTAAATCTGCTCAATTTGTACAGCAGTTTGAACTATTCTAAGAGGCAGAGGGATTTTAACTATTAGATGATTACCGTAACAGTAAAAAAGGCATAAACTTGATATGAGTGATCCAAGGGAAGCACAACTGCAAGTGCAGCATCTTGCATATGAGTAATTTAAAAACATGGTTATTTGTATGTGCAGATGAGGACTCACGTAATGTATTCCATCACCATTTCCAGTATGTACTTGAACAGCTCTTATGAAAACATGTATTATCTCGCCCATGTTGCGGTACATTGATAAAAGCTTTAAAAAACACAGCTGGAAAGTTTAGTTATTAGTATGACAAATCAGTGTCAAAACAAAATCTCACCTCACTATTTTTGTAACCTTTTTCAGCTAGGTAGAGGAGTAAATGATGGCATGGTAAAACACAGTGCTTACCACACCATAATAATGACCAGTAGTAAAGGAAAAATTAGATTGTCACCTACATTTAATGTCTTACGAAGTAGTAGTAGCCTCTGTTCACTTAAAGGATGTAGGCCTCACTTCCATTAGTGACAGTTTTCAGCCCTTTGGGGAGAAAGTAAATATTGTTCCATGTATATCAGCTAGCAGTCCAGTGGTACAGCAGTATAAGATGGGATCCCTTCCAAGTAAGTTCTGGCACATCTTTTGCTACACCGAGAAATAGGAAATCTTTTATCCTAATAGAAGCATTTAAATTTCCAGTATAGTCAACAGAGTGGCAGGTGCCTCTGGACATCTCCAGAGGGAGGTTTGGTCTGCCTCATTTAGACAGATAGACATAAGGGTATTTTCTACTATGGCAGGATTTCCTAAAATTAGGAAGTTTTTATTCACCTGTAATACCTGAGCTCCAAGTAACAGCTACTATTTTCAAAAGCGGTATCTTTTTGAGATTGTCTTCTGAAAGAAGAAGAAATACATTGAAATGACCAAGGTCCAATCGCCTGTAATCACAGCCCCAAAATATCAGTTACTTCATAACCTCAGTATTGGCACTTGCAGGAAAGACAAATTAACAGTGTTTTTAAATCACAGGGGAAGAAAGAAAAATAATTACAATTATTATTGCTGCCATATGCAACTGACTTTGCTTATCATGACTGCCTCTTAGAGTGATAGTTGCAGACTGCAGTACATAAATGACTATGCGCTGAACCCATTATTTGCCTTCCGTGAAGATAAATGAATGAAGAAGAGCCCATCACTTAAAGCTCTCCAAAACACCAGTCTGTACAAGTAAGGATTTTAGAAAAGAAGGTGACTTTGTCAAGCCATTTTCAGCACTGACTGGTTCAGCGGAGTTCATGTTAGTTCCTCTAATTGCACTTTGTTGCTGTGAATACAAACCTGTGGAGTCCAGAGCACAGATTATAGCAGTCAGGGTCCAACGGAATCAAAAAGTTCTATTGATTTTTGGCAAATCCACTATTTACAGAAAAGGAAGGAGGATTACTATGAGCCTCTCACAAAGGAGAAGTGTCCAGAAACCACAGCCTGCTGGGAAGAGATACTGTCACTTTTACAAGTTTGATAGTGGTTTAAAGTTTTGAATAGACTAGAACCTAGAAAACAGAGTATGTAAACATACAATGCTTAAACATATTTTAAAGCTGATTCTTTGTTTGGGATTTTTATGCACTTGTATATCTACCTTGCAAGAAAAGAGGAGATACTAGGAGACATCTGTTCTTTTCTGCATGCAGGGCAGAATGGTCTTTGATCTGTTTTCTTATGTACGCATTAAAGATGAGCAGGAAGGGATCTTTAAGATACCTGTTCTTCTTTAGCTATTTGGTAATATTTACTCATTTGTACAATAAATATGTACAGTCTGACTTTCTGGGAGCTCACTGGACCCTCCCTTAAATAGGCTCTCCCTTTACATCTCTGAATATTCACTTCCTTCTTGCCCTCGTGCCGGGATTCTTGAAAGTAAGAAGGGAAAATAAATGGGTGAGAAAAGGTGTCATCTGCTTTCATGACAAAGAGGAAAGAAGGTTTTCAAAACAAATGAAGCTTTCTAACAGTTTTTTCTACCCTGGGTTTACTAGAGAGAATTACTTTTTCTGGTTTGGAAGGACAAAATGTAATCAGGATATATTTTTCAATCTGACTTACATTATGTATTCTAAATGCAAAACTGGTCATCCTCTTCAAATTAGTCCTTCTGTAGTTTAATAATCTTTTTTTAAACCGTTAGAAAATAATATATAATCATAAACTGAGATTTTTGTAAGAGCTCCCCAAACGTGTGTGTATATACACATATATATAAAAATGTTTGTATATGCTAAATATTTCTCTCTAGAAAATGATACATTTGTAGTTTGTGCGTTCAAACTGACAGCCTCTTGGAAAGGGCTCAGAAACATGACACAAGGGTGAAATCCTTCAGACCAGACACCTAACTGCAGGTGTCTACAGTGTAGATGCCAACATGTGGGCAATGTACCCAAACTCTTTTTATAGTGTGCAAGACTAAAGAACTACTGGTCTCACCCTGCGGCATACGCTTACGTATGGCCACATGAACAGCTCTCTAAAGTCCGTGGACTAGATCTACATACAAGGGAAGCTTAAACACCTAAGTGCAGGCATCTGATTAAAGAACTGAATTCCACCCCTGCTGCAAACAAATGCCACAGGTTATCACCGATTAAATTACATGTCAGAGCATGTCACCATTTTTACTGTGAAAATTACCAGAAACAAAGCTGCTGATTCTTTCCCACGTATTGGTATTTACAAAGTGGTAGAGACTGTTCAGTCCTGAAGGCCGTGGAACCATGACACGCTGTACAAGCACAAGAAAACCAGGCTATACTTACTGCTGATACACAGAGCTCTGACTGGTTGAGAAGGAGGGACCATATCCTATCATGGTATCATGAGATAGAGAAAAAATGCTATTTTGATATCCTGCATCTTGAAATGTTTAAAAGCTGATGTGAAAAGTCATGTAAACTTGAATTACCACTCATTTCCTTTCTCCCAATACAGAGAGCAAACGGCTACATACAAAACAACTAAAAACCAAAAATATACTTGTTTAGCAAGCAAGGTTACGGCAACATGGAATTTATATAAAAATATATATAGTTGCCTCCATAAATAGCAAGTTATGTATCACCCTGCCAATCTGTGTCATTTTAAAGCTAAAAAAGTATATAAACTTTTACAGATTTCAGGAGTGATTAGTTCCGAAAAACAGGACAAATAAATAGAATTTTTTTCTACTAAATTAGCTATTTAAACTTTTGCAGTGCAGTAATACTGCTTGGATAGAGTGCTAGACTTAAGTATGACTCCCATCTATCTCTGAGGCAACGCCACAATCCATTAATCTCCCCTTATTTAATCTGTCCATCATAAGCTTAATATGTGATTCATCCTTTTGATACCACAAAGGATGAAAAGGTGATCTTTTGTATGTGTATCTCTAATTTATGCTCCCCATCCTCCTTTCCCAAGCAGTAAATGGTAGAGAAGAAAGCTTTTTTTGCAGTTTCTTCCGCCCTTTTATCTGAGGAAAAGCAGTTATATGCCAGGTCTCTAAGGAATTTGATGCTCTCTTTATCCCCTCACTCTATTTCCACACTTCGAGCTGCAAGAAAGGAAACTACCCCATAGAAAGATAACATATTTGGAGGTTAGTAAGACTTGCAGTATGTAAATTATATGTCCTTCTCCCCAAGACCCACTGTAGTCTTTTGGGACAAGGGCAGATAAGCTCTCAAAATGAAATACCTTATAATGGAATTGTTCTATTCCACTCTCTTAGATCCTCACTTGAGGAGGAAACAACACATCTCCTAGTCTCTAGAGGAAAACAACACAATAAACTATACAGTACAGATTTAATATCAGAGAAGGAGGGCACTCCTGATAGAAGAAAGACCTTGAGACTTACCCAGTAAAATTTGCAGTGTTTTTCTTTGCACGGTAATTTGTAGTTCTTAATTAAGTCATAGCATCTCTTTTGGAGGGAAAATTGTAGTCATTTTCTCACCATTGTAGTCACCATTTTAATAAAGAGAGACAAAAGCATCCTGAAAGCTGGAGGGCTAGAAAAGATTTTTTTTTTTTAAGGAGGAAGGAATAGTGATTACGTTTTAGCTTCAATCTGGATGCCACTTCTCCCAGAAAACAACCCTACTTACAGAAAAGGAATTTTGTTTTTTTTTTTTTTCCATTTCACCACTCCTTCCTGCATTGTCAGAAAAAAGTTATTTTTTTACAAACAGAGAAATAAGAACCAAGAGAGCTTATCATTAAGCTATCAGTAATATTTCAACTTCAGAAAACATTTGGGAAACTGTATTTAAAAGCTACGAAGAAGATGGAAAAACAAAATTAAACCAAGTCCTTAGATGGAATTAAATGCAGTAGGCAAGGAAGAGCCATCTAATAGGTCTAGTTCTTGTGTTTGGGGAATGAGGTAGAGAAGTGGAGTGGAGACCATAAGGGTGCCAAGCTTGCACGCCCTCCCTCAGCAGCCTCTCCTTTTACCAGTGCAGACGAGAGGACGCTGGGTTAGATGGGTCACTGACAAGAAATGCCAGCAGAACATTTCTTATCACTGAGACTTCAGATCAGAGTGGAAACTTACATTTTTAAAACTGAAATACAGAGTTGTCAGCAAGATAACTGTTGGTTTCAATAGAATCAGGTTTTTGTCCTGTAGTTCTGGCTATCTGTGCATATAGATACAGCATGTAACAAAAGGTACCTGTAATTACAGTCCTACGATTGTGCAGAACCATACTGGAATTGACTGCCTTGTAAGCCTTAAATTTAGTAACTCACAGATACGTACATCAAGTAATGAACACCAACTCCTTTAGCGAACATGCCATTCTTGTTCAGACTTCCTAGTTTTTCTATCTGGCATCTAAACAAAAAAACCTCGTAGCAAGACTAGTTGAGAAAGAACCTAGATTTAGTAAATAAGGAAGAGGGAAATTATGTTTTACTGTTTTTTAAACATACGCACGCAGTTAATATCCCTAAATTACACTGTTTGTGCTTCTGTACGCTTACTGCAACGCTGAGCTGTGGTACTCACAGGTACAGATGGCCCAGCTGCCAGCATCTCACTCCCTACACTTATCTACCATATGCAGACTTTGAACTACATAATTTTTAATAATTGAAGTGAGACAGAGAGCAAGTAGTGTTTTGCTCTTGACATGCACTGAGCAGTAACTTGAATTAACAACTAACCTGTAATGTACAGTAAATTAATACTTTCACTACTAGAGTGGTCTTTAGTACTATACTGTATCTATAGGTAAAAGCAGCTTACCTGAATAACATGTTTCAGCTTGTCAATAATTTGACTTATTACAGGATCTGTTCCCTTCACTTTTACTTCTGGATTTGCAGACTGAGCTTTGATTCCACTGCCAACCACACGATGAGTATAGCTAGTTTAATACACAAACACACACACAAAAATGGTTTAGTAAGTTATTCTACTCTCAGAGAGTCATCTTCTAGTTCGTGTTAACTCTCATGGCACCAACATTCCACTTTAATGAGATGCATTAATTTTGTGCATCTATTTTTCACAGAAAAGAAATACAGCATAATGTAATTACTACATTCCATAAAGTTGTATTATTTATTATAGCTTCAATTTTACTACAAACTTTAAAAGAAAAGAGTTATCTACATTTTGAAGCAAGAAACATTCAGCCCCAAGCACGGGTTTTTTTGTGTGTGCAAAGACTGTCCTCCATTTTGGTTTTGTGAAATACAAACTACATGGTGATTGCCTACATTTTTAAAACAAACTCCAGATTCTACACACACTATGTTCAGAACTACACCTCGGGTTTCCTGGTGTTTTTGTGAATGCACATGCACGTAAAATATTTATGGCAGCACAACAGCCAAATTGTGCATAAATTATTTAGCATTACATAACTGATATAAGTACAGAGTAGGTCAAAATTTACTTAATAGATACGTAAAAAAGAAGCGACAGAAACCAGATAGATGCTCATTCAAGAAAGAACTGCTGTAGTAAGTAGAACATTGTTTCTAATATATCAAAACTCAAAATAGACTAAAATTAACCACCTAGCAGAATTCTGTGGCTTATTAAGATGTAATTCTTCATTCAACTTCCCATGTTATATGTAATACTTCAGTTACGGAAGAAAACCCGAGTATCTACCTTCTCATCACAGATACTGTACACTGTGCAAATACCCTCCATATGTTAGGTTTTGTCTGCATACCCGACAAGAGGATAGCTCTATATATCTCTGTCTCAAAAATATTTTGCCAGCTGTTAACGCTGCAAGAAAAAGAAAGGAAAGAACCCTATCAGGAATGGAGTAAAGAAATGCCTAATTCCTGCCTATTACATCTGCATATGAGCACAGACAACACAGCATATTCCAATTTTGCATAATCTGTTTTATGAAAAACATTGCAGGTTCTCTTAGCTCTGCTGAAAACCTTCCATGTGTGCTAAACAGTGAACGCTGTTCCTTAAAACAAGGTTGCCATGTAACAACAATATTTTGTCTTTGATCTTTGCTTAAATACCACCTCAAGTGAGACTGAGGATATTCCTAAGGAAGCATACACGGACTCAGATGCCATTCCTCAAATGACATTGGCCATGCTCACAGATACAAATTAACCTTGTCATACAAAATGATTCGCCAGTTTTCCATAGGTCCCAGAGAGCACAATTTGCCTTCTGTATGTGTGACAAAAATTAGCAGCTCCTTTAGGCATTACAGGACGACACTTTTTGGACTACACGTTCTGCAAAATGCTTCGCAAGTGAACTAATTCCAAGGGTCAGCAAAGTTTTCCCAGACTTTTAAGGTCCCACACTTTTAAGGATCCAACAGTCTTTCATCACTTAAGTCCTTTAAAGCGCTTGGTTTCACACAGCAAACACTAAAATTCTAGACCTTCTACATACAGCTCTGCATGTGCTATTTAGGGCAAGTGTACTCTCTATTTCTTCTGCAAGCAATCAAGTTCACTGGAAGCAGATATAATATCAAATTTAAATTCAATTATGTATCAAGATATCACAGCAATGATCGCCTAGGATTAGTCACAAGTTAAAGATTCCAGCTTTATTCATTCTTCATTTGAGAAAACAGTCAGCTGTATTCCAATATTCAGGACACACTGTATCAGCTAAAGGTAAATACTAAAAATAATCAGCTCATTACTAAAAGCCATTATGGAACCCTTTACTGATTCACTAGCCATACTATTACTTGGAATGGATGTTAACGCTGCACAATCAGGACAGCAAGGCTTAATGTACTTAATGTAGTTCACTGGAACATGGTAGTTGAAATGAGTTTAAAAAAAAAATCTTCATAGCACTGTTGAATACATTGACTATATGAATGGCTCCTATTCTTCACGAAGTGGTATTTTAGTTTATAGCAGACAGCTTTTTGTGCTGTCTTGTAGCGATGGGGCTATTTGCCAGCTTGTAGTGATGGCGTAAAGCTTTTTACAGGGGTTTGTACAAAATCTGCAACCTGCCTGCTAGACTTGGGGGAATGTTGAACACAGCAATTTGAGTAGGGTCAACAAATTTTCTGGTAGTTTCTAAGGATAAAAAAAAAAAAACAAACAAAACCTAAAAGCCTTCTCTAAGGTTTTCCTCAAAAACCCTTCTTTCACAGTCATTTCTCTAAACCAAAATAGATAATTCAAGATGGAATTCATTACTTCCTTCCCCTTTCCAGCTGAACAATACTGCACTCACCAGATGGACAACTGGTTTAACTCAACACACTGGTTTAATGCAACACAGCAATTTCTCTTCATACTGTAACACTATATAAAAAAATCTTAAAGGTTATGGCTATCCTTTCTATACAGTGCTCTCATTTTCTGTTTTACAGCATGCAAAACCTATGTTCTTACTTCCTGTCACTCAGAATTCTTCAATTAACACCTTTTTTCAAATGCCGCAAACCCAACTATTACACATTTGCCTGTGAACTACATAACTATGTGAAAAAGAATACCCTTTCGCTTTTTTAAATTCAATCGACCATACTCATTTGTCTAACCATGCAGGAAGAAATAAACCATACACAAGTTGAGACTTGCCTAGGCTACAGTTTTATTAATTTAGCTCATCTGGAAGTTATCTGGCAATGATTCAGTCAGAGCTGACCATAATTTCTTTTTCAGCTATTTCCACGAGATCCACACCCTTGCACAGCTGATATTTACCATAGTACCAGATTCCTTCATACACGTGAGGGACAGTAGCTGGGAAAGTAATACTGTCTTGTGAGTGGACCAGGTATTAGGAGTTTCCATCGTGTTCCCCAACCTCTTTAGAGCTGTCATCATCCAAATTTCGCTTCAGCTGTGGTTAATAATAATTCAATGTACTTACCAGTAAAAAGTGTTAGCAATTAATTTGGTTGTCTCTTTCCCACTCCTAGTCATTCTGTTACAGAATCATGGAATGGTTTGGCTTGGAAGGGACCACAAAGATCATCGAGTTCCAACCCCTCCCTGCCCTGGGCAGGGGCACCTTCCACTAGACCAGGTTGCTCAAAGCCCCATCCAGCCTGGCCTTGCACACTGCCAGGGTGGGGGCATCCACCTTCTTTTCAAATTCTCTCAAAGGCAAAGTACACATCTGCTCCCCAGGTAGAGGTGCTCTGTTACCTAATATTAAAATGTCTTTCTAGGCAATGATTGATTCTCCTTTCTCATGTAAAAATATATACCCTTTTTCTGATCTACACATTTTCAACATTGTCAACCCTCTATGGCCCAGTGGCTCTTTGCCATTTTGGGTTGGAAGCTTTCATTTATCCCAGAAGCATGTCCAAAATCCCTTTGAATGTTCTCTCAGTTCTCATGACTAAGGCAATTCCTAGACAAAGTCCAGATATTCTTACCCAGTAACACTGCCTGTAGCAAACGTCACTTAACCTTCACCTCTTTTGCCCACTTCGGTAGAGAAAAAGCATCTCTGCACAGAAAGCAGCTGTACATTGTGAGTGGGCATGCTCCAGTCTGGGAATATCCCTGTCCGTCCTTCTGCCTGCCCTTGCAGCTTTGTAAAGAAACAAAGTTCGGAAAGCATTTTCTTCTTTTACAGTCACTACCAGGCTACTTTTTCTTCCTTTCAGGAAGGAAATCCACTCAGTCTCTTACTTGTCAAAGAACCTACCCACATTAGTTACCCAAATTGCATCCTTGCTGACTGCTCAGAGGTGGGGTTTGCTTTTTCCAGTTGAGTGGGGAAGGGTAAGAAGCTGAAGCAGAGGTGATGTCCATCGAAGCAATGACAAGCTGCACACTAGTGCTTGATAATACCACAACTTGAAGTCTATTAGCATTGAGCAATTACTACATCATTAGGTATTGGTAGCAACAACCTCCATATTACTTGTCCTTACTTGCTCTGAGCTGTTCAGCACCTTCCTTTCTACCTTCTTTCTCACTCCTGACCTTTCTCTCACCCACAGCTGGCACGATCCTTTCCAGGGCTGACAGAAGAAGCGAATTTCTGATTTTCCCTTCTCCCCACTGCCCGCGGGCCTCCTCACCCTCCACAACAACATTCCGAAGCAGAACACAGCACCTCTCCAACCAAAACCTTCACAAATGTGCTGGCTGCCCCCAAAACGGTTCAAACCCTGTTCCGTGACAGCTGACACATTTCAGCCCATCCTCCTGACATTTTTGTCTGCTACTGGCCCCAGCAGACGCCAAATAACACATAAGATTACATCCATAGAGAAAACTTTGCGTCCAAGACTGCTATAATCACTACTTATCTCAAAGGCTTCTGGTTTATCCCTCAGGTCTAGGAGATGTTTACCACATTCCCCACCTTGACTCTTAAAGGAGTTGCTACTTCTTTTTCTCTCTCCAGAAACACTTATGCTTTTGAAGTGCTGGGTTATTGAAGCTTCATGAAGTTTTTACTTCTTCAAGAGTTTTTAATTTTATATTCAGGGAGAAACCAATCTTGAAATTAATCCTTCAGGTTCTGGATGCCAATTGGTACCCAGGAACATACCTTACAAATCATCACATATGGAAAATAAACAGTTAAAAAACCAAAAGATTCATTTGGATGGAACAAAAAGAATGCAATCCCCTTTGGAAGAATGGTTTTCCCCAAATGTGCTAGGTTTGCATGGCAGGATTTTGGTAGCGGGGGGCCTATAGAGTGCTGGCTTCTCTGAGAAGCTGCTAAAAGCTTCCCGAGAGCCAATGCCAGCCGGCTCCAAGTTGGACCCGCCGCTGGCCAAGGCCAAGCCCATCAGTGACGGTGGCAGCACCTCTGGGATAACAGATTTAAGAGGGGGGAAAACCTCCTGTGCAAGAGCAGCTGGCGGAGATGAGTTGAGAATATGAGAGCAACAGCCCCGCAGCCCCCCAGGTCAGTGAGGAAGGAGGGGCAGGAGGTGCTCCAGGCGCCGGAGCAGAGATTCCCCTGCAGCCCGTGGGGAAGACCATGGTGAGGCAGGCTGTGCCCCTGCAGCCCAGGGAGGCCCACGCCGGAGCAGATCTCCACCTGCAGCCCGGGGAGGACCCCACACTGGAGCAGGTGGGTGCCTGAAGGAGGCTGTTACCCTGTGGGAAGCCCGTGCCAGAGCAGGGTCCTGTGGCAGGACCTGTGGCCCCGTGGAGAGAAGAGCCCAGGCCGGAGCATGTTTGCTGGCAGGAGTTGTGACCCCCTGGGGGACCCACGCTGGAGCAGTCTGTGCCTGAAGGACTGCAGCCCATGGGAGGGACCCATGCTGGGGCAGAGGAAGAGTGTGAGCAAGAAGGAGCAGCAGAGACAGTATGCGATGAACTGATTGCAACCCCCATTCCCTGTCCCCGTGTGCCACTCGTGGGGAGGAGGTAGAGAAATCAGGGATGAAGTTGAGCTCGGGAAGGGAAGGGTAGGGGGAAGGTTTTTTTTAAGATTGGGTTTTATTTCTCATTATCCTACTCTGATTTGACTGGTAATAGATTAATTTCCCCAAGTCAAGTCTGTTTTGCCTGTGATGGTAATTGGTGAATGATCGCTCCCTGTCCTTATCACGACTCACAAGCCTTTTGTTGGGATTTCTCTCCCCTGTCCAGCTGAGGAGGGGAGTGATAGAGCAGCTTTGGTGGGCACCCAGCATCCAGCCAGGGTCAACCCACACCATCAATTTCACAAGTCTTTGTGTACCAGTTAACAGCTTAAATGATGAACAACAGTCTTCATGTGATGCTGCATCGCTAAATGATGGTGGTCTCAGTATAGAACCTCCAAACGTGAATATACTCAATGCACTGAGGTAAATAAATGCATATATTTGCATTTTTTCCTGTTATTAGAAAACCTAACTTGGAAGGTGATTTGGCTTTGATCAACTGACATTAAAAACTATCATTTAACTTTGAGTCTTTTGTAATTACAAGCCCCAAGAAGGCACAAGCCAGGTTGAAAACTCTTTTCTTTCTTCAGGTGTATAAGGCATTGACAAAGCTTTATGAAGTATTGCTTTATTGATCCTTATCAGAAAAGTAAAATTGTGGAATTCGGCATCTTTTTGTTTAATCTACTCTTTTGCTGCTTGAAGTGGTATCCTTTGCATACAAAAATTATAAACTTACTTACATGTTGTTATTTTCCACATATCATTGTGTTTAATTAACAAGCGTCTATGAATCTAACATCTTCAAACACTGTAATGTGAACTAAATGATCTGTCACAGCTAAATGGGGTATTGGGAATCTGAGCATGGTACACAAAACTTCATCCCTGTAGACTTACATTTACATGCAAAATATGTTTCCCTTTAGTTGGGGGAAAAAATATAAAAACCTCAGACTCTTGGTTTGAGAGGCTTCATTCATTATAAAGTTTTAATACAGCATTAATCACTTTTTTTCTTTTACTCCTAATGTACAAGTAATGGAAAAAAACATTTTAAGGATCCCTACAGAGGTAGCCTGACTTGAGCAAGTGTTGCTCAGATTTGAATCCTTGGGAAAAAAAAAAATGACTAATTTCTTGCTAGAGAAGTAATAGACCCGCCATCTGTGCTCATTTCTGTACAAGCATGGTAATGTATCACATCACTTTACTAGGCAGACTTGGTCCCCAAGTACTATTAATTTTCATCAACACTAGGAGAAAAAACAAGCACCAATATATTTGTATTCTACAAACATGTTTAAAGTGATGAATAACAAGGTGCCCATTTTCTGAGCTCAATATATGAACATTCATATAAATTTACTATTACTCTCTATTGTGTCTATGAATACAGTTGGTAGGTTTTACATCTGATTGTATCAGTATCTCAAGAGAGAAGACCATGCTCTATTGGCTGCCCCTGATTTCTTGAGAAAACATGCATGTTTTCCATCATGCAGTTGGAAAAGCTATTAGAAGTAGTGACTATATTAATTCTTGTAAGAATTGGACATTTTGGACATGGTGATTAAGGCAGATCTGTACCTCTATATCCCTCCAACACAAATAATCTGTATTATATTGTGATGACAATACTGATACATCATATTTATTGTCAACAACTGATCATGACTTTCCACTCCTTCACACTAGCTTTGTAGTGTAACATCAGCATAGATTAGCTAAAATAGAGTAAGAAGTCAATGTTAAAAATGGGTCTGAGCCATGAAGCTTTGAGGTAGATCCAAACTTGTCCAGACTTCAACTCCCAGTGCAAATAGTGTTTTGCTTCAGACCTGTTACTCTTTAAATTTGCTGCTACTTACTATTGGCTGACATGCCACCCAGTGACAGGTTTGCAGAGGAACTGCACATCACCAAACACCATGGTTTCTTACTGTCTTATTAGTGAAAATGAACCCTTTGAATGAAAACAAATTAACTCAGAGCCACTACAGACTTGAAGTTTCCTTTCATCACAGATCAGACTGAGAGAACTCAGGAAGTCTCTAGGTACATTTCTAGAAAATTATGTTTCTGCATGTCCTCATAATCCTGGGAATTTCTGCAGACAAAAATGTAGTCACAAGTCAAGGTAGTCACCTCCTCCAGTTACTGGCAAAAAAATTTCTCATCAAAACTAGCTTGTAATAATAATTTTTTTTTTATATATGTAATCGTGAAACACTGTACAGACAAGCAGGTAAGAACTGCACTCTTCCTGATGATGCTGAAGATAAGTGAAAGACAGAGGGACTAACTTTGCCTTTAGCATTTTCAGGTTCACTAGGACATCAAGCAAGCAAATCCAGAAAAAAAGATGAACTGGGGATATTTAGTGGGCTCAAACTTGCTTCTTCCACTGCTTGGAAGAAGTGACGTTGAACTTTTAGGCACACGTTCCAAGTGAGAGATTAAAGTAACAAAAGGTGTATTGTCACAGCGAGTGCTATTCTCCAGAACAACCCTAAGCGTCTTGGCAGTCAAGCCTCTCCCAAGAAACCTGGTGATGTGCTGCACTTCAGCAAGTTTAGCTGTTCACCCATCCTGACGTCTCTCTGCCAGCTGCTACCGTCACCTGCTACCACTGCCGCCTTGGGCTTTTCAGTGCTTGGCTCAACTGACTTTATCAAGAGCTACTCAGGAATCTCCACGTTAAATTGTCAAGTTACACAGTCACGATACTGATACAACTGCGCTGGTTGTGAAGGGCTTAATCGCCAGGGTGCATTGCCTTACCTCTGAAATACTCTGTGTGTCAGGTAGCCGCGGTGCTGTAGGAGGTTCAGGGGGTTCGTAGCTGCTGTAGCTGTACAGAGACTGCCTTTTCATCGTTTTGTGGAACAGGATTCTCACCTCCATTTGCAACATTTCATCTCAAATGAAATCTTAAGTGATAGCATTACAGTAATCTCCATGAGAGCAAGCAGACAACCACCACTAACTCCTTGTCTCATAATAAGGGAGAAGTCTCTGTTGACTTAATTTGCTGCATTTGAAACTAATTTGGTGTAAATGAAGCAATGCTGATTTTCATCAGCTGACTGTTTGAGGCAAGCACTGAAATGCTAGGGAGATAGTTTGAAACTAGGTATTTACTTCCTGAGGGTTCTTTGGGAAGCTCCAGAGAGAGAGACTATAATATACAAGAGACCAAATAACTTAATTTTTAAAACAATCTATTTACTGTATTTGTTCTCCTGTACTCATCTCTTTTAACTGGCAGTGATACAGTAACCAAGATGCAACTTCTGCAATATGCTTCCTCCTTCACAGACTGGATTTTCTTGTTTGTATGTTCTACTTTGGAAAAGCAGGCGTTGTACTGGCATTGCTCAGGGATTTGTTTTGTTCAGCTTCTCAGGTTATCTGAATTCTAAATTACTTCACAGCTTAGGCTGCTGGCACTTACAAGTTAGCAAGCACCTGTATTTATATAGTCTCACTGTGTTGAAGAATAGTGAGACAGCACAGTGTGCCCACTACATTTTGTTTTATTTCAAACTTGGGATATGATTTTTAATAACTCCTTCTCAGCTTGCTTGCTTTATGACTGCTGATAATTGCTGTTTTACACCTGCTATTGCTAGCGTCTTCATGACTGCTGGACATTTCAAAATTCTGGGTAACTTATTTGAGAAATTAACAATTACCTGAATACCAGTAAGAGTGGTTAGTGGTGCAAATTTTAATTAACAAAGCTGAACAAATCAAAGAATCACTGCAATCATAAAAAACACTTAGCGCTTGAACAGGTGTTGGTTGTTTTTGTCTAGTCTTACATAGTTTTTTTAAGAGTAGATATTGCAAAGCTAGCCTCAGAGAACTTGTCAAAAATATTTTACACCTAGTTATCAGAGACAGTATTTGAAGTAATTCTAGGACAGATTCCATTTGTCCTAGACATTTTCAATACTTCTTAATTGATCAACATTTATTTTAAAAGGAAATAAAATGTCTTTGAATTTTTCAATGAGAATTTATTTTTAGATCTGTAATTTGGTATATATTTGAAAAAACCTGATTGCATATACACTTGTTAAATTTACAGAAAATATTAAGTGTGGAAAACAACTGAATAGAAGTTGTGTTATTTGTGCTTCAGAAAAAAATATGTTCCTGTAATCATTTAGGCTAAAACATGTCTAATAAAAGATACGTGTTTAATTTTTGACCATTGACCAGGCCTGCCTTGTTAAAGGAAAAAATGGCAGGTCAGCCTTTGGGCTTTTCTACACTTGGAAACTAAGTCACGTGTCTTTGCAATACTCCTTTTAAAATAGATATTTCATTAAAAACTTGCTTATTTGGAACAAGGTTCACGGGGATAAGACAAATCACACTGAGTATGTAATAAAGTAACTATTACAGAGCCTTTCAGAATATCTCTTTTAATGAATTTCCAAGTGTGACCCAGACCTTTATTATTTTGTACAGCACAAACTCAATCATCTCAATAACTTCCATTATGTTCTAGCTCTTCTAAAGCTCAAGAAAACCCCAACAATCCTTCATGATCTTAATTTGCACACCAAAATTTTTGAGAGGATTTTGTATATAGTGGTTGGAAGCCGGTGCATCATAGTTTTGATGGGAGCTCTGTCTTCCAAAAATAAGTTCTTAATTAGCAATAAGAAGTGCTAATGTGTCGTGGTTTAACCCCAGCCAGCAACACAGCACCACGCAGCCGCTCACTCGCTCCCCCCCCACCCAGTGGGA
>JAVKLA010000008.1:8248475-8260697 GCA_034782735.1 Sagittarius serpentarius
AGCAAATAGTGCCCAGTATACACACTGTAGAACATGTAACTATATTAATCACATTAAAGAAAATGCAAGTGTTCCCCACGTTATGATAAAAAAGACAGACATTATTAACACTACAGGAGTTGCACTTCAGCAATCACTTCTGGCTGTCAAAATAACTTATTCTAATCGGAAGAGTCAAGGGAAGACAGAAAGTGCAACTATATATTATGCAGGAAAAAAATTCATCACAGTATCATGTAATTTACAGACCAATGAATGATTGCCCCAGGTTCCTGAATTTTTAATTTTATCTTCTGTCAGTACAACCACTGTAGTTCATGCCAACACCGTATGTTACCTCACATATATGCCACTCCACTTCTATGCACTTTCATATAACAAAGATCTAGCAGAACTCTACTCGCTTGGCTGAATCAGTTGTAAGGTTTAAAGGAACTTGGTTCCGTATGTTCATGTGTTTCTAAAAACTGCACTAGGTCTATGAGCAGGCTATGACTATTAGGTAGGAAAACAGATACATAAACGAAACGTTCTTGTTTAAATAAACCCTTGAAAAAAGGTTGAAAGAGGAAGAAATAGATGCAAAATCTTTTCTAGGTAGATTTGTGTTTTCAATTAAGATATTCTTAAAAGCCATTTGAAATGAGAAGCAAATAATTTAGCTAAAATGCTAATGAGAATAAAGATGCAATAATACATTTTTCTTCTATGGTATGATGAACTCTAAAATTTATATAGGATTTATCAATATGGTTACCAAACAAGTGAAAATAAGACAACTTTGTACTTAAAATTTTTATTTTAAAATAAAATCTAAAATATGAACTTTACTAGTAATGGAAGCAAAGCTGGTCTGTAGAAGAACTCAAAAGCCAAAGGCAGACATGAAAATGAGAATAGCTGTAATTTGTACTGGGAAATTGTATTAAAAGACTTGAAAAAACACGGCATCCATAAAGAAAGTTTTAAATTTCTCTTCTCCAAAAGCTACAGAAAGATATATTTATCTGTAGCATTATTTCAAATCTACAGTTATAGATAATTAAATTTTTTTTATATTTTTATTACAGTCTCTTCAGGCTTGTTATTGTTCAGCCACAGAAACTGTCTATTTGTTGATACTTGTACCTCTATAGGCTTATGTGTATATATATGGTGCCTCATACATCATATAAGCAAAGCAATCTTCACACTGAGCATTACTGTCATAATGTGTTTCAGGAAACCATTTAGAGCACCTTGAATAATTCAACGCAAACTGGGTCTTTGTTCTTTTATATAGAGTATAAAGCAAAAATAAAGCAAGACTGAACTTTGCTTAAAGATGTTATAAGCTAGAACAGTAAATGGGGAAAATACCCTAAGTTTTATTCCCAAAGTAGGAATGGGATTTCATTACAATGCTGAGCTATGGCACAATTACTTAAGAGAATTAACAGAGCAAGTGGCAGTTACCACCTTTTTTAAAAATAAAACTGCCTATCACTATTATGTTAGGTGTGGATCTCACCCAGAAAGTGTTTGATAGGTGTGTTGAGAACATGCTTTCAGATAGGGCCAGTAGGGTGTTTAGTGAGAAGAAAACCTAATTTAATGATCATTGTTCAGATTTGACAAGAGAGAATCACGTAGCTGCTCAGCTTGAAATTGCCTAAGATAATTTTGCCTATGCACAGAAGCAGAACTTCTGGTTCCCGGTTACATTTTCTGGTGACTGTTGGTGCCAAGGTAGGTATTTTGATGATCACAGTTTCTTATGTATGCACATAAATCCTCCAGTGGATCAGAGCCGAATTTATTAACCAACTTCTGATGCAGAAGATCTCTGGCAGAGGCAGGGACTGACTGGATACCTGGAAGCAAAGGCAATTCATGATTATAGACCTGATCTGAAATTAACAGAACAGCTAGTTTAATTCCCCACTCTGTCACAAACTTTCTGTGACCTTCACCAAGTCCTGCTGGATACATCTATTTAAATGTGTAACTATCTCCAGCTTTCTTTTAAATGAATCATCATGAATCTCTGAAGCAGTACCACTGCAGACAGACCTGTGAAGCACAGACCTCTCTGGAAGCTAATTCACTCCATTTCTCTTCCAGCATTTCCTTATCAGCTAGATTCCAGGACTGAGAATATCTAAAATAATTAAGTTTTAGTAGCTATGAGATCTTTCTCAATGAAAAAATAAGCAATTTAATTAGTTTTTCTGCTCAACATGAACGTGTTGAGACGTCCCATCGTTCTGATTCAGACACAATCCAGACGGTATTTCTCATTAAATTTTACTCCTCACAGAGATGCTGCTTCAGTATTGTAAGGATGTCTAGAAAATGGGATCTTGGAAGGTAGCTTCACTGAGTCCTGTGGATCAGAACAGTAAGTTGCTCATTCCCATAGCAGACAGCCATGGTTCCCTTGTTCTTTGGCATTACTGAATAGGATTGAGCTGTGAAGCTGGAGTTCGCTCTCTAAGTATCTTTAATAAAAATGTAGTAGGATGACTAGAATCTTGGTTTGTCACTTCTTCAGTTTAAAGTAATAAAAACATTACACTGAAATTCAAAGAATGAAAAATTAAACATTCCAGAAAAGGCTGAACAAGTTTAATGTGATATTGCATATTCCCAGAAGTCAGATGCTACTGCATAGGTGTCCTAACCAATGGTCTTGAAATAAAAAATATGGTTACCATTGCATTTCTATTCCTATTGTAGCACTCACTTTTGTTTCAGGCTCTGGAAGAGTTGGACAACAAAGCAACTGCATAAATAAACCTGTCGTTCTTTTCAGCTGTGTTTTCAGCAAAAAAAAAAATCATGACAGTGAAACTGGAAGACTTAAGGAAGGCCATTCATGTTACCCAGGAGAATACAAATCAATAAAAGTTCATGGCTCAGAGGTTCTCATTGATTGGAACATACTGGTAGCACAGTAATTTCAAAAACCAATGCAGGGTTTGCCAACCACACCACGTTTTGTGATTGTACACGATAAAACGTTACGACGTAGAAACAGCTCTCTACAGTACAGGCCTTTGAATGTCTTAATGTGTTTGACTCCAACATGGATCGGCTAAATACTGACCATTTGAAACATATTTCAGAAAATTATAAAACTCATAAGAGAATTTTTAATATAAAAAAATCCATAAAATATGGTAGGCTGAAGAGCACAGATGTTATAAAAACAAGAGAAAATTAATATTTCAAGGAAAATTGTATTTTGTAAAAAGGCACTTAAATGGCATGTAAGACCCTTTAAAAAAAAAAACCAACTAAACTCTTCTGTTCACTCATTAGCTGGTGAAGACATTATCGACTGTCACAGTCAATTCATGCATGTTGCTATGCCAGTAATTAACTTCAAGTCAGCAAGGGAGAAAAAAAACATCCACTCTCATTGCTCTGACATATCTCAGTTAAACTCTCAAGCAAAAATAGCCTTCTCTATCAGTTGTTGCTGTGAAAAAAGCAGATTATGTCTGAGCTGTATCAGAGCTTATTCTGATTCATGGGATACACTGTGGATGCAGTTCCAAACCATGGAACAAAGTTCTGCGTGGCACGTTCACTCCTGCTGAGCCAAACCACAACATTTAATTGAGGTATAAACAAGTAATACATAATTTTCTCCACTTATGTTTATTACAAATTTAATTATTTTTGAGTCACGATAAAATGCACTGGTTGGTAAAGAAAAAAGTTAAAAGGTAGAAACATTAAAGCCATTGTAAAAAAATACAGGATACAGTATCTTAGGTATCATCCAACCTTATTTCAAATTCAGACTAAATGAGCAGCTCATTAATTTTCAACCACATGCTTGGTCTTGGATTGTAGCTGTAACTAATGGGTTCAATGCAAGTCCCCAGCACTACAGGAAGGTGAAACACCAAGACTGGTCTGGTAAATCCAAGAATGTGATTTATCTCATTTTCTCTTTCATGTACTCTTTCACCACTTAAGATAAAATAAAACTTGCTGAAGCAAGGTGTCTCCTTTCTTTGGTTAAAACTTGTTTTAATAATGTTACATGCAAAGTAGCACATATAATAAAGAACACAATATAACTGATTATAAAGTACAAACATCATTAGAAAGGATACACTGAAACTGAATGTTTCACTTGGGCCCAGAAAAGTCACCCCTCAGTCAGCCAGTGGTTTGCAAATTACCCATCTGCCTTTTTTTCACATTTATGCCAGATAGGCCCTTTTATATCCAGGGAGGTTGCACATGACACTTGGGACAAGGAAGACATGCACACGGTATTCGTATAGAGCAGTTAAACAGGTAAAGAAGCAACCCTAGATCCGAGATGGGTTATCTGTTTGACGAAGTGCTGTATGGTGGTCAGGCATTCAGGACTCATCACTTCCTGAGCTGAAAAAGCTGAACAACGGAAGAGCAACAACCCCACAATTGTATTTCTTGTTTTATGTATGTGTTTTGGTTTCAAACACAAAAGCAGGTCTTGCATGGATGGAATACATCCATGATCCATAAGGAGTTGTTATTCAGTTTGGCCTTAATCCTGACTAATTTTCAGAGTCAAAAACTGCGTATTCCTTTACTTTCCTCCATCACTCGTGCCACACCCACAATCTGTATCCACAGACACCGCTCTGTTCTGCAGCTTATGAAGAATGATTCCTTGCTCAGTCCAGCCTAGATAAAAGACTTTTTGTAAGCTCCTTCTTCAGTGTCTGGAAAAAGACTTGACAGCGACTGTTTCTTGTTTCTTCCAATTTTTCTTTTATTTTTTTAAGTATGTCTACCAGACCGCTCCAGATAGTTCATATTCCACCTCTGCCTCTAAATCCTTAGTGCAGGCAGAAGGAATGGCTAGTGTCCAAGCATGGATCTACTGCTGAGTGAATCTGGTTCCTTTCTTACCTGCTGCCTCTGCATTCCATATTAGAAGCACTGGCTGCCCAGAAAGGGAGATACTTCTATACCTTTCTAGGCTAATTTCATTTTCTTCTTTATTACCTCCAGATAAATATTTCAGGCCAGAAAAACCCACATTTTGTCTGTTTGTGTATTTTTGCTTTTCAGTCTTCTTTCTTTTCTTTATGTTTGTAATAACTGAATTATATTTGCATGTTATCTAAAGGCCCATTAAATCCTATCCTTTAGTGGTGTGCCAGGAAATTATTTGACTTCAGGCCATGTGAACAAATATTCTGCCAGCCTTTTCCGATTAGCTAAACTGACTGCTTGCTATAGGATCTTTCTCTCAAACACTTGACATGCTTTCTCCAGCATACGTGGGGTCCTGTCCTTGCACCATACACAGAGCCCAGTCAAGTCTTCCCATCTCTCAGCTTCTCATCATTTTTCTCCTCCTTCTCCTAGCAGCCCCCCCGCTTAGCACCTTACATACTACAGAAGTGGAAGGCTGCGTGACACAGCATAATCCGTAAATATAGCTGACTTTTCCTTAGTCATATTGCAGAGCACTCAAGGACCAGCAGAGTCTGAGAAGCTCAAACATCTGCATTATTATGGAGTGCCCCTGAGGCTGCTCTGAGTGGTGTCGTTTTTGGGCAGACATCTGGGTAAACTTTAAACAGGTTGGCAAGTAGTGCAGAAGAGACAAACAGTGTCCTTCATAAAGAAATAAAGGCAAAACCAAGAGGAAATTCTTAAGAGCCCAGAAGATACAATATACAGTAATACACCAGATTGCTTTTTTAAGGTAGGAATGAGGATTAGAAAAAAGAGCATAGTCATAAGGTGCTTAACTCAGATCCAGACATTAGAGATATTTTAGGCTGAAATACAGCACGATTGGTTATTTACAGTATAGGTCTCCTATGGGCTGATGAGGTAGTAGCATTTTGAGGAAACTTTTTAGCATTTTTCTATGCCTCATCAACTCTTCCTGATAGCGTGTGAATTTTGCCTCTTCAACAAAATTCTCTCATTGTCCAGTTCAGCCTCATTATTATTATCAATTATCTATTATTATCTGTTATAAATTACCTATTATCTGTTATTATCATCATAATCATTGTTAAAATCCCCAAGCAGGTACAGACTGGCACTATAGGTTTTTGCAGGATCTTCGCACTTAGGCTGACTCTATGGTCTGAGCAGTAAAATTTTGACATAAAGTTCAGAGATTAAGTCCTTAGAGGTGTTACAGATGCTGAGACCAAGCTCATATAAACCCCGTATATACCAGATGGCCTTGAAGCTAAGACAATACTTTTTAATGGAGGTTATTCTGTGAGGATGACAAACCCAAGCAGAAATGAACATCACTAGAGCCACTTAGACACATTCTTACAGCTCTCCCAGGCCACAGTGTCCCTAAAAGCAAACACTGGTTGAGAAAACTTGTCTTCATTATATTTCAGTATACTCCATCAAGGCAGAAAGGTCTTATACAACCTCCATCTTGTAATGCATTATATGTTTAAATACAACTCCTGTAAAACAGAGGTTAGGTTAGAAAAAGTACTTTCACATACAAAAGCAAACCCACCACCCTGCACATCTTTGTTTTGTTTTGAAGTCGAAAGAACAGCACATCCTACTGCAAGGAAAACTCCATTTCCAGACTTAATACGCTACAAAGTAAACAGATTCCCCATGTTCCAAAATTAATCATGAATTGTTGAGATTTCCTTGCCCCAAATAGTTATGACTTCTAATTACAGCAAGGTTTCATTTCCATATATCCCAACCTTACCACGCAACCTAAGAACAGTTAAGGTATGTTGCAGAAAGGTATGTCTAAGAATAGGCACCCAAGAGGATCATTATAGAAATATGTTTCTGTATCACCTGTCAGTTCAAAACACTTCTACATATGGTCATGGCTTAATGCTTCCCGTTGCTCTTCTCATGCTCTCCTTTCAAGTCCCCTCTGCAATTACTAGTATGTTGGAGCCAGTGAGCAGGGTGTAAATCACCCCCAAACTGGTGCTTTTATGATCCCTCCTGCTGCTGTTCCTCCTCTTCCAGCTGCTTCTCCTTCTGTTATTTTGCCATTTTACAGAGTAAGGGTGATAATCTGAATTTTGCAGGCTCATCAGTTGACAAATATTTTTGAATAAGAGTGCCAGCCTTTAAGAATTCCAGTTTCCATAATGCTTGTTTGGTAATTTCCATAATAAATTTCCAATCTGGTAGCCAGTTTAGTACTGGACACTATATAGGGGCTGATTCGGCATTGGTTTTGCCACTGCATAGTCATGCAAGTTGCCAACACAAGCATGGCAATGTTATCTGTAGTTGGAATTTCACATAGGAAACAGGGCAGAATGGACTTTTATCAATGGTACAAAAGTTTACAGATTGTTATCTAAAGATCGTTAATTTTTCTTCTCCAATAACCATAGCATCATCCAGTATAATTTTAAAAGCCCAAGTTATCCTCTTTTCTATGCAAAAGCCATAGCAACTGAATACTCCTCTAGCTCCACATTAAAGTTTGGGAGACTCATTTGGGAAAGACAAGTTGTCCCAGTGCGCCATCTTTTCTTCATAAAGCAACAGCTTCAACAGAACAGCCATCAGGTACTCTTGCTATTATTTCAACTAATAGAGCTATTTAAGGCATTAGATAATTGGGCACATCATGGATTCATCTGCTTTTCATTTCCAGTACTTGAAAGATTAACAAAATGAATCCAACTGGCAATAAAATCTTTAAGAGCTGAAACAACTATTTGGTATATTGCCAGAACTAAAGGTAGTATCTGTATCTTAAAATGCCTCATTTGCAAAGTAAATCTTCAGTATATCTTTCCCCTAATGACATTTATCAAATGCTTTCCCTTTAGATACTCTGAAGAAATCATGTGTGCCTAAAAGAGACCATGCTGTATTGGTTATGCAGGTACCTGTTTTTTTTGTCTCATCTTATATTCTGCATTCAGTGCTGCAGCAGAAATCTGAATGGCCACCTGTTTTACAGCCAACATCACAGTGAATTATACCAGGTCTGCCTTCATAAACGTCATTTGAAAGAATCTTTCTGGATTTACCTAAATTGAAATAAATTATCTTACAAGGACAAAACACAAGATTATGTTTAAGAAGGAAAAAAGAGAATGAAAGAAAAAGTAACAGGATAGGCCTATCATAACATTTAGTATATCTCCCACTTAATGCAAGAACACTCTTTTTATATAGTTTCTTCTACCATTTTGACCCTAGTTAACAGTATCTTACTTGATGAAATTCTTCCATTTTGTAATAATTTATAACAGGATCTCTCTCTCAATAGGAATATATTTCATTTCTTACTTTCATTGCCTTTATATTCCTTGCAATATATTGAAAAAATCTCTTATCTTTCAATACAAAAGTTTGTTATCACACCCAATTAGTCAAAACTAAATTGAATTCTCTGTACACTGGTCATATCTTTTGATGTCTGGGTATTGAAAAAGGAACACTATCACTAAATTATATAAAGAAGGATACAGCCTCCCTGCTTCACGTTCATATTCTCTTCGTATGCATTTTAGAAAATCACAATGCATTTTTCCTTCTGCCATGTCAAACTGCAAGGTAATACATAATTAGCTAGGTAGGAAATGTAACAGAAAAGAGAATATTTGTATCCTGCAGGGTCAAATCGTATTTTGAACTGTTCCTTAGCAAGGACTTTGAGCTTGCAATCTTCTCTTCAGCAGACTTATAATCTCCCCCAGTTCTATTCATTTCAAATGCCTGCAGAGACGTTTTTTCAGTCTTTAGAGAACAATTGAAACTTTCCATCTTTCATCAGGTGTCTTTGATGGTGCATTGACTACAATGAGGTGCAGAATTGTAAAGGCGTCTTCTGTCCTTCTCTGACCTATTCATTACATGAGATATCACATGAGCAGCCTTTGGAACTCTGAATTTCTGGCCACATGGGAAAAATATGGTCATAGAGCAGAACAGCCACTTCCTGCCTAGATGATGCATTTCCAACCCACTCCCCTCAGGTTTTCTTTACATTCCTATTATAGTTGAATGATCTCCTTGAACTTGTTTTTTCTCAACTATATTCCTAAACCTTAGGGCCCCACATTCTGCTACTGAACTTTGCTTTGCAAACCTTTTGCATTATTCTGCTTATAAAAAAATCTACATTTTTTTCAAGAATATTCAGTGATAGAACTATCATCACAATTTTATATGTATAAAAATACCTTCTGCCTAAAGTATCACCTTATCATCCTTGCAAAAAAACAGTCAAAACTGAATAAACAGAGTTGCATCTTTCCAATTATCCTTTCTCACCTCAGAGTCTACCTAGAGTTTAAAAAGGGTATTCATTATATAGCATATGACTTTTAAAACATAAGTTTGTGGAACAATCATTATGTTTTTGTTTTTCTGTACATATTAGAACAAAACTGTAAGTCCTGTACAATACCATACATAAAAAATAAATGTAAGATTTATATTCTACAGACAGACCATTAAGTACAGTAGTGTTTATCATACTCCGGGCTGCAAACAACATAATCACAACGTTTGAACAGTCCACTGAAAAATAAGGATGCTATAGATAATGAAATGAAAGTAAGGCCATTATATGCTTTGTTCCATTTTCCTCCATTTAATTTGTAAGAATGTGAAATTCAGTTTTACAATTCTAAAAGCAAAGTCAGATAAAATTAAAACTATTTATTTCCATAAATAAAACCCCATCATTTTCTTTGTTATTAATAAAAACATCTTTAGCACTTTTAACTGAATTTTGGAAAAACTGATGGGTTCCTCAACAAGTTTGCAATTTTCAATAAAAGGCTGGGATTTTCAAATGAAAAAAAATCTTGTAAAGAATATTTGACTTCGTAATCAACTATTGCATAGTACTTTCCATAAGCCACGATACTCATATTTATAGAGATAAAACATACATGAATTAATTATAACTCCTTACAATGCAAACTCATAAATGATGTGTTCATCATTTTATATTTAGAAATGAGATTTTTTTCTGTGAATACATACAGTGGTACAGTAAATTGTTCTGTTTATACTGGCTACATAGTCACATTGGTCTTGGCATATTTTCCCACATCCAAAACCAAATTTTTCTCCATTACAAATATAATTCTTGTAATCAAATGTAATATGGTGTTTACCTCTCCACTATCATGTAAAAACTGTGGTCATGAAAACCCAACACAGTTGTTCTGCATTATGGAAAAAGACACCCATGAATTTGAATTCCAGCTGTATGTTTACTACATGCATAAAAATGAATTTATTAAAACACATTAACTCCTTTTAAATAGATATAGCTCTTAATCCTTAAATTTATAGTACATCCAGTTCAGACTAAAGGCAAGGCAGTCTTACTCAAGAGCAACATGTCCCCCTAAAGAAAGCAGAATCACACCCTCCACAGAGAGAGAAATGAGGCATCAATATAAATAAATGCTTACTATTTAGGAAAATGAGGCTTTTCTGAAACAGCTTTATTCTCACTAGATTCTCACAAAATT
The DNA here is from genome assembly GCA_034782735.1 of Sagittarius serpentarius. Taxonomy (NCBI): domain Eukaryota; kingdom Metazoa; phylum Chordata; class Aves; order Accipitriformes; family Sagittariidae; genus Sagittarius; species Sagittarius serpentarius. The sequence goes on from JAVKLA010000008.1 coordinate 8,258,945, forward strand.
CCTCATAGTTAGAACCTGAAGTCTTACTTGACCACCAATGTTTCAATTTTCTTTTTTTTAATGAAAAGCTTAAGGATATTTTTATAGCTTGTTTCTGCTGAATAACTGACAGTTAATTACTGTATGATAAGTATTTCTGACTGATCTATTGATTTATTTTTAACAGTACTGTTTGTTGACTTGCTAATAAAGCCTAAAATCCAAGGTACAGATTTTTCCAGCTCTGCATGGGAGGCAAGAGACTACTGGCATCACAGACTCTACAATCAGTCCCATGTTTGTACTCCAGGATATACCACTGTCAGTACTGACTGCTCCACTGCTATGTGTGTAATCCCACCACTTCTAGGGATCAGACTCAGCTCGAAACATAACTCATTTGGCACAAGGCTGGGATTCATCCTGAGATCAGGATACCTAAACTTAATTGTCTACATGTGGGCTACGTTACAGACAATGGAACTTTGTTCACTTGTGTACATACAAGCACTGGGCATTATCTGAGACGTAGTGTATCCAACGCATCTACATGGGGCTGGCAAATGTGACCCAGCACCTAACCTGTACCCATAAGGGTAGAGGCTTGGCAGGAAACACTACAGTAACTCAAATGGTGCTAAATGCCGCTCTTTGAACAACTCAATAGAGCCTCAGGTGTCTGACCAGCTCGATCAGTCTCCAGGTACCACTGACCAAGCTGATGATTCAACGGCTACAATGGAAGTTCAGATACTGAACTTACCTGTAGACATGTATATAGATACCTAAATTAAGTGTCATGTCAAACAGCATCCCTCTCACAAGTTTCCTTATTTAGGGCTATGTGGAAGATAGCAAGCATATCAACTGTGTACTGAAAAACAAAGAGTAGATGACAGGAAACCTCAAGCCAAAGAATCTAATATACAGTTATTCTTTATATATATATGTGTGTATATATACACGTATATATGTATTTAATCAGTTCAACAAAGGATTCTACAGACTATTACGCTCATGTGAAAATCTCCCATTTTCTGATTGAATTGTCCGTAAGTATGGAGTAGTAACACCATATGTGCAGTTCATGCTGTTTATCTCAATGTGCCATAGTTAAACACCTCCCATTTCATCTCCTATTTGTATATCCCTCTCCATAAAGTACTATATGTATCTGGTGGCCACCTCAAACTTTTGATGAAATACATGCATCCTGTTCATTAACTCAGGGTTAAATGCTTAGGTGTCTTAAGCTCCTCATTACTGCTGTTATGTAGGTCTAGTGCCACTTGGCTCTTCACTGAGAGAAAAGAAGCCTTGTCCCACAGATCCCAGGCTCCCTTACAGATAATCAGGAGAGTAAAGCTCCCACCTCAGGTTCTCCGATTTACTTTTTAAAGGCTCTCAAACACTTTACTTTCTGGCCAAAAAAAAAAAGTGAGCATAGGCTTCTAATTTAGGCAGCATTAGCCACTGCTTAGGTATCAAATGTGCTTTTTTGATGCAGGATCCAAAAGCATTTAGGCAGCACTAATGAATTAAATTCCATTATACATAAAGCAGAGTATAACATATATGTTGAATTAATTCACCATCCTAATTCCGAAGTCCTCTCTGCTAAATATAACACATTTTACTTTACCTATTACACTTATCATTGCAGAACCCTATCTCCACTTACCCTATTGCAAAGCATGGTGTCATGGTTTAACCCCAGGCAGCAACTCAGCACCACACAGCCGCTCACTCACTTCCCCCCCACCCAGTGGGATGG
>JAVKLA010000008.1:8263199-8274620 GCA_034782735.1 Sagittarius serpentarius
ATCCCACTGGGTGGGGGGGGGAGCGAGTGAGCGGCTGCGTGGTGCTGTGTTGCTGGCTGGGGTTAAACCACGACACCTGACAGATTTCAATAACCACTTAATAGCCCACATATGAAGATCTAACTCCATCATTAGATATTACAATGCAGTACTGTATTACTCAGTTTCAAAATAAACACTTTCAGAGTGCTGTATGTTATACAATGAGGTTCTTAAAGAGAAAGACTCTTTCCTTAATAATGTTAAAATTCATAAATTAACAAGGGGGAAAGGGAAAGCAAAAAGACTTAGTTATCAGTGTAAGACAGCATTTAAAGGTTATATTTTAAATATGTTTAGTGTAAGTAAAATACCCCCTGAACAAGTAACAGTGTTTGTACACTTAGGTCCTCATTTGAAATACTTATCTTTAAGGCTCTAAAATTAAACAAAAAGCAAAGATTTGACTTACAACATAATTCTATAGTGAGCTTGTTTCTCATTTATACTGAAGGCCATTTACACATTACTGGCAGGGTTAACGGGACTTTCAGTGAGTGGAAATGTAATTTATATTCAGCCAAAACTTAAGAGTTGATCTCTCCCTGTTCTGCAGTTACATTCTAATGCATAATTTACATAGAGCTGAAACATTAATGTCAGCTAAAATAATTAATTTTAAAAATCCTATATAAACTTAGTACCAAAGTTCATTCTTAAACAAGTTTCTAGATGGCCTTTAATTTATATGATATACAGTAACCTTTTCCACTGTTAAATGTGCAGTTTTTAATTAAATTAAAAAGCTGTTCATGCCAGGGAAGATGTTCAAAGGATGAGTGCATTCCTGACAGGAATACCTGTAAAGCTTCTTTTCTTTTCAAAATGTAAGAACATTTCATCAGTACCTACCATTAACACACATTATTTCACTTGATCCTGTCCTTTAGCAAGTATCACAGAAGGGAAAAAACAAACCAAAAAAACCAACCAACCAGCTTGATAACAGATCATACTAACCACAGTATTATCTAATCCTGTCCACTGCACTTGAAATTTATTTGGATTACTGCTACTTCATCATATTTCATTAAATCAGTTGAGTTCACCCTCTGAAGACAGAAAAATTTAACTTATTTCTGAAAGATGATGCTGAACGTTAAGAATAACCATGAGCTACAGTGGTTATACGTAAAAATATAAACATAAATAACTGCAAATTAAGTAATATTTTTTGTTGCTGATAGGCCTCAGCTTTGGTCCAAATCTTTTTCTAAATCACAGCACCAATCAACTTATATGCATGTCTGTGCATTTGTGCATATTCCTCATTCCCTAGAGACCTGATCACTGAATGAAGAGAGCAGAAGCTAGAGGAGAAAGTTTTGTAAATACAGAATTAGAAGACACACAAATCCAAGAGTAATTTTCAGGCATGCCTGTGACACACAACCCTAAGCCCTAGTTTGGAAAACGACCAGGAATGCTTACACGAAGGTGCCTTTGAAAATTTATACCGTAGTGGACTCAGCCACTTTTCAATAGAAAAATTGCTAATTTAATCCACTTAGATACTTCTACATTTTACTACACGCTTCCATTGGCTGAATTTTCGTAACTGTGGAAAAGCGTGAAAGAGCTGAAACATGTGCAGTGAGATTGATCCAGATCTTTTTCATCACTTCTGTCCCAAAGGTTTTTTTAATGGCAACTTGAAGCAGGGGGGAAAAATCCATTATATAGTACACATATCGCTGTGTAAAACATGAGCAAAGTTTTTCTTTTCACTAAGTCATTGCGACACCATCTGTCCAGCATTATTTTCATACCTTTTGACCTATTTCCATATATCAAAGTAAAACTGGTCAGAAAATAGAAAAAATATTCACTTTATAGTGGTAGATGAAAAAAAAATAGGTTTTCTCCTGTCATTGCTAGAATAAAACTTTACTCATCACAAAGCCTTACTGAAACAACATACCTAAACACAGAATCTATTTTCTACATTGCCAAGACAGTCCATTCACTGCTAATGACAAACACTCAAATGGTCATATTTTTTTCATAAGCCATACGTACTCGTGTCAGCAACACTGCAAAATGCTGGAGACGGAGCTAAAGAAAACACCCAAAATGCATACAAGTCAACATAAATATGGATTTTAAAGCACAAGCAATGAAGACTAACTGCGTTAAATGCTGTTTCCCTTTGCCTTCCTTACAGCCAGAAAGAACAGTGGATGGCAGCAGAACCACTACAGTTTTAAACAGTAAATGAGATGCACATCCCCTCAATCCTAATTTGTATTTTCTTTTGTTTCACTCTGAGACTGCCTATCAGTCTAATAGTCAAGCTTTCTTTGAGCCAACAGAGGTAGTACAGGAAGATGCACCTACACCTACCTGCTATAGTGTGTCCAGGGCCCTGGCTACTCACACCACTCACGCAATTAAGTGCGCTGTTGTGCCTATCTGAGTAACATCCCCAGGTTTTATTTTTGAGGGAATCGGTGCATTGGTTTCTCTCACAAGACTTAATCAGGACACAGCACAGATATGCCATCAACAATGTATTGGTATGGTCATGGAAAAAGACCAACGATGGACATATTAACAGAGGTAGACCTTGGCACTTTCAGTATTTCAAGCAGCTTGCCAGATACACTTTATTTAAATATTTTGGTATTCTGCTGGAATCAGCGTATTTAGTTTTGCTACCAAGTTCCACATCAGCACTAATGAATGCATGTGTTATTTGAGATGTGATGGAGCAAGAGGACCTGACATGAAGGTGGGAGACTGAGAAAGTGTAACCAAGCCAAAGGATGTTCTAAGAAAATTATCTTTGCAGAATGAATGACTGGGGCAAAATTAGACGTCAGTCCAGTCATCCTAGCTAGCGTAGCTATTTTATTAATCCTACTGTGTCACTAGCAATCTGGAACTACATTTGAGAGAGTTTTGCAATCCTTAAGCCAGTTTCTGTGCTGCTGTAAATGCACACTGCCAGCTTACACCAAATGAGAAACTATCCCACTCATTACAGCAAATTCTTTCTGCTTAGCTAACCTAGTTTGTTGTGCTGAGTGTATTCCATTCCCTTTATTAGCAAGGAAAGTAAGATCTATGACCTTGGCTACTTTCCTGTGAAAACAGTTCTTTATCTCAGGATACAGAGAAGAAGTGTGTGATGTGAATAAAGCTGCTAAATAGAAACCTGAGCATGGGAGTGCTCTACGGAAAACGTGAAAGTAATGTATTGGGAAATGCCCTATGAGATTCACAGCCTGGCAGGTGTGACTGAAGGGCCTCTTTCTCTGTAAGGGCGACATTCTCAAAATCCTGAGTGTATTGAATAAAGCAGACAGCTCCTAGGGCAACAGTATTTTGATAGCTGCAAGCAGGTTAAGATTGTGACAAAATGTAAAAGAAATTGACAAGCTTATTTAATTTAATTTTTTTTTGGTTCTAATGTTCTGAAACTTGTGACTGGAATACTCGTGTTGCCATTATGCTGGAGTGTGTGTAGAGATCATATGGAAGCTTTTTGGTTTTTGTTGGTTTTTTTTTCTGTAAAGACTGCAGCAATCTCTGTCCCCAAATTACTTATTACAAATTTATATAGCACAGCTGGTGTTCTGTATAAGCCACTGGGCATTTGTTGACACTACACTGAGCAGGTATATTTACAGTACTCAAGAGAAAGTGGTATGTATTTGTTTTCAAAAACTCCTAAAACACCTGAACATCTGCAAGGTACAATGAAAAAAAAGTCTACACCACCTCACACTTCAATCAGCAAATGCTGACTATTAGGAATTAATTTACCTTCTACTATACCCTTGATAGCATATAGACATTTATGTTAACTGCCAGATAAGGGAAAAGCAAAAGCAGATTAAAGTTGCCCCAGCAATTCAGACACTTCATAAAAACTATATGAAGTATAAATGGAAAATTCTGTCACTAGACAATGTTGTTCAGCCCTAGTATAGAAAGAAGAATGGACACAATCCAGTTCACTTCGAACAGGTAAACCTAGTAAAGGTTGTGGGTTTACTACTTGAGGGAGCTGTTTTGAAAATCACCACCTGAAACAGCAAAAAGTGTCACCTTAACCTACTCAGAATGACTGATGCCACATAAACTAAGGTCATGTTTATGACTTAAGTCACATTACAACATTGAGTATTTATTATTGAAAAGAAATAATAAAGTCCGTGTCTGCAAAGGAAATTAATCAAAATAGTGGGTAACTAGAAAAGAAAAACGCACAGGAGGCAAGAAGACCTATAAATATCAGCGTTTCTCAGCACTGAAATGAGCATCAGTAATACTGCGTTTTACCATACTTTGGTTTGCTGAGGACAAATTCCTGGAAATAACTTCAATGAGAAAATGAAAAAAAACCACCTTTTCAAGAGACTGGAGAGATTACACAGCCTAACCACTCACAGCACAGAGCTTGATAAACATGCAGTGGTGATTATGGGATTTTGCTTTTTGTGGCAGGGCATCAGTAAGGTTCAGCAGACGTTTTCTAGGTCTGTGTTCTTATGTCTGGCTAGTTGGGGGTTGATTAAGTTGCCTAAATGTAAGAGTTTAGCAATTAGAGATACCTACTTTTCTACCTCTTAGACTTCACACTAATTATGGCAACCAGATTTACTGAATGTCTTTAAAAAATTTAAGAGAAAAGTATGCGCTCCTTGATGCAGCTGAGAGTATATAGGAATCCGTGTCATCTTGACTATCCCTCTACTGGCAAATAAACCGGACCAAGACCTATCCCCAGTCCTGGGAAAAAATAGTATGATACAGGTCCATACGGCTATCTGCTCCTCCTTCCCAAGGCGAGGTGGCAGTCTGCAGTAGAGGCATGGAGCTCAGAGTATTTCTCCAGTGCCTCCTGGCTCCTTAATGTTACCATACTGGGTGGAAATCCGTGCTATACTAGTCTGCAAAGAGCCTTGATCCTAACTACTAATGTGCTTTAACTGTGTTCATTCTAATACAGAATAACAATTATACTGTGGACCCTCCTCTGAAAGGCTTACAGGATTGTTTAAGAAGACTCTCCAAATAATCGAATTAATATAAAAAGACTGATTATTTCTTCCAGTACTTTGCAGTATGTCCTCTCCTTAAGAAAAACTGGGTACATCTCACAGTACAGCTTCCATACTGTGAGACTTATTTAAGATGAGCTGCACATTTGTGTATAGTTTTTAAAGTCACAATTTTAGAGGTCGTATGTTCAGTGACCTTAAGAGGTTAAGTGGCATGTTTCAGCCTATTTTAAAAGCCTGCAAATCTTTTTGCTGTTGCACTGCAGGTCAAAAGTGCAGATTCTGACAGGTCACTAGTTCCCACTTGGTGGTAAACTGTACTATGCTCTGTAGGAGATTTCACAGCCACCTGGAGAAAGACTAATGCTCAGACCCCACTTCAGGGGGGTAATACATGCTCTACCTCGACATAATCTCTACTCTTAAAAGCTTCATTTGAAAATATTCTTCACTGATATTTTACTTGTAAAAAATGCTCACTTTTGGGAGGGTAGGAAGAACAAACAGCATTTCTTCTTTCCTTTTATTCTATAAATATATTTATATAGATTCTATATATTCTAGTTTAGAACAAGTCCCCCTTCTGCTTTTGTAAATCGGAGTCCAGGAAGAATTTGCTATTATAACTCAACAGGAGAAAAATCAATAAACGTTAAACTTTTCTCTCTGAGTGCCTGCTAGACGATGTTTATGAAAAATGCTGACACCAACAATCTGGAGGGAGTCCATACTTATCTAACAAAAAAAAAAAAGAATGCATTACTTTTCCTGTTACCTTGCATTCTGTTTCAGAAAATTGGTATCCTAGATGCTAGAGCACTTGCTCAACTCTCCAGGTTGATACTTGGAAACAGAAGTCAGGAAAGAAAGATCCATCAGCATAATTACTTATTTTTGCCTTGCATACAGTACACTGATGCCATCTACAGACATATGTAAAAGCATTCCTAAATGCATCCAATTCAACCTATGAAGCTTCTCTCCTGGATATTAATTAATGTTTGTTTCACTGACTATGACTGGAATACTAATAGCTTAGCCACTGGAGATCAGATCCCCCTTGACTGAAATAAAATAAAAGGCTCTCACCAGTTTGGCAGAAACTGAATCATGCTCTGAAACAGTTTTTCAGTCTTGTAATACCCCCCTCCCAATTATTTCCTCTAATTTTGCTGCACAAGACAAACTGTTCCATTGTGCGGAGATAATTCATTTCGTTTGATTTGGACAGACAGACCAAACCCTTCTGAGGAGTAAAGTGTTCTGCTACATCATATATATAATTTCAGCACACTGTCTTTTCCTTGAGATCAACCCAACAGAACAGTTTTACCTGACAAATGCCAACAAAAGCCTAGCGCTGTAATGCATACCCTCGGGCACAGCCCTGCATTGCTTTTACATTCACAGATCATCCAAATCTTTGAAAGGTTCCTCTTCCACTCACTTACCTCTATTTTAAGACTGAACAAATGCAGTCTGATCTGGTTTGGATTTTGGTTTATGGCTTTTTTTTTTTCTTCTTTCTCTTAGCCTTCATTATGTCCCCTAGGCAATTCCGTTATCTCACCTGTCACTACCGTTTTGTTCAAGATACACTTTGCACTGCAAAAACCACAACTGTTTATTTCTGGAAATATCCTGAATCCAGATATAGTCACTAGTTCATTCTCAACAGATACTCTTTATTTGTATTTTTAGTGAAATGGGCATTGGAAATACACTGTCTCCTGTATGTCTGACAAGAGAGGGAACTTCTAGCTGAGATATCAGAAACCTGACTGCATGAATGTTAACTGCAACGTTCTCCTTGCTCTGAGGTTGTACTTAAATAAAATTATGTAAATAAATTTAACATTCTTTATTACTAATCATGATATGAGCTGATTACAAAGTCAAACCTTTCAAAGTTGTTATATTCACAACCTCTTTTTCTGTATGGGTGTAGAAACATGAGAACAGACCAGCAGCACTGAGAACCAGCAGCACAGGTACACCGAAGGCAAATTGTGCCTGACCCTCCTGGCAGTCATCTGTCATGACGACTCCGTGGATGAGGAGAGAACAGTGAACATTGTATAACCTGACTTCAGCAAAGACTTTGAAATGGCCTCTCATAGTACCCTTATAGCCAGGCTGGTGAGATATGGTTTGGACTGTAAATGGACCGTAAGGTAGGTGTAAAATTGGCTGGATCGCCAGGCTTACCCAGTTGTGATCAGTAGAACAAAGTTTAATGGGAAACCGCTTCAGTGGAGTCAATGGTGGGGCTTGATGCTGTTTAATGGCTTTATTAATGACCTTAACAGTTAAAGGAAATGCACTTTCAGCAAGTTTGTGGGTGATGTCAAATTGTGGAAGAGCAGTCAATCTGCTGGAAAGCAGGGCTGCAATTCAGAGGCATCCCTACAGACTGGAGAAATGGGCCAGCAGGCATCCCTTGAAGTTCAAAAAAGGCAAATGCCAAGTCCTGCTCTTGGCAGGGAGAACCCCATGCCTCAGTACAGGCTGGGAGCTGACGGGCTGGAAAACAACTCTGCCGAAAAGGCCCTGGGAGCCCTGGTGGCCAACAAGATCAATACGTCAGCAGCGTGCCCTTGCAGCAAGGAAGGCCAACAGCATCGTGGGCTGATAAGACAGACTGGAGTCAGCACAGCAAGGGAAGTGATTGTTTCTGTTCAGCACTTGCAAGACCACATGTGGAGCGCTGTGTCCAGCACAAGACACATACTGGAGCAAGACCAGTGAGGGATCTCCGTGACGGTCAGGAGCTGGGACACAAGACATACAAGTACAGTCTGAGGGAGGTGCGTCTGTTCAGTCTGGCGAAGAGGCAGCTTCACGGGATCTTACTGCTCTCTACAGCTACCTAATGGGAGGGTGTAGAGAAGACAAAGCCAGCTTCCTCTGAGAATCACACAGTGATAGGACAAGAGGCAACAGGCACAAGGTGGAATGAAGTAAATTCCACAAAAAAAATAGTTCAGAAATAATTTCATCAACCACAGGAACAGGTTGCTTACAGAGGCTGTGGACTCTCTGCCCTCAGAGACACTCGAAGTTCAAACAGACATGACCCTGAAACACCTGACACAAGCTGTCCCTGGTCACAGCTGGGTGTTAGATCGCTGGATGTCCCTTCCAACCTAAGTTACTCCCTAACTTTTGTGGGATTTCTGAGGAAACTGTTTTTTCTGTGTACTGAGGTTGTTTGTATCCCCAATCTGTGTAAGCTGTACATGCATTTATATACTTTATCCATGCATAATTATTTAACAATTTACTTAGGATGCCTTATCCTACTGCTTAACAGTACAGTTGCAAGACAAAATCATCAGAATCCAACTGTTAATAAAAAGGAAGTGAAAATATCTGGAAAACAGAACCTAATTTCACCACCATTTCCTAGGTCATGTAATCACTATGACTTACAAACACCTCAAACTAGTCTTAATATATCACAAAGTCCATGGATCTTATTAAACAGAACCAAATGACCCTCTTTTACATTTAGTGAAACCATTACATAATTTTTCACTGTTATGTACCTCATTCACATTTTATCTGTTACAGAGATGCTTTCATTTCTACTAACCCTTCTAGTTAGGCAACTCTATAGAACAGCTGGTTCATGGCATGTATTCTGAGCATAGACATTACTGTGAGAAGCTGTAGTGTAACAGCACACATCTTGGTACAGGATTCCTGATTATTAAATCCAATGTTAGTATCAGTAGGTTAAAAGCTAGAAGAGAACATTTAAAATCCTAATCACCCGAACTAACCTAAATTCATGAAACAGTTTGTCCCATTCTGGGAGACTCTAGGTTGGGTTTAACAGTAAATGATACAGCTGACTCCTACTCAAAGCAGAAATCCAGAGATACATACTTTGAAAAAAGTATCTGCTTTGTAGCTTATGAAGAAAGGAAAACTCCAGCTAAATACTCTGTTAGATGTTTTACACTGGAAATACATGGAAATTTAAGAACTGTTTATTTAAATTTCTCCTTTAAATATACAGAACAATAAAAAGAAGTGAGCCAACAGTTTGACTAGAAGATTTCTACTGATATTTTAAGAACATCTAAAGCCTGATTGAACTTTCCATTATGTTAGATATCTCAAATAGGTAAAGTCAATTCCTGTCTCTGACACCACTACTTAGTGAGATCCTGGTAAATGCAGAAGTTCAGTGGTTGGCTAGACACTGATACTATATAGTTATACACATACATGTGCTGTTAGGAAGAATGGGATTAGCCAAAAGGGAGTTAACACGAAACAAGAGAAGCAAACCATCAACTGCGAAAGAAGTTAAAAAAAAAACAAGGGGGGGGGGCACAAAAGGAATAAAGGAGAGAAGGAAAGAGGAATAGAGAACACTGAAATTGAAGACACTGCTGAATTTAAGAGGTATGAGAAAATAAGCAACTCATAAGCTGAGAACTCATTGGCTAGAAATAAAAGAAAAATATGAATACATTAGTTGAGCACAAGAAAATCAGACAAAGGGATCAAGAAGAAAGGCAAACAAAACACTGATTTATTAAGACAGGAGGGAAAAAAATGTCATCATGAAGTCCTTCTCTGGAAAAATGTGTACAGTGCCTAACATCTCCATGTTGGAGAGGTGAATTCCAGTCAGACAAGCACTAGAGTATGGCTGCCAGGATGATGAAGTGAGGATTAATGCCATCAAATCAAAACATACACAAAGGAGGATTATTTTTAAATCTCAGCAACAATATAAGATGGAAGGAGTAAACATCCTATAGGATGTTATAGTTCTCTCTTTAGCGAGAGAGAATCATTTAAACAGAAGGAAAACGTTGGCAAAAGAAAAAATTATTATAAACTCGATAATGAAAAAAACATTTAATGGAAATCAAGATGCTATTAACTATTACTAAAACATAGTTCGTGATAGTATTCCAAACATGAAATGCAGGAAAAAGGACTAATTAATTTTAAACTAGAAATCAAGAATATGAAAGGACTATATAGCACAGATGCTCCTGACAAAAAAGCGTACAGTGACCAAAGTCGCCTATTCCAATCCTATGCTTCTTATGTTGGTTTGCCAAAGTGGCTCCAAAGCTGAAGCCTTATTTTATCCTGTTTTTCCAAACAGGCAGAAGGGCTACATAGACTTGGATGAGGGCTTAGGATTTCACTTACAGATTGGCTTTGCAAGGATGCACACTTTTAGGAATCATCAGAGGCTCTTATAAATTTCATTCACAATGGAGGGAGCTCTAAGGACAGAATCTGAGACAGACCAAGAATGCCCTTCAATAAAAAGGATTTGAAAAGAGAGTACAGGGAAATACAGACTGAAATGTCCAAAACTAATAAGCAGCTGAAGGTAACATTCTTTAAATACACTTCATGTAACGTAAAGCATTGGTGCCCACAGCTTCAAAGTAAAGTAGGAGCTACCTAGGCCTTAGCACTGCTAGAGGCACTAGCTGTTCCACACTTGCCCTGTACTTCCTCATAGTGTGGGGATCATGAAAACTAGTATTTTGTCGAAATTGGTGGAAAGCAAAAAGATTCCTGCACCCTTCATCTCTACATGCATCTACATGGAAAAGTCAGCATTCAGATAGCAATTAACCAAACAATCCCATTTCTTTATATCATACTATTACGAAGAAGTGTGTGCTTTCTTAATACATCCCTCTTATAATTGCTAAATGACTGAGGTATGAAACTGACTGTTTTGTTTCCTATGGCAGAGCAAAGATGAAAACAGTTACATTTTCCCAGTTTGGATAGGTTTTGGTGAAGCTTTGTATGTAGATGTGTGTATGTAATTAGAATATATACTACAAAAGAAAAGGGTACTAGCTTATATAATTTTTTTTTCCACATTTTACTGTGAAAGAAGACAAACATAGCTGTCAGAGCTACAGCTCATATGATTTAAAGCAACTGGGATATATTTGCTGAGAGAGACAGACTCAGCTGATGTGCACATGTATAAAAATTTACTATAGCACTGTTGTGGCTTAACCCCAGCCAGCAATTAAGCACCAATTAAGCTCACTCCCCCCCCACAGTGGGATGGGGGAAAGAATTGGGGAAAAAGAAGTAGAACTTGTGGGTTGAGATAAAGACTGTTTAACAGAACAGAAGAGGGGAAAATAATACTAGTAATAGAACATACAAAGCAAGGGATGCACAATGCAATTGCTCACCACCCGCTGATCAATGCCCAGCCGATCCCTGAGCCACCAGGCCCCAGGCCAACTCCCCCAGTTTATATATGGGGCTTGACATCCCATGGTACAGAATATCCCTTTGGCCAGTTTGGGTCAGCTGTCCTGGCTGTGTCCCCTCCCAACTTTCCTGTGCCCCTCCAGCCTTC
>JAVKLA010000008.1:8274751-8290430 GCA_034782735.1 Sagittarius serpentarius
CATCCTAAACCCAAAACACAGCGCTGTACCAGCTACTAGGAAGACAATTAACTCTGTCCCAGCCGAAACCAGGACATGCACAAATGTGAAGTGACTGGTTTCCTTAACTGTGCATGCAGAAAAGAAACACTGTCCCCAAAACGCACTGGCTAGCCAGTTCATTAAAAAATATACAAAAATGATTATGTAGTTGGACAATTCAGACAATCTTGGTAAGGAACAACACTGAGAACAGAGCACTGATGTGCCCATTTGCACAATAAAGTCTCTGAAAAATAAAAGAATCCAAGAAACTTAGACTGAACTTAAAAAGTTAGCCTTTGTTTAGAGACAGAAGTGCAACATAATTCCGTGACCTGCATAATGATAAAGTGAAGGCTGAAGTTACTGCACTGGGCAGGCTCAGATTGCAAACTGATATTTCTATTGATCAAACTGTCCTTGTGATCAGAAAAACAAGAGGCAGTTGTGTTTTCTGAAATTCAAGTGATTAAAGTTGCTACGTAGTATTTAAATCCAATGTTTTAAATCACATTACAAGAATCATCTTTTCTTTAGGCAGAAAATTCCTCAGTTAGTAAATTATGAAAGGTCACTTAGAAAATTTCCTATTCAGATTTCTTTTGAGATTCCATTTATTAATGAAACGAAAGATACAGCAAAACTACTAAGAGGAAAAACAAGCATGATACAAAAAAGATGTGATTAATTGAAAAATACTACAACAATTTCATAATTCCAGATCTCTAAATGCCCATACATTCATATGGTTGCTACAAACTGATCATAACCGGCATACTCTATCCAAATCAAAATATTTTAACATTTGAATGGAAGACAGATATTCATACAGTTGGACTTCTCACAACCACATTATTATATGAGATCTTTTTACTGTAAACATTCAATTAAATTTTAAATTCTTAAAGAGATTACTGACATAAGTACAGCTTTTGCACCACCTGTTTTCCAGTCTTCAACAAATACGATTCAACAAGGTCTTGAAGCTGGATGTCATTGACTGAATAACATTTGTAAAAAATATGTAAATACCAGTGTCTGAAAGTCATTTAAAATCATTCAGAGGAATATTAAATCTGTCTGTATCAGTGTTAATGGGAGTGTCTAAAATACTCTGAGGAAATATTAGCACGACTATAAAGAGCCATTATACTAACTGCCCTCCAAAACACACACAACACAATTGAATAGACGAAATAAGTTTATAATCTACTTCTATATTATGTATTTCAGGCTAAATTTAAGTATTAAATACTTCCTTCTTAAATGCAAGGACATTGTATACCATATAGCTTGCATTCATATTTATTTTTAAAGATGATACATATGAACTTAAATCAGCAAAGTATTTAAATACCTGTAGTATATTTTAAGGTTCAATTTAACTTAGCTTAAGGTAGACATCTGAAATAAGCACCTTGAACAGTACTGCATAATTGTATCCACACAAGAACAGGAACTGTGCCTGGGTAGCACTAACAGGACAATTCTTTCCACTAGTAAGATAGCTCCTCCAGCATGGAACCAGTCATATCTGTATGACGAAGCTACCTTGAGCTTCAAGACACAAGTGGCCATATGCAGACTCACTATTCGGAATAGACCTTTCCACCCTTGCTAACTCCAAATTATCAGAAGTTTGTCCAGCCATGACCTGGGACACTCACGCATGGCACAGGCTAAAAGTGTCCCAAGCCTTGTTCCAATAATGTAAAAGTAATAAAGCTAAAATTTTCAGCACTACAGAAAACTGGCATACAGCATTAAGTATATATACAGTACAGGATATCCTGTATCTTTCCAGAGACACCCATATATGAACTAGTCCCCCTGTGTAATTTCTCAGTGGTAGATATCTAATGTCATATGAATCTGACTTCTAAAATCAGTGATAAATACTTATTTTTAATCCCCTGATTTGAATGCAGTAAGTATTGGCATGCAAGATGCTTGACTCTTTCGGATATCCTGCTGTTAGGAAGTGATTGGGAAGATGCCAGTGCCATCAGGAATAGGCACCAACACAGTGACGCCAGGATGCTGAGTCTGTCTTTGGTGTTCACCCGCTAGCCAGGGAAATCACTTTGCTTCATCTTAGAGATCTTGAAGATCTGAACTTTAAACATAAATTCCAGTTTAAACATCTGTTTAAATTACATTGCAATGAAAATGGAAAAGTGTATTTGCGTGGAGTCTTTTTGATGATGACACACCTCAATACAACCTGGAAAATTCATGCTGCCTCTGTGTTATGAAAAGATAACTCTGAAGCAGACGTTCCACTGTGACCAGTGTCCAAATAAAAGCCACCCGAATATCTGAGGGTTACGTATGTAAAATACAGGCAGCCTACATAATCTAGATTGTGAACAAGGGACTGGAAGCCAGTTAGCAGGAATTTAAGGCATTCTGGTATATATACTGGTTGTTTCAGACTGTTAGTGTAACACCTGAGTTTCTTCTGTACCAAGGACCACAACCTAATAGGGGAATGACCACTAGCCTGCCAGAAGAAGGGCTGACAGTTTTGTCCCCAAAAGATAGATAAGGAGAATGGGTCAGCCAGAGGCAACACTGTTTGGAAGCAAGAAACTATTATGAATGAAGATGCATCAAAAGAAACAAAAGTCTACCTGGGTATCACTAACCTGAAGCCATCTCAGCTGGATGTAGAGGTCACTGCAGCACAGAATTTATGGGAAGATGCAAATAGTTTGTTTAATCCATCAAAAACAGTAAAGAAAATGTAGGGAGAAAACAAACAGGAAACTGGAACTAAAGCTCCATATTTGATTAAGGAATAGAGCTAGAAACCTCAGGCTCAGCTGTGTACCTCCACTGCACAGAATCTGCACCAAGCAACCATGATGCACTGTACCTAAGTTGTACTGCAAGGTGTGCAAACAAAGGTGCAGTCAAGGCTCAAAGAGGAGAGTTAGACTAGAATTTAGTATTTGGAGGGAGGGTGGAGGATTTTTTAACTGAAGAAGAGAACAGATATACCAGACACATTCCTTTAAACTCTTGTTTAAATTCCAGAAGCATGTTGGCAGGTATAGCACAGCTTTATGGTTTTGGGAAAAGGTCTTAATTTCTTGATATTTCTATCTTCCATCTGTAGAGCAGCAGTAATAGTGTGTTTCTCTTACTGACATGCTGTGAAGACAAATCAGCTAATGGATAAATGACTGCCTAACTATACTTTGACTATGCAAGCCGCAAACAGTGGTGAGTTCCCAAGTACAGTTCAGTATTTGCCTGAATTAGATGTTTGCAAGGTAAGCCAAAAGGGCACATTGTCCACTCTTACTCCCCTCCCTGATCATTCCCAAAGGAAGTCCAGGAACACATCCCAGGATAGCAATCATGGCATTTTCCAGCAAATTTCAGATGTGGACAGTTACTTTGCTGCTACAAGTGTAGCTCAGAAGCTGAAAATATGGGTGCAATATAAAAACATCCAGAGCAAAAAGGAGCTCATTATTCTAAACATACTACATCAGTTTGTTATCATGCAATTGTATTCTCTGCATCACTAATGAAAGGAGAAAAAAAGATTTTTCTGTTTTCTAATAGACAGCATTGATGCTGTTACCACATGGTGTTGCCACATCTCAATTTAGAATCTAATTCAGAATGCATCTATTTAGATGTATTCAATTTAGGATACACTGTAATCATTTGCTTTAATGAAAAAATGAGAAACTAAATGCTAAACTCTGCAGCAAAGACAATGTGAGTTTGGGAGATGGACAATTGAAGGAAAGATAATTACTCTGAAACGGTGATTATCTAACACATACAGAGCCTGAATATTTCATCTCACTCTCCAGTATACCTGATCCATCTGCATAATAATAAATTGACACTTGTGTGCTATGAACATTCCCTGACACCAAGATAAACAGGTGTGGAACAACCCCTGCCTATGCTAGTGAGACCTCTTAGCCTTCAAAAAACAGGGTGATTGCAGCATACTGGTTATTGGGAACAGTGCCTAAAACCTTCTAACTCCCAAATTATGCCTGGGAATTGTTTGGGAAAGTGCCAGCTGACATATCAAAACTTTCCCAGGGACTGTTCTAACAACTCAAGAGGACAGATGATCATTTTCTAATGCTCAGGTACATTCCTGAACACTATTTTATATACACATATAAAAAATAAATACATACAACTATACTTGTAAAAATACATACTGCTCACACGATGAGAAGTTCTGCTTGGCCAGGAGCACCTACTTCCCAGAAATGCCAGTGAAAAACTGTCAGGCTGAACAGGGAATTGCCAACAGGGAATTGCCAACAGGGAATTGCCAACAGGGAAGCAGGACACTTGGGAATGGATACCAGCTCAGCCTATTCGAACTGGGAACTTCTATTTATAGAAACATAGTTCATCTAGATGTGGAACTGAGTGACTGGTGTAGAATATAACAATAATTTAAACTCATTTGTTTCTGGATTTTAAATACCAAATGAGCAATCACTGTGCATAAATAAACTATCAGCAGGGGAGGTGCATGTCAGCTTTGACGAGAATATTTAGACATAAATTATCTGGATTTTGGTTAGAGCATATAATTTCGTTTTTGATCTATAAATTCGCTAATGTCTTGCAATTCATTTGACAGACTGCTCTTGTCCTCACTTTAAGCAGCACTGCTATGATAATCAATGGGGGTAAAAGATACTCTGTATATGTAAAAAAGGTGGCTGCCAAGGCAGCTTCATACATGCGATTCCTTTCCCTTTGAAAGGATCCCTTTATTCCTGGATCCAACACACCCCATAATCTTTCAAAAAGGCTGCACAGCCCATCTTCTCAAGCCAGCACTGGGGTAGAATTTCTACTGAGAAAAAGAAGGGATGCAGTGGGAAATTTTTTAAGTCCATTCACTGCTAACAAGTACCATCTGGCTGGAAGGAAAGCAAATAGCTGCTGGCTTGATCAAGTTTGGTTTGTACCTGCTTTTTCTTGTGTTTTGAAAAGGGACAGACACAAACCCTGGACTGGCAATCTTTGGAGAGGACCTTCTAAAACTAAAAAATAAAAAGGTTTTAAAAACTCAGAAAACCAAAAATGAACTTACTGATAGTGTCCTTAGTAACAGTAATTTCTCCAGGTTTGCACTGTATATACCATATGCAAGGCAATTATTATTAATAGCATTACTCCTTATAACATACAGATGAAAGCACTATGACTGCACACATCATTTCCTCTGCTACGCCTCGTGCTCTCTTTTCCAAGCAGGGACACAGCCCTGCTCTAAACAGTGGCTGTGTTTCCTCTGAACGACAAATTACTCTGAAGCAACTTGTGCTTGATGGCATTATGTGAAGGGCAATCTGCATGTGATGCTTTTTTGCAAATAGCTATCTAATCTAATGCTACCACTTAGTGTAATCACAGGCATGTCTACAGCTCATACAGACTCAGATGACGAAAATTCTGACAGGAACACTGTTGTAAGTTTTTTTTGCAGCCAGGAGCTTGACTATTCACCCAGGTTCCTACACAAGCCCATGTCCTGGACTCCACACTACCTAGTTTTAAGCCAGTTCAGTGTATATAGACAAATACATGCTGGACAGTGAATTGCAGTCATGTCCTTGAATGTAATACAGGCATAGTTATCAGTAACACCATCAGTGTTTTTCATTCATCCATCCATTTCAAGATGATCGTTAAATACATACCTAATTCAACGCTACATACTGCGTCCATCCCCATTATCAGGCATCATGCCTTCCACTTCTTCCTTCCTTTCACCTCTGACAGTAAAAATAGTTTCAGTCACTGTTAAATCCAGTGGGCTTCAGGGGTCTGGGGGTTTTTTTGGTAGCCAACTCTATGCCAGCAGTAAGCTGTGAGTCCCTGCTCTGCCACTAGCCCCTGTAACCAATCAGCCAGTGAAAATACACTTAAAAATGGAGAATGTCGATACCTTTGCTCCATTCTGGAGCTTCTCTCCCTCTGATTTGGGGTCTCTGGGCTGGCAGTACAAGATACTGCTATTGCATCACCAGACTACAGTGACAGAAACCTTGGCAGCCAGACAAAAGGTAATGAAAATTTCAAAGGTAGAAGGCTCTTCTTGGAGCTGCAGTGACAGGGTTGTCAGTGGAATCATAACAGAAGCATCTAAGTAAAAAGGAAAACACCACCAATAAAAAAAAAAAAAGAGCTTTTTTTTCCCCAGAGATAACTAAAAGTCAAGTTTACAAATGCTGTATATATGTATTTTAAGATAAAAAGTCCTACCCAATGCTCAGGAGGTTGTTGCTATTAAAGGAACTGGCAGAGGAGGGAAAGTGATTTTTTTTCCTAAGGGCAGAAGAAATACCTCTCACATTAAACATTTAAGAGCCTGTCAGGACTGAAGAGTAAACATACAAACATGGATGGCATTCTATGTCCTGCAGTGTAAATGCCTTCCGAACTGCAAATATTTAGCTGTTCCACAGACTAGTCTTTAAAAAGTGAGCTATATTTTCAGCCTGCAGACACAAAGGGAATTAGATGCCATACTTCCATATGTGCTGTGTCGTACATCTAAAATTCCCTATGTACTGCTCAAAAGTTACACTGAAATTACATGAATTTCCATGTACTGTGGATTTGTCATGATGATTTTTAAATTTTTAGTTTATTAACCTAAAGACCAAGACTTGAATATGCTTAAGAAACAGGGCATGCAGTATATATCCTATATTTTGTACAGAAAAAGCTGTACTCAAAACTAACATGAGTCAAGCTCTCTGATACTCATACTGTATATCATTTTGAAAAGGAAATGACAAGTCACAAACAAAATCAAAACCAATGCTTTCAGTTCTACATACGTATGTATTTTATACAATATTTCCAAAGCAGCCAAATTCAGGCAGGAATCGAACAGAGAAGGAAAACTCAGTTCTGCATGGCATGCTTCAGTCTGGTCCAAAGTGTCATTGCGAGCATGAATCTTTTAGTAACCTCACCAGCAGTCGCATGGGCACAGCAAGGGTTAGAAGAGAAGTGGCCAGGGAGATCACTCCAATACCCTTCCTAAATTTCCCCTTCTGCTATATGGCTTAAATACACAACACAAGCTTTCCTACTGCAGCTGCCTCCACGTCACATATAGTACAGCAAGAGCTCTCCCCTTTGTTTTCACAAAATTTAACCACTTTGCTCACTTCTGACTCTTGAAAAGAAAGAAGACAAAAAAGGCAAAAGGAAGTTACTATACCCTATCAGGGAGAAAAAACCCAAACCAACTCCAAAACCCTAGTTATTTATTTCAACTGAAAATATATAACCTGTATACTTGGGGATCTTTACAAAACCATCCACTTCAAGCCAAGCTGGACTTGCTTAGGGAAAAAGCTGTTTTGAAGTGGTCAGCCTGGGGAGAAATGACTTTTCATAGCAAATACTTCAGAAAACCTGTCTGATAAGTCAAAATAATTTTTTTCACCCCTAGATCAAAACCAAGAACCTTCTGAAAATAAACACACACCTAGCATTTCTTAAAAAAACTGAGTTTCTCCAAGCTGCTACCACTTCAGCCAACAATCCGGCCACTGAGCCAGGGCCTCTTAGGTTGAAGTGTTTGTTACTGAAAGCTGAAGCAAATGTTTAAAGACCTCAACTATAACCTGTGAAAATCAGTAACGTATTGTGACAGGCTGACCCTGGCTGGATGCCAGGTACCCACCAAAACTGCTCTCTGTTCCAGGAAGACTTTACTCTTGTGGCTCACTTGATTGCAGCACAAGTTTCACTCTCGTGAGTGACCTGTGTGATGGCCTCCATGGTCAGATCCACCCCTCAATCACGAGCCCATCAGTATGTTGCATCTCTCCCTAGATGTCCTGATGTTTCGTGGGCCCATCGAGCTACAAATAGCTCGCCCTCACGTTCCCAGTCCAGGTCCACCTGAGCTACTTCAATTTTAGCAGCCTTGTCTACCTGTTCGTTGTTTTGATGTTCTTCAGTGGCACGGCTCTTAGGCACGCAAGCGTCTACAGATGCACAGAGGTATACATGTATTGAAATGCAGTAAAAGTAACAAGCAAAAAAAAAATCTGTAAAATCACCTAAGACATTATATATGAAAATTTCCTAATTCCTCTCTAAAAATACGACCAAATGTTTGAGTAAGAACAGTAACTGCAATTTCAGTAACTATAGTAATTAAGGCAGAGACTGGTAATTCTCTTTCTCTGGGCATAAGCTGATGATAACAAGGAAGATTTCTTCTGGTACTGTAATACTTATGCTTATGGTAACATGCCTTGTTCTCAAACTACAGCTGCATGAGTCAGGAGGAAAGTCGAGGTGCCTCTTATTTTTCCAGAGAATGTTTTATCTCAGTCTTAAAAATAGCAGAAGGTGTTTAAATTATCATATGATTTTAAAGAAAAAAGGTTATTTCATAATAAAATTAAAATGCATTTGCACACACTACACATTATCTAATGCTTTGCCTCACATACTGCTGTTTCAGTGAACCTGGCAGAGTGCTTCAAAGTTCGACTCATTTAGTTGTAGCTCCACAATGTGGCCAATGTGGGAATATATTGAAGGAGAGAGACATTTCCCAACCATTTTCCAGTTGCAACGTGCATGCATTCCCCAGTTAGGCATCAACAGCCTTGTCCACAGCCTCCTCTCCCACCAGGAAAGATTAGAGTCTAAAGCAACCTACTAATGGGCTTTTTTCCAACATTAACTTCAGGAACTTAACAATATTAACTTCAGGAAGCTTAATGTCTTTTTAGATCTTGTAAGATGATGGCTTCTTTATAAACACCATACCGCAATAAGTAAGTAAATGCAATTAATACAGTATTGACAAAGACAAAAGATACATCTGCCTAGTAGAACAGCTTTTCATTTTTTAGGCAAATTCTTGGACTCGTAAGGAGAGAAACTGTGGATATTTTAAACACCATAAACATGATTGCTTTTTCCGCTAGAACAATCTGCTAAGTGAGATAAATATATTACTTTGAATTACATGCCACTGATCATTAAATTCTCTTACAAACAATTATTTTCTTATGGTGAGTTATTTCTTTGAGAAGCTTAAAGGTAAACCCATTCAGGTTATTTGTTGTAGTATCTATGTATGTGCACAAGCTTGTTTAAAGTTGGACCACAGATCTAGATTCTAATATTCTCCGAGGGCATTTGGAGACAATATAGATCCATTGTTCATTCACAATGTAAGTACTTATTGAAATGAGCTATTAGAATAAATGCATTAAAAGTTCCTTCAATGTTAACTGCAAAAGTGATGAATGTTCTGAGTTTAGGAATACAGTTAATTCTGTGCTACCATTGCTGAACTGCAATTCAAGCAAGAAAAATTTTAAACTGGGAAATTACAATACAGTTAAGGTTGCCAGTTTGCATTATTTTATTCCTAGTTAAACCTTTCAGGCATTCATAAATTGACCATAAAGACTTGCTCTGCCCTGGGGCTATCATGATATATATTAGGCTGACAATCCATTCTTTATTCAGCTTGCTATGTCTAGATAAGAAATACCACACGTTATCCTGAGTCTGCCTGCAAAGTCTGACAAGGGTATGAAGTTAAGGATCCAATGACAAATTTTATCCTGTCTTTTCTTATATCAGTAGACAATGTTCTGTAAAGTTTTGGTCACCCAGTTTTGATTATTGTCACAGTAACTAAAACAGTGATGATACTTTACCAGAATACTTTAGAAGCATGATTTAATTGATATTCATTACACCCAATAAGGCACATAGGTAAGTGTTATTATTCTTATTTAGGGAAACACAGAAAGGCAAAATGACTTGCGAAAGGATGTACAATGAATTAATGCTACATCAATATTAAGACCAGGGTTTTTCTGACATAGCCCTATATCCACTCTTCTGGATTACAGTTCCTTCCACATTTATTAGTCCGTCATATTTGCAATGCATAACTTTTTAATATAGTTCATTAACATGCAAATAATCTTACAAAGTAATTTTTCTTTGTCATTTGTAGTATTAAAATTTTGCACAATAACGAATTACACAAAAAAACAGTAAATTCTGCCTTCTCTCTTACAATGTAAGAGAATTCTTCCATATTAAAGTCTTTGATACTAGGGATAGTATTTTTACAACATATAAATGTAAGTGTATTAATGTTGAGATGATACTTTTTTGTTCACATTTAGTTCTGGAATTGATATCAGTCAATTAAAAATTGGGCATGAATTACCGTTTCAAATGTCCCTTTTAAAGGCACACTGGCAACACAAAATACACACTCCTTCCAGTCACCAAGCATCTGAAATAACTGTATATAAAAGAGACTATAAGAAATAATATTGGTTTTCTAAGTCAGTCTGTTCATTCTGAGAGTGTTTTGGGTATTTTGGTTTCAGTTGTTGTTACTGAACCTGCTGACACCCTCTCAATCACTTAAAATGCCATTACCTGGAACACTGTAACAAAATGCTGTCTCTTTTTCTGCTGTTTTTATGATTATGTTGTATTGAATACCCAGAATGACATCCAAGATCCTAAAACACTGACTCATTAAATGTGTACAAAATTTTCTCATTTTAAAAAATACCTAAGAAAATTTTAGTCACAGTTACGCGCTGTACAAAAACAGACTACAAGAACACAGTCATGGACTACATTTCACTTCAGTTTATGTGATGCCACAAAGACTGCCTTGGAGTTAAGCTCTATCAAGAACTGTTAATCCTCTGTGCTGCAGCACACTCCTTGCCATGGCCTGACTCCCACTGGACACCATCCTGATTTGAGGGGTATAGGGCTATCTCTCACACGCCTCATTCTGAAGAATTTGCTTGAACACTTCAGTTTTAGAAAGGTTTTTCGGAAAATCTAGTATTACTAAAAGAAAGAATGTTGTTTGATTTTTTTTTCTTTTAAGAAAGAGAAGCATGTGAGAGAAAGAAATGGTTTTAAGAAGTGTACTAGACATCGCTTCAGAAGAAGAAAATCCTCAAAATTATGCACTAGTATTCTTTGTTGATGGTTGCCAGTACGATATTTAGCCAAGGAAACATACAGCATTGCCAGGTTTTAAATTATTATTATCTGTGGATTTACTTATCCAAGATCAGCTGCTGAAGTCACTGAAAAGTGTCTAACATTTCTAAAGCTCCATTGATAATTGCAGCCATACCCTTCTTTATAAGCTCTCTGCTTGTGTGTTTTTGGGAGTACCTTTCAGTGGCAAACAGCAGATCATTTTCTTTTATCTCCCATTGTCACTTGATGCCTTCAAAGGCTGTGAATATACCCTGTATTTTACTTTGCATAATTAAACATTCGTTTTTGTCCGAAAGCACGAAAAAGATATCAATTCAGGCTTTGTTTCTGTACTTCAGAGACAGGGAAAAAAAAAAAAAAATCTAAGTAACATTGAAAAAGAAGATATAACCTTGACTATATTATACTAGCAAATAATATAGTGCATACTTATATAATAGCATAAAAATGGCGTCAGAAAAGGAAATCTCCTCTAAAGCATTTAGAGGCTGTACCCAAAAAATCATCCCAATAAAAAAAGAGAAAAAAAATCCACATGGCTGAGTATTCTCATTAAACTCAAAGTCTGTCAATGAATATTTATCTTTATTCTCCTGCCCGGAAGGGAGGCAGGAGAAAGACTGAGCAAAAACACTTATTTCTGTCAATGAAGCTTAGTAATCAGCTCCATCACCAGAAGTCCTCTTACTACCAGCTGTCATTCAGATGACAGGTTATTTCAATATATCAGCAGAGGGCCAGCTGGCAGGGGGATAGAAATGACAACCTTGCTTGTACAGTGAAAAATATTTTCAGCAGAATTAGCAAGGCTGAGATGTCTGTATATGCTTGGGGATACAAGTAAGGCCAGAAGGGATGTATTTGAGCAAATAGGCATATTTATTCTGTCTTCTAGTGAATGTAGAGAAGTATTTTTTCCAAATAGTAAGAAGTATGCCACTCATAGGTAATTTAATGTTTGATCCATTTGACAGATTACCTTTCCTCCTCTATGTTTATTTCAGTGTTATTCTCCTGTCTCATACATTTAACTCTTAAAAGTTTCATCTCATCCCTGTTTCACTGCATAACAGACAGTGGTTTCTTTGGGCTTCTTGTCACCTCTGACATTCCTTTTCCTGCCTTTCTTTTAAAATCTCTAGCTCTTACTTTATTAGTTACTTCAGATTCTTCTCAGTCTCTGCCACTTTTTCCCTGCTGTGCATTTACCTGACTTCAGCTTCCCTTAGAGGTTTAACTCTAGTTGACTTTAAAATTATCTGCTCATGGATAAAACTTGTATTTTGAGAACTTCACCACCAGACTTCCAAGGTCCTGTTTTCAGTGCAATCATGAGACTTGCACTGACTTTACCTGGAGCTGAAAGTATCAAAAATTGTTGAAAATCAGTCTCTGACTGTGAGTACAGGCAAATGAAAACTTGACTTTCTTCTGCTACTCATTCTGTGCATTTCTTTTATTTAAATTTACTTTTGAAAGTGTCTTTTGAATATTTCCTTTCAATCCTTTTTTCCATAAAAGTGTTCACAAGCTCCTTTACTGAAGTCTCCATTTTCATAGGCAGAATGTGGATTTAAAGTTACAAAGTTAAATTAATTGGAATTCTGCATCCCACTTGCTGATTTCAGTTGCACTGTATTTAACTATTTTCATCAATAAAAACAATCTTGTAGAGTTCAAAATGTAGAGCACAGGATACATGTAGCTTTTATTTCCCCTGATTCCTTCAAAGTAAAAATATAATCAACTTTAAAATAAATATTGTATTTTCTATACCTGTAGTCACATGAGCTGTATTATCTATTACACAAAGCACAAAGTTTTTGGAAATTGGACAAAAGAGGGAGCAACAGGCAAATCAGTTATTTCTCATACTGCAGATTACATTACCTAGAGAAGAAAGTATGCCTAGATTAATGTTTCTTACCACACATGTGCCCTGTCCCATCTCCTTCCTCTAAACTATCACCATCAGCACTGATCAACATAGGTTGGAGTGTGAAGAAACACAACATCTGGACTGAGTATCAGTCATCATTTTGCTCCCCCAACAACATTTTAATATGCCATCTATAAATTTTTATAATGCCCAAAGGCATGTTTTGCTAGTTCATTTATACATGCCTTGGGTAGGTTCAGAAACAAAGTAGCAAAACAGCTGTCCTCAACCATCCAAAGCACTTTAACATTTCACTAAAAATGCCCTTGAAGTGTCCTAATGTTATTATGGTGTAAGTTTTTAATTTTAGGATGAGATTTCAATAACAAGAGATTATTTAAAACACAACACCACCTTTCCATTTTTAGATTATTTAACATATAAAGCATAAGATCAAAATACCAGTATTAATAGTTTTCCTTCTGCCATCTAGGAGTCTTGAGCTTCTCTGTATTAACTTTTGGAAATGTAAACCTGGTATCAGTAAAAGACTGAATACACGTCAAAGCTAATTTCAGAATACACCATATAATATCATTAACCAGCTTCTGAATATTAGCCTTATACATTTCTATTATTCAACATACCTTCTTAATAGACGAAACAAAAAATAAAATAAAAGTGGTGTGATTCACACGCAGTAACAAAATGGATACTTGCTTATTGGACTTCCATATGTACAGTATCACTGAAAGTATGTTTTATCGAATGCTCCAGTTGAGTAAGCAGAAAACAGGACTTAAACAAGCCAGCATCTACAAAAACTCCCCAAAATTCAGTCAAGCTGTACCCATTTATACCAGAATTTAATTCAGCCCTTCATTTTGTTCACAAGTTAGAAACTCAGAAATTATTAGAATGGTTGCAGAATGGTTGTTATAAAAACAGCTTGGTAGGATTCATCTGACCAAATTTATATGTCTACAATTTGAATATCTATATGTAAACTGGTTGTCTAGGCTTTCTTAATAGTGAGGGGATTTAGAGGGTGCTTTTTATCCTGGAACTGATATCTAGAGTGGAATTCAGTTGCCAAAATCTAAGTATCTATGAAGCCATTCCAGATGCCATACGGTATCTGAGACATTTCCACGGGGCTGGCAAACATGACAGAAGTGATCAAACACCTGAGCCAAGCTAGATACCTTTGGCATCTAAACCAGCACACTGGATGCCTATACTTAGGAAAGTGAATCTCATATCCAAAGTAGATACTGGTCCTCAACATGTGGCTTTAGCTTGACTTGGCTTACCTGAGTTTGACCTTTACCACTTTGTGGAGGGGGAAAAAAAAACCAAAACACAAATCAAACAAAACAAAAAACCACCACCACCACTACCAAAAAGTGCTTTTTTGAAGGATGTCTTTTTACTTCCAAGAGATTCTTTTATTCTGCTGCTTAACAACATTAACTCCTTTTCAGAGTTTGTTTTGTTTGTGGGTTTTTTTTGAGGGGGTGGTGGTATGTGGGTATGTGGAAGGTCCTCTCTGAGGCTCTAATAAAATACCTGTAATACGGCATTTGACCTCAAAGTAACTAGTGGCATGCTTCTCTCTTTGGCCAGAACCGCCTCAGTAGTGCTTTGCTTCCACTGAGAGCCAGAAGGTCAATACAGGAGCATCAAAGCCCCTAAACTACCCAGTTACACAGAGCATGCCCCATGCAGGGTGATATTAATGCATCTGAGGTCAGAAGAATAAGCAAGAGAAAACCAGCAGAATGCCTGTTTCCATCACCACCAATCACCTGTTAAAGCAAATAAACAAAAAATAAACCAAAATAGTACAGTCTTGGTCTCCCCACTCCTCAGAAACCATGTATTCTCTTTGTTTTTCTTCCACAGTTCCAACACAAGGATGGACCTCATCTGTAACCTAGCAAATCTCCAGCCTGCTGATTTGGGGCACTTTCTTTGTGAGGCAGAAGAAATAGGGCTGGAATTTCTGAAGCTAAAAAGGGCACTGATTCTATGTGCTGAAAGCATTATACAGCTGTATATAAAGGCCCCACCCCTGCTATTTTCAGAGATGAAAAGGAGACAAAACAAAAATCCTACAACCTATAAATTACCTTTGTAGAGCACAGCAGTATAAACTTACAGAAAAAAAAAAATCAAGAAAAGTTCCACAGTTCACGTAGGTTATACAATTCAAGGGTCATTTCTACCAACATGAAGGAGCACCAAAAGGCAAGGCCAGGCAGGGGAGACCCAACAACCCAGTCAGAGAGAGGAGCTCCTGTCGCGATGGGCCCTCGCAGGGCTGTCCCTGGAGAGCCTCAGCCCCATGGGCTGGGGGGGCCCCCGACACCCTGAGTCAGCACAGGAGGATTTCCCTGGGTCACCTTGTGACTGAGGGGTGTTACTGCTTTTCTGTAATAAAAATAAAAACAATAAACACCAACAACGTGCTCATTGCCAGCACAGACTCATGCACACCTTGGCTATACACCCTCTACAGTGTTGGCTCATTTCTGCAAGAGGAGACACTGAGATCTGTCAGAAACAGAGGCAACAATTTATGAATACCACATATGACTTCAATCTTCAGAAGTTTTAACATATTATTAAAAATCATTCAGTATAGAACTCTCCTTGTGTCCTGGTTTCGGCTGGGATAGAGTTAATTGTCTTCCTAGTAGCTGGTACAGTGCTGTGTTTTCAGTGCGGTAT
>JAVKLA010000008.1:8300279-8339996 GCA_034782735.1 Sagittarius serpentarius
GGGTGGGGGGGGAGCGAGTGAGCGGCTGCGTGGTGCTGTGTTGCTGGCTGGGGTTAAACCACGACACATGCCCTGCTTACTCTGGCTGGCCACACTGTTCTGACTGAGCCTTTCCTAATGCTAGAGCGAGCTGAAAATACCCAACTGTTTGGCATAATACAATACATGCTTGCCACTCTCCCAGCAGCATGTCTCTCTTGGAATATATTCTGACTGTGATCTAGCATAACTTCTTTACCTTTTCTTGGAGAACTACTACCTAATCAGTTCATCCAGTAAGTGTATAGCACTTATTTCTGCCTACCTATAATTCACTGGACCTTTCCCTATCAAATTTCATTCTTTTTTTCAGCTGTTTTCTCCAGTATGCCAAGATCATTTAAAAATTTTGGTGGTGTTCTCCACTCCATGAGCCATTAGGGATCCTACACAGATACCCTAAGTGTGGACAATGTGACAGTGTAAAAATGCTAGGGGAAAAAAAAAGTAGCTACATCAGATAAAACCTGATGTTTGGGAGATGCCACCTTATGTGTGAGGAATGTAGCATTTGAAAACTAATGTGAGAAAACAGCAGCTATGAAATTCCCATCTGAAGAGAGAGGTGAGGCAGGATTAAAGACAGGATGGCTCAGAGTGTAATAATTAGGACTACAGACCTACACTCCATATTATCTATTTGATTAGCACTGTGACCAACAGTCATTAACTGATCTACATAAATGTGATACCTTTGAGAAATGAATGTGCATTGCAGTACAGGTCCCACTAAATTTCCTATTTCACTATGACTTAGATTTTCTTTCCTATCTATCTGCTCTGTCAACATGCAACCCAACTACTGGGTAGCCCATCCTGTTCAGGGTGCTAGTGGTCTTCTACAGCTTAACCTGCTCTTTCTGTCAGCAGGTTAACAGTTGAATTACAGATTCAAAAGAGCAAAAAAAGGGCACAGAACCTATGCTAATTTTATATAAGTAACAGAAAAAACTGTAACAGAAAAAAATTAGTATTTTATAGAAAAGATTTTCCAGTTTGACAGTAATCCTAGCTCTTACAGTCTGACTGAGTGCCTGACCTTCTTTCTTTCCCTCTAACAGGCCTTTTTATAGCATTCTTCTAGACACCTACAAGCAAGAAGGGGAGCAAAAGCTGCAGTAAATCACCTTCTGCTCTAGAGATCAGAAACAGGTCAAGTGTAACTGTCCAGTATCTGAAACAGTAGTGTTAAAGAAACAGAAATAATGTCTTTATGTATATGCATGTTGATGTGACAATATAGTTGAAAGTTCTTTACAAATACAGCCATATCTATGAAATACAGTAGCATGGTTCTTCCTCTGGTTATCATAAGACCCTTTAAACAAAAGTAAAACTGTCATCCTCTGGTGAAAAGCACCTGTGAAATATTTGAGTGACTATGTGGCTTTTAAATTTTCATTCAATCTTTGCAAGAGCTTCAGCATAAACACGTTTTTATCTAAATACAAACATGAAAAGAAATACTAGAGTTATTGATTGTGAAAGTAGAGCCTGCTGGTTACTATTTAACAAATAACTCCGCCAAACAGAGAGCTTCTTCCTCAAAGACTTCATTATCTAACACCCCAGCTTTGCAAGAACTTTTTGTGTGTGTGCTTACACACATATGCAGTTCTTTTGATTTCAGCAGTATTCCTCTGACTGCATTTACCTTCCAAAATGCCTTTTCACGGTCTGACTTTAAGCAGATGACAAAGTCAAGGGAAAGGGAGGCTGCAAGAAAGATGAATTGGAAGGATTTGAGCAAGGCTTCATATGTTGCCACAGGAGAAAGGTAGGTGATTCTTCCAAAGAGCTACTTAGAGAAGAAGCTTAACTCAGAGCTTCCCAATCGCCCTCCTGCAGAGTCTGTCCAGTTCCGTTTTCTATTTAGGAAGACTAAGATTAGCCTAGCAAAAAGCCCAAAGTCAGATGCCTAAAGTATAGGTTAAAACCATCCTCCGTTCCCAGCATTTGCAGACCAGGAACTGAAGCTCATAAACAACCATGTTGTGGCAGTATTAAAATGTGCCTTTTTTAGACTCTTAAGTCCACTTCTCTGGCTAGGGTAGAGATGTGATGTCCATGTCCTAGAGCAGCAAGCATAAAAGCTTCATCCCCAAGACATTTTAGAAAAGAAAAAGGTTCTGCTTTTTCTCCCATAGGCTATGCATGCAGAGATGCCAGTTTGTGAAACACTTCCCTTCAGCAAGAAAAATATTTCATGAAGTGTATTTATGGTGGTAGTGTTGCAGTCTAGCCCTCAAAACATTTTCTATAGCTAGGAAATACTGAAAATCAAACTGTTACAATATAAAAAGTTACAATGTTAGTTAATTTTAATTCCTACATATTGCAGGTCAGACAGATTTGCTGCTTGGTCTTTAATACTATGCTAAGTTGACACACACAAACACACATATATGGGAACAACATATTAATCTAATAAGGCTTTTGTTGGTAAGTATCATGTTAGGTTTTGTTTCTATACAATGTCACATACCAGTGATACAATCTTTTTAGTCTATTTGGTGAATATATTAATGCTTTTAGTTTACAGAGATTTTTTTTTTCCTACCTCAGATGTGTCAGCAGGCACACAAAGAACACAGGCACATAACTCAGTGCCACTCCATCTCTAAAATAATGTATACTTGCCATTAGGCAAAAATAAAGTCTCAGTAGTTACTGATTTTATAAAAAGATCATTACTTATTGTTGTAAACAATTTTGTCTTTACAATTCTTAACAATTACATAATTTTAGCAATTGCTCATTTGTTTGGCTGAGATAAAAATGATCCAAGATAAAAACTTCCCTAACACACAAACAGGTGCTTGCCTTCAGAGTTTTTTTAAAAAAAGCCTCTTTGGAATCATGCATGTCTTTGAAGACTAATGATTAATTTCTTTTTTCCTATTTTCAAATTATTTTCAAATCCTGACATCTCCCCTTGTAAGCATAGGCTAAAAAAAAAGATCTTGACACTCGGGCTTTACAGTCATTAAGTTTACATTTATTTTAGCAGGATACTTGTACTGCACAGGTAAAAGAATAAAAAGATATTAAGGAGCAACTATTTCATCTGGATTAATCCCATGTAAAATGTTGCCTTACAAATGATGGGGTTCAGTAATCAGTTGTTAATCCAAAGAAACAAACAATAACGATGACTGATATTTTAAATTGCTTCACTAAGCAGTATATATACCTCAAAACTGAACAAACAGGTGACCTGTCACTTTACCTAGTCATCCATCACTTGGTGATTATCCTGAAGGGCCCCTCACTGTGTACAATTTACTCAGTGTTCCAAGATTTCAGGCAATAGCATAAAACCATCCCACCGTCTGAGTTTTTTTCCAGCTCTGAAGCAAACACTGGGGAGTTTAATCCCGTCAGAGACATTTGCCCTTTCAAAAAGCAACACAATCTCTAAGACTGCAGAAATGCAGAGCAGCTGTTTCAAAACAAGATCAAGTAAGTCTGTTAGTACACTGAACGACTGCACTTGGTAGCTTTTCAGTAGTGGAAGAAAATCAAATATAGCCTAACACACAGCCGGGGGAGCATTTGGCCACCCTTGTGTGAATCTCCTGCACTTCATCTTTTTCTCTATCAGAGTATAGTATCATAGCATTCATTGATTCAATTTGCCTCCTTTGCTTTATTTATTAGTGTTGGACCAGGTAACCTTTTGATACTGCTTACTGAAAGGACTAGCAAATCACTATCCTCAGTGCCCCACTTTGAAGTTCATGTTTCCTCCAACAGTCAAAAATTTCTCTGCCATTCTGCTAAGACAATCCCTTTGTTCTAGATCACCACAGTAGCAGGACGTTGAAAAACATTAACTCCTTTATTATAATAGAAAACCAACAGCAAATACCTATAGATCAGTAAGCGCCCGTAAGACTGTGAAAATCATAGGTTTTCATACTAATAACAACTTTGGTAAAAACAGTAATTTAACCAGTACAGCTATACAAATTATTATAGCTGCAGCTACTTCAGAAAAAAATGCCTAATACATGAAGATTTTCCCCCTTACTTTAAAAGATTAAACCATTCTGCTGCAGGCATCTTTACACCCGTAAGACTGAATATACACTGAGTGAATAACTGTACCCAGGGAATATAACTAGCAAACCTTAATAACAGACCCTGCAAGAAATCTCACTCATTCTGATATCTTTTTGTGCAAGACAGGCTGAGACTGCCAAGGAGCAAAAGCCACAAGTATTTGTAGCATTTCACAGTTACATTAACACCTCTAATTGTAACTGACAGGGCAATTAAGGCTGAAAAACATCCCAGGGCAGTGGCTTGTACATCATGATTGTCCCACTGAAACAACAGATCATGTATTCCATTTGGAGGAAAAGTGTTTCACTTCATTTTCCTCCATTGAAGTAGATGTCCCAGTTCATCACGCCTCATTTAAAGGTTTGTGTTGCTATAAACATGATTATTTCAAACAACCACAAGCCTTCATATCAAGCATATAATTTAACAATTCCCTTCTCAATACAAGTATCAAGAAGATTCTTTTAAAAAAAGGATGTTAGTTATTATATATAACCCATTTAAATAATAAGTCTCAGAATAATGAACAGGCAATATTCTGAATGCAAATAGATTTAGGATACACATTCCCACCCCTTTTTTTTAACAAAATCCAGACAATTCCCCTCATGTGCCTGGGTTTGCCAGGTTTTGTACACTGGTTTTCCCATCAGCCTCCTTTCCTCCCCCCCACACACAGCTCCCTATGGTGAGCCATAACAAGCCAAGTTATGTCCAATATCATCAGCAAGTAGTTAAATTCTGTAACCACAAATTTACAAAAATTAAATAAGATTAAGTAAGATTAATATCATGTTTGGTCTTAGAAAAATACCCAGATCCATGTCCAAAGCATGACAGAGGTCATATTAAAGGTCAGCAATGGATTTCAGAGTATGCTTTTGTTACTTTTCCTAGATTACACTCAAGACAAATTGAAGGAAAAAAAATCACCAAACCAAAACCGTAATTGCAAATGTCATGGCAACATATGGGCCTTACAGCCCTGAAAACAAAGTGAATCCATTAAGAGGCCACCAAAATGTTCAGAAAGCTGGAGAACTTGACATATGAGGACAGGCTGAATGAACTGTGTTTGTTCAGCCTGGGAAAGACCAGGCTTAGGGGGGATCTCACCACACACTTTATCAAGTACCTGGAAACATACATACAGAGAAGCAGAGGAAACTCTTTTCACAAGGATGCACAATGACAGAACAAGAGGCAACATGCACAAGTTGCTCAGGGGAAATGCCGTCTGGCTATGTGAAAAAAAATATGCACCCTGTGTCACGGCCAGTGCTGGACAGACCAGGGAGGGGCTGGGGAAAGTTCGAAGTTCCCTCAGGCTAAATCCAAGGTGAAGCAACACCAAACCATCAGTTGAACACTTCATCCATGGCAGAAACAACCTGGATTTAAGAGCATGACATGAGGTGGCGCAGTTTCTCACAACACAAATTGGCACAATAACACGTGGTCACCAAACACAGACTACAAGCTTCGATTATCTGGGGGTCACTTCAGGGAAGACAACACGGAGAGCCCCCCCGCCGAGCCGGGGGATCAGAGCGGACCCCCTTGCGTTCTAGGCCCCTCGCTGAGAGGGGTCTGGGGGCGGCTGGATCCACTCCTCATCCCAGACTCGGGCAGCGGCTTTATGACCAAGGGGATGAGGTGCAGGGGTTACGGGAAGAAAAAAGAGAAAAGAGAAAGACTTCACCAGTCCCGGGTCCAGCGCTGCTCCACAACTCCCGTCCCACAGCGACCCCCACACCGCCCAAGCCGTCCGTCCGCGCCCTTTTACAATCTCCCCGCCCCGCCTTCGGGCGGGCACTCGCGCTCATCGGGCTAATGAGGCGCCACGGACCTGTGCTTCCAGAACCTTCGGGAAATGGGTGGCTGGGCGGGCTGGGAGGGGGGAACTTCTCCCTCCCTGCAGGCCGGGCCCTTCTTCGCTGGTGGGCTGCCCCCGCTCAGCAGAGCAGATCAGGGCCCTGCCCGCCCTGTTGCTGAGGGGCCTCTCACCTGCCGGGGGTGGCTGGCCGGCGTTCGTTATAACGCGGAGTGAGTCGTTAGGCCGAACTTAACACCACAGTGTCCCGGACGTTCGCTCTTTGTCTTTCACACCCTGTGATCAATTAAACACTGGAATAGGTTGCCCAGAACATTGGTGAAATTTCTGTTGCTGAAAATCTTAAAAGACTCCGCTTGACAGAGTCCTGAATGACCTAATCTACGGCCCTAACTTCTTGCTGAAGTTTGGACCAGTAATTCTGGGGGTCCCTTCCCAACCTCGGCTCTTCTCCGTTTCTGAGCTGTAACAGCAGTTCTACACATAAGATGAAAAACTATTACAGAAAAATATTATCTTTTTTTTTCCCCTTGGAATCCTGAACTGCAGCAGTTCGGGCGTGTTTTTACTTTGAAAAGGATAAATAGGAGTATGGATGTTTGGTTCACACTGCAAACGGTGAGAAAAGTACTGAGGCATAGGGCTTATATCCTCCAAGGTTTCTACCTTATCGGCTACAACTTGGGGCCATCAGTAAAAGACAGAGGTATGCTAATATGAGGAGGACTGTGAAGAAGCAGAACCTCTCCCGTCAAGTTTGGAAGCCTACACCAGCCATTACAGGCAGTATCAGCCTTGCCCTCCTCTCTTCTTCTCTCCCAACAAAGGCTTTGGGGAAAGAATTTGAAAAATGGAAATACCAGGTAATAGACTAGATAAGGAGGTTTCTTTTCAGCTAAAAATGTGAGGGAAGATTTGAAAAGGCTTTCAGTTCCTGTCACTTTTAATCTTTCTAACGAAAAAGAGCACTCCTTGAGATTGTGCTTTGTAACTTGGCTTTCGTCATGGCCGTGGCCTACTACAGACTTCCAAGGGAAAGAGGATCTAGCCACTATCTTCTTTCATTTGTGTTTGGTCTGTTCTGGACACCCTTGGGCTCCTGGAGCAGGGCAGAATGATGGCTTCTCAGGAATTGCTTCTGATACGGAAGTTACTGGTCACTGCCTTCCATTTCTCTGTTCCTTAGAGTGATCAGTGTCCTTGTTTTTTTCTGTACTCTTATTCACCCTTCTCCAGTGTCCTCCTTACCTTAAATACTCAAAAGTATTTCCTCATGATACTCTACTTAAATACTGGTGGCTGCCAACACTTGCCTACATTAGCTCTGTATAGCAATTTCAAACATTTAGATGAAATAAGCACAGAATGAGCCAAGTAAGTCAGTAATACATACTGCAAAGTAGTTTTGGGTGGTTTGGGTTTTTTTTTCCCTCAAAGCTGTGAGCTGCTTGTTTAAACATAGCTAAGCCCAAATGAAGTTTGTTTTAGAAGGTATTTTAACAGCACATGGCATAGTTTACAAGAAATTGAGAATGATGTAACCTTTTTGTAGAATTCAAGACACTTGCAAATCACAGCTCTGATCTGCTGCCATAGTAGTCAGTTTTTACATTAATATAGATGGAGCTGCATTGTTTCATTAGGCTGTTACATGGCATGTAACACGCTGGTCAAAACCAGCTCGCATCTAGAGAAAAGAGGCAAACCCCAGAGGCCTTTATCTTAAGGTTCCGTGCTATTTCTACTTCACCTTCTAAATCTAAATTAAAGCAATGGAAAACAACAAAAGCAAGCAGTGTTTTCACAAAAACCACCCACAGGTTATTTCCTTGCAGAATAAAGGGCTGCTGGTGGGTGAAAAACAAGGCTTCTCTTTTGCGGCCTGTGACTACGAGAATTTACAGTCTTTTCCACTGGGTGGCAACCTAGGATGCAGCAACAGAAAACTGCTCTCGCCAGAGGACCACCAAAAGAAGTTTGCTTCTGCTGATGTTGCGCCTGGCAACGTTATGAACACATGCAAAAAAGAAGCTTTGAACAAAGGTAACTGATTATGGCTTAATCAGATTGGATGCAATTCAAACAAGTATTAACATAGCCTCCCCCAGTCCCATTTTTTGTTTCTCTTCAATCATAACAGGGTTACGAAATGTGAACTACAGTTGCCAATAGAAGTGTTTGAAACTAATGCTGACTTCTGATAAATGGTTTCTCACATGCATCATGGTTACAGTTCTGCTGCTTTTTTAGAAGGAATGATTTTAATAGTCACTTGAATTTATAGTAAGAGAATGTAAGATGCAAACAGGGAAAAAACCTCAAACACTACGTCTCTGATTTGTTAAAACACAGAATGCACTTCCCCTGTCAAAATTCCCTCAAACAAGAAGGACTCCTTTCCAAAATACTTGTAAACAGACTCATTTTGTTTTCTAAAGTTACTCTGTGGCTATCAGAAGAAAAAATGGGAACAATAAAATTACAAAGCCCACTTTGTCATTGTTGTACTATGATTAATGGGACTCCAATGAAGTGAAAGAAACAGAATGCAAAGAAGAAAGGCTTGAAGTGGAAGACAAAGTAGAAACAAGAATATAGAAATCAATGCGAAAAGATGTGAAAAATACTGGATAAGAAAGGTCTGCAAATACAAGGTAAACTAAAAAAAGTTACCAAAAAATGAGAGGAGGATGACAGATTAGAGGGAGAGAAAGAAAAAGATCACACTGGTATTTTCCTCCAGAGAAATAACAGGAAATAATATATAAGGTTGAGCTCTTCATATGGTACGAAATTAAGGAGAAAAAAGTTTCTATCTTTTTGTCACAGTGGGGAAGCCCATAAAACTTCAAAACATTTCTGCTGTAACTTCTGGCTCTCACTTCCTAGCTCTGAGGGAATGCTGCAAAGCAGGACGTTGTGGATCCACAGTATACATGCCTTGAAGTGAATGCTGGTTTATACTCATTTGGGTGCCCAGCAATATCTTTTTTTCTTCTTGTAAGAAGAAAATTGTTCAGAAATACCCAGTATAGTATCATGGAGAAGAAGTTCAAATGGAGAAATGTCTCTGCTCAAGAAGCTCCACTCCCTAAGCAACCACTCTCTCAGCTTAGCCAGCAGGGACTTGGAAGAAACGCGTACAGCTACACTTTCTCCCGTCTCTTCCTTGGGTACAGTCCTCTCAGTTTCTGGCAATTTATAGAAAGCAGAATTATATTGTAACTTTATCAAGAGTCCTTGATGAATTATTCCATTATTTTGCCCAGCCATTCTTTGAACGCAGATACACTGTTGACTTCCACAACATCCTGGGACAGCGATTCTCTGATTTAATTACACACCATGTGATGAAGTACCTTCGTTTTTAGTTGGCTGGCCAGACATCATTTATTGTTGGTAACTGTGAAGGACTATCATCTATTCACTTTTTCAAGATTATGTGCTGGAAATCTGTTTTGGAGTCAGATCTCCAAATGTTCCAGGAAAGTGATCTCATTTAAACAGGAAACCACAGTCACAGGAGGACATATTATTGTCACTATTATCCTGGTGTCCCTTTTTTTTTTTTTTTGGTGATGAAAAACCATGCGCCAGGGCTGCTAGTTTTAACATGCTGTAACATAATACTTTTTTAATGTGGATTCATCATGGGTTATTTTAATTGTGATTATATTGGTGCCGTTATTTTTTTTGCTTGTTTGGAAACAAAATTTTGTAGCAGAAAGTTTATCTATTTCCCAAATTTTCTGACGTTATCACGGTATTATAATTAGTTTCAACTCACTACAAATACTAAGGTAAAAGCAAAAATGTATTTTAATATTACCAAATGCAAATTTTTGTAGAACAGCAATGACATTTTGAGACAGATGTGGGTAATAAAAACATCATTCCTTACTGGAAATCTGGCTTCCTCTCCAGGTGTTCCCTTCAACTACCAGCTGACCTCAAGACCTTTAATACAGTTTCCCATAGCTGGGATCTATTCATTTGACAACATCTGTCCTCAGGCTTAGCTTCCCTGAATGGAAGCTAATTTCAGAGTGAAATCTCCACTTTTGTCCTCTCATCTCAGCAGATTTCAGTTGATGGATTTCATTCATCCCCCGGGTTGATCTCCCCCAAAATTAAGTTAGGGAATTCATCTACCTTCATGTCTCCCAAAAAGCTCCTCCCAACGGAGTCAATTTAGTGGTGTTCAACACCTAACCAACAGAAAAAAAGAAATCTGACTACAGTATGTATCTGTACCTCTTCATTGCAGGCAGACAGGTGAAGGTGAAGTAGCATTACTCCCAGATGCACAGAAGTTTAAATGCATAAGCTCAGAATTATTTTATACACACATATAAATGAGAAAAATGAACTTATTACACTGCCCATTTATCAGAACATGAGATTTCCTAGGACATGAGTTGTTCTGTCCCTAGAGAAATAATTTGTTCTCTTCCTACAAAATAATAATCTTATCTATTCAAGGTCTATTTCGTGTTTACGGAAAGGGGAAAAAAAAGGCAATGCAAATCTTTCTAGAGATGATGGAAGTATTAAGAGAGAACTGCTCATCTGAACAACTGCAGGATCTTTTTACATATGGCTTCTCTTCATGTATTCCACTACAACTTGTGTACACAGCTGAGACAAGAGTTTTTCTTGTCATGAGCATCTGTTTGACTCATCATATGTGCTGTATCTATCACTGTGAGCTGTTCCAATGGCAGTGTTGAAGCATCTGCCACGTAGGCTCTCTCTACAGAGGAGTTCAAAGCCTAGAGGAATCTGAAAGAAGGAAGCAGCAAAAAGCAATTCAATGAGCTTCAGCTGATGTTCAGAAAACTTGTTTTTCTTTTACCTTCAGTGGTCATCTTCTGGTGACAGTTACCTAAGGGCAGTGCACAGTGGTGCACCTGTAACTACAGCTCCCTGAGGCACAGGGTCGACGTGACCCATTTCTGTACTTCTTTCTGATAGCCATGAAATATGCTTTGAATTGCCTCTACTTGTTCTCTTAGGGGGCAAATCTTTTTCCGTTAGACTTACACATCTTTGAGTGCAAGATTCAGATCACCTAAGCTACACAGCTGCTCTGTGCTGCTTACTCCAAGTGATTACAGCAGTTAGAAACAACCAGTCCACTAGCACTACGTAGGACACGTCTCTCTGCATTGACTGTACAGACTCAAGAAGTCCAGATTAGACCCCGAAGTTCTGCATAGCTAAAGATGTCAGTTGAATCTCACCCCTAAAATGAAGTCTTCCTTATATATTCAAATATGGCATTATCAACATATGACTCCAAGAGAATCAACAGTATTGACTGAAACATAAGCTAAATTATTTTTCATTTTACATCTTTCACAGGTGTCTAAGCAAATAAACAACTTCTGGTTGTTTGACTTAACATTTTTTTCTGTAAATATACTCCTTTACTAAGCAAGTGAAAGTACAGAAAAGGTGGCAGAATCTTGCTATCAGCTCTTGAACTGCCTGGTAAAAAACTCTCCTTCAAAAAACTAATTCTCTAGGTATAAAAATATGGATTTGAAATTAAACAATTACTGCCAAGATCTCTGTGAATACAGTCTGTGCTGTCAAAAGGCTGAAGGGCAGTACTCCAGAATGAGCTTTCATGGGTTTGGACCATAGTCAAATCTTTCCTGGACTAGAAATATATGCAGTTAAGAGCCAGTTGCCCTTATCTTGGGGTTCCTGTTCAAGGAACTGAAGAAAACATAGTGATAATCTAGAAATACAGGAGGTTTTTGCTCAAAAAGTAACTATAATGGTTTATGGAGTCTCTCTCCATTAGCTGCTGTCTAGAACCCCTGTATCATTCAGTACTGCTCTTCCTGCTCTCCTACCGGTCAGAACCGCAGTGTGTTAACTGACCATGTTTAATACTTTTTAATGGAAAATACATCCTCATATCAAAAACATTGTTAGGATTTTTTTAAGTAGTTTTCATTCATTTTAAACAGCTTCTGTACAAGGATTTCAAGAGGCACTGATAATGTATTTTTCTTCTCTAAGTAGAACAGAACATGTTGCTTTGATGTTTGAACTGAGGGCAGTAATATTAGCTATCTGCCATGCTATCTTTGTAGATTCCAGAAGTATTTCATTAAACAAAAAAAAAAGCCATTTTATTAGACTGTAACATAGGATAGGCTTATTACTTCCTCTATTATTGTTGTACTTATGTGTGATTCAGAGGTTTTAAAGACATCAGGATATGAAAGTAAGACATACTAAAAGAAGGATTAGTGGTAACATACTCCTGTACAGGAACATAAGCTTCTCTCAAGTATTTTTGTCATCATATTTGGAAAAAGGACACAAACATACCAGTTTTTATAGCACTTTATAAGAACTGGAGACTTAAAATCTGGAGTTCTAGATGCCATAACCTTTCCTACAGTGAAAACAGGCTTAGGAAACAGAGGGAAAATGAAAGCA
The DNA here is from genome assembly GCA_034782735.1 of Sagittarius serpentarius. Taxonomy (NCBI): domain Eukaryota; kingdom Metazoa; phylum Chordata; class Aves; order Accipitriformes; family Sagittariidae; genus Sagittarius; species Sagittarius serpentarius. Next base: position 8,312,680 of record JAVKLA010000008.1, read on the forward strand.
AAAGTTCATACTCTTTCCATGAACACCCTAACTCCAAATCCATTCCCAATTTTATCTAACCTTTAAAACGAAAAAAGTTTAAGAAACTATGCAAACCAGGAAGTTTTATACCTTATTCAAGAATATGTTCCATCTTTGACCAAAGGTACTGAGAAAGAGCTAGTCGTGCTTGGTCCTGCACAATTTTTATACTGCTTACCCCAGTTCCCTTCATACATGACTTTGACCAGAAGATCAGCACTATCAGAAACTGATCAACACTGCTATATGACATCATTACTTTCAGAATATGGATCAACATGCATACCTAGTTTTCTAGTGAAATATCTCAAACACTTAGGCATAATGGTTCCGGATCAGTCTCCCACGTTTAACACTTAGTGTTTAAGGTATTTTGATTTTAAATCTCAGCATAAGTACTTTGTATTAGTTTGAGTTTGTAGATATTTTAAACTTAGATAACATAAATTCTACCACTACCTTTAGACTGATGCCCTTTACAGCCCAGGGGGAGAAAGAAGTCCTTCTAGGAAGTTCTAGCCAACTATTTAAAGACTAAATGAATTGCATCCTACAAAAGTCCATTTCTCTTTACTGAAAAAGAGATTAAGAATATCGAAAGTTTTAACACGGCAAGCTCTTATTAACATAAGGCATAAATGTGTTTAAAAATTAACACGACAGAGATTCACTTCTCACACTCCTTAGGAGGAGAAGCTACATCTTATTACAAGGCAGTTTGCTACAGTGCAATCCCTCCATCCATAGCCATGGGATTTTCTCAAATATACATGATGATTCCTAACGGTTTGGAGGAAGGACTTGCTGGTACTCCTGCCTGTTACAAGCAGCAGAGAGGTCTCTTTTATTGTGGAAGGAAAACACTTCATTTTGAGTTTGGACTGTGTTTTAGGCTTCCTATTTTCTTTCTCTGCCTCATAGGTATCAAGTATGTATTTGGGAAGAATCTTAACAGTCTCCTGTTGCATGAATGTAACAATTTAATTCTGCTGCTTTGATCTGTTCTTCATAATAACTTCTCCTATATAATCTTAGGCACTACCTGAACATGAAAACCTTTCAGATTTGGACATGACTATTCACAATAGTGCTTGACTGGGTCATTTACTAAGCCTGCAGCATGCCATATATAAGCGTGCTCACATTTTCTTTTCATGAGTTTTTGTTTCAGTCTTTTTTCAGAGACAGTTGTCACTGAAGAACTCATAGCAGATACGTGCTTGCCTACATGGCTGAACTCAAAACATCACCTGGAACATATTAAAGATGCAAATGCATTAACTGGGCTAGCAAAACATCATTAAATTTCGTGTGGGACACTACACTTTAATTATTAAAATTCTTTCTGAATTGAAGTAGCTTCAGTTTGGTTTATTCATTCAATGAACTGAGTAAAAAATGAGCTAATGTCACCAATTTCTAAATTCACAGTCTTTGTTAATTCAGCTTAATTTTCCCGAATGACCACATGTGGACGAGTGCTAAAAAACTCTGGCCCTAAGAACGCAGTGTTAGAATAGAAACAGTTAGGACAAAATAGTCATTTTAATGAATATAAGGCAACTTGTGCCTCCCCTCATGTAATTCTAAAGGAATACAAGAAGCAGCTGAGCTGCTAAGGAAGATAAGAAACCACAACTTCTATTAAAGAGAACAGAAGATACGGTATTTTGAAGTACATGCTCGTAGACTCCCAATTGTGAATGGCAGATTAGTTTTACTTCATTAGAGAGGATCTAATGATTCTTTTGCCTGCAAAAGCAGCAAGAAGAATTTGATACAATTGGAAAGAATATTTATTTCTAGAAAAAATGAGTGAACTCATTCTTTGAATGCATTGATAAAACTCATGAATACCCATTTTTTATCAACTGTACTACATAAACATTAACAAAATCAAGCTGTATACATAAAAATCTACAGAGTATTCACCAAAATATGACTATATAAAGCAGATTTTTTCTTATATAGAGAAAAACCTACTGCAAACTTTCACCATTAGACACACAGAAAAAATTAGTGGTTTTCACATAAGACTTCAATTCCCAGATCTCTAAAATCACCCTGCTTGAGTATCTAAGTCAAGTCAGCTGTGAAAATGTAAAAAACAAAAACCCCAGCATAATCTAAGTTTCAGTAGCGTATTTTCAGAGTCGGTGCAGGATGCTCAATGAAAATCTGACCTATAGCTGTCAAGAGAAAAGTCTTTGGCAGATGCAGCATAGCAACACGAAGGTTGAAAGGAGCATCTGTGAATGCTGCGGTGCTGAACATCAGTACGCAGAAGTTTCCTGCCTGGACTGGTACGCCTGCAGTGTTTATAGAGGAGTGCCGTGAACATAACAGTGAAAAGGGACCCCATAGGAGATACTTCACAACCCAAAATATTGTTTAAATAATTCATTGAGAGCTGTTGTATTAAACTGCTGTGGCTAAAGGTGATAAATAATTTGTTTTTAGAAATATAAAATGTTGCAGAACATCACTGTGTGAAAGGGGCCTCATTGTAAAATATCACCAAACTTATTATTTGAAAGATATCCTGTATATGGAAGTTGAATTCAGTTAGATCGTATTTCTTTTATAAGAACTTCAGTGAGGCACAAATACACCAATCTTCTGTCTAGTATAATACGCTATGATTCATAGTTATTTATTTTATGTGAGGCTTATTTTTGAACTATGCAGCAAAGCCTCTTGCATGGGTTCTCCTTGGTATTAATACGAAACCTTATTATACAAAAAGGAGATGATTTTTTTTTTTTTTGCCTCCATTGTTTCATGTCATAAGCTATGGTAAAGTAGTCCTGATCCCTTAGGAAAACCTCTAAGAATCATCACTAATATTAAATTGTGGAGTAAATGTATTTTTCTACAGCTGTGTAAAATGAAAGAACAAAACACTCCAAAATGAAGGTATGATGATGCCGTAATTCAAACTCTTAGAATATCCTTAGTCACTGTTCTTTCTCATGCCTATCTTTCAACAGCCTCCTGTGACTTTATAAATGCTCTTATTTATTTAATGTGGCTCTAATGTTTTTCAATTTAAAAGTCAATACATTTTGTAAATTAGTACCAGCTTAATAAAAATTAATTCACCCGGTGTTAGAACCCTTCTATTATAACCCCTGCTGTGCATGACAAATGACTCAAATGTTTCTAGGACAAACACTACAGAAAATTACATATTTGCTCAAGCAAACAAAAGGAAAAATAGATCATTTATTTTCAGGTAATCAAATGCAATACGTATTTTGCTGCTTTTATGTAATTAAATAAATTCCATCCTGAAGTGTCATGAGATTTACCTAAGCATATATAGAGAACTGATATAACCATTATTAAAGCAGGAATGATTTTATCTCTCATATAAAATAGAGAACAAACCCCATAATTAATATAAACAAAGGGATCATATGCTATTTCATTCTTTCCCCTAATGTCAGACTTGGATCTCCTAAAACCATCTGACACAAGGATCTGAATTTCAGCTTTTATATAAACTACCTAGTTTTGATATAATCTATCATCAAGCCAGTATCCTCCTTTCTTCTAATTTTTGTCTTTCTCTGGAATAAATACTTCAGATTATATTCTCCACTATAATCCCCAAATTCATTAAGCTAACCTAAAATTAATGTTCAAGGTTTATCAAAAGAAAAGAAAACAAAAAGTTACCCCCAGAAAACCAGCAACTAGAATAGTATAATTCCTTTTTAATATTCAATTACATGTTCATGCCAGAAATAGAAATGCCTTTTGTCTTCTATGTTGACACAGAAATATTTATCATAAGCCCCTCTCATTCTTCTAACAAGTGAAGTAAGATCAGTAAGAAATTATTTGTGACTGGGGTGGGGGGGCCAGTGGTAAAATTAATGGTGTTGCTTATCAGTCATTGAACATATCCTGATGTCAGCAGTTTTCCAAATGAAAATGTATAAATTGTAATGAAAAATCCTCCTGAATTCAGGCATTTGGATTTAACAATTTATTTAATTTTCATTTTCTTTACAAAACATTCAGCCTACAAATATCTTTATCCACCGTTTACCTCTAAGTTGACTCAGTGTTTTGGTATCTGAAAACCAGTGGCTGGCTTGCTGTGGAATGCTACTGGTGCTAAGATTTTATGAGTTCATGGGAGGACTGAACATTCACAGCTCTGGGTCAGGCACTTCCAAATTTGCAGACTGTGAGGAAGCACATATTTACAACTGTTTTTTCTCTACGCATCTGTCGCTGGTCCTTGTTGGCAACAGCATATTAGGCAAAGCAGTAAGAGCCATAATGGGCTGTTCCTACATTTCAAGTTGCTCAGGCAAATCTTTTGCATAGGTGGCAAGTGGTGCCACTGACAGCAGTTTACATTCTGCCTCATTATAAAGTGATGACTAGCTCAAATAGAAGAAAACTAAAAGGAATTAATTAGATCTCCTTTTATCATCATTTATCTTCTCTTGTTGGCTAAGAACAGATTCAGGATGGTACCCTTGTTTTAGAATATTTAAGAATCAAAAGAGAACATTCCTTTCCCCAGCCTAAGAGCTGTGCTAAAGCTAAGCATTCATTTGATGATAGATGCTTATTATAATCACTTTCTAACAACTTGCTCAGCAATTAAAATCAATCATGCTGTTTAATTCCTCTTAATTTGGATACTTTAGATATGTTTCACATGAAGCTCTTCCTTCCAAACTTGATTAGCTGTTTTTAACAATCTCCATTACTCCTGAATCCTTCAACACACATAATTTTACTATTTTCTTCTCTCATACCTATTTTTATTTCAGTGGAATCACTGGTCTCAAGACGTACAGCACATATTCTGCTCTCCTCTGTGGATTTTTAATCCACCTCTCTTCACATTCTAGCCAGGCACTCTGGACTACCAAAACTGTGTAAATGTCAGTTAAATTACTTTATGTTCATGAATGAGAACAATCTCAGTCTATCTGAACAACTCCAGTTATTTTAGGTTTAATGCTAAGGTGCCACTGAAATTCTGAGCTGATGCATGCAATTATTCTTGTATGCCTTGGCAGTGCATAACTTATTAATTGCAATTCCTCTTTTTCCATTGCACCTAATGAATCCCATAACACTAAATTCCGAGTACTTCATCGTGGCTCTCCGTTATGGTTTAAAAGTGAAGTTTCTTGCGCCACTACTGTAGTCACACAACTGGGTAAACAGTGGAAGGGCTGAAGACTCCTCTGAGGCATCCTCTCCCTCATTCTGCAGTGATGTGGACCTTGCGAGAGTAGTCTTGCTCGTGCAAGTCCTGCCCACTACCAGTCTTGTCTGACATGAATACAGGAATTTGGGGATTCTGGTCTCAGTTTTTGATAAAAGCATGAGCCTGCACTGTGTGACAGGGCAGATTCAGAACAATTTCTAGTTTCAGAATCAAGGGCCATATTACCATGACATTACGATTGGGGGGGGGGAAGGCGGCTTAAAGCAAAAAGGAAACAGCTCAAGCTTATGAAATGTAAACTGTTAAGTAAGCTTCTATTTCAATAATACCCTCTTTTTCTTTTTCTGACCTTTTCCCATCCAGGTTTGATAATCTCTTAGATAGTACTAGAGATGGCAAAGGCTAGAAGATTTTTCTGAGACACGATATTATAGCTGTTAAAACTCTGAACTAATTGCTTTAGAAAAATGCACAGAAAAGGAGAAAGAAGAACTGCAAAGATTTTTTTAAAACATATCAATCTTCTGTCTCCAGGCCTTATTGCTACTTGGAGCTTGAAACACAGATACAGCGAATAGTCTTAGCGATCTCTTCAGGTCCTGATACACTCACACCAGTATTATGTAGCTTATGATACTGCTTTCCCATGTCAGGCCCAAAATTGCAGTCATTACCAGCTATGGCACGTAATTTTTAAATAGAAGGCAAAACCAGACGGAAATTATGAAGAACCTCAAAACAGATAAAATCTATTCATCTTTAACTAATTTGAACAATACAGACTTTCCCCCATCTGTGCCAGGAACACTGCACAGATGAATTCACCAATATCTTTCTTTATTACTATACTGGGGGCGGGGGGTGGTGGTGGTGGAAATAAAAAAGAAGAAGGGAGTGAGTGTATAGGTTCAGGTGTTCTTCGGTATTTACAGAGAAAAGCAGTGATGCCTGCTCAGGTCATTATTGTGTCTAAAATGTCGCAGTATACTGGCATCATGGCAACAGAAGTCGAGCAATACAGGATTTAGTGAATCCTAGATTCAGAATCAGAGAGCTGGAGATTTTAAGAAGTTATCCAATTTATCTCTGCATCTCCAAGGAAAGATCGGCTTTTGCTGCATCATTTCTAAGTGCCTTGTCTTGCCTGTTCTTAAACATCCTCCTTCAGGCAGATGCTAGACCCCAAAACTACCTATTTTTGTCCCTTATTGTCCTTGCCACTAGAAAACTCTCCCTAATATTTAATCAGAATATATTTTAAATGTTTGCTATGTGTCCTAGCTATTATGGAAGCAGGTAACAGATACTTTCTTCCCCCTAGCAAGAGCCTGTTTGCACTTTGCATTTTCTCTTAACAGTTTTTCTTTTCCAGGTTAAACAAATCTAATTCTTTGACTCCTTTTTTGGAAGCTGAGTTTCCTAGATTCTTGACTGATCTCATAATAATTCTGGGAATACTCTGCAAGTATGCCACAGTTTTCCTGATAATGCTAAAACTGGGCTCAGGCTGAGTTTCATCAAGATAATTTTGAACGGCTTACCCAGGTTTTCGCATGTTACTAGTCCCTTCTAATCTGGTTTGCCCGCACAGTGGTTAGGCTCACTGCCTCCAGTCCACATTCTCAAAGCCTGACATCTTTATTTCCCTTCACGATATCCCCAAACACAATCACTTCTGATGCTGCTCATCTCCCTGCATTAGATCTCTTTGCTACTTGACTGATTCAATGAACCATTTCAAATGTCATTTCCCAGCACAATCTGTGGGGCAGATCAGGAGCCTTTCTTGCTCAAACACAACTTCCTTATTTCTGAATTTGCAGATTTTGTTTATTTGAGTGTGTTGAGGCTGAGTTTGACTTTCCATAACCAAGAGAAATCTCCAGGCACTGCACACCCAACGTGTGTGCTCCTCTCCTGCATGCTCGTGTCACATGTGGTTTGCTTTCATAGCAGGCACACATATGTGCCTAAGCACAAAAAGAAAAGAGTGCCCATTTTTCCCTAGATTAACAGTTCTGTAATAACAGTAAAAAACCCTGATCTCAGTGAAAGTGCATGAAAGATTTTTCTTCCCTTTCAGTTACAAAAGAACAAATATAAACAAATAAAATTGAACGAAGGACATTTTGACTGGGTAACGAGGCAAAATGAAGGGGAGGAACAGGACAGATGTGAGCACCTTCGTACAGCTACTGAGGCAGAATATGTACCACAATGTATTTCGTTTACAAGCAGAGGTAGTGAGATATAGGAACTAATCTGCAGGTCTCAGCTCCACTTGATAACTTAGAGCAACTCAAGAATATCCTGCTCTTCTGGTTTTAATCAGCAGTCTGTATTTCTAAATATTATCTACATGTCAGCTCTTTCAGGACGTTAACACTAAAATGTACTGACCAAAAATATAAAAATATATATAATATGAATATACATATGAAACCAAAATATTTTAGAAAGGAAATTTATAAGTTAAACTAATATCAAACTGGTCTTACTTTTAAGATATAGTGGTTTTGTCACCAATTATATCTTAGGTTGATCCACAAAAAAAATCGCATTGATTAGATAGCTTTAGTCACTTTAACTTACTTTTAAAAAACACTATGGTCTAGTATTTAGTAGAATGTCTCATTTCTGTATAAGGACTTCAGTGTCTAATCAATCAAAATCAAACAGTATAGTACTATAGTATAAACATAGTAATAGTATAATAATAGAATAGTAACTAAAATATAACAGTACCATATAATGTAATAATATAGGTTTGAAAATATATAACATATTAATAGTAAGACCATAAGCAGCCAAAAGTAATCATACAAGTATCTTGTTCTTAGGAAACCTATAATTACAAGATGCTTACTTCAAAATCGTTACTGAAACGTTTGGTAGGAATAGTGTAACTCATCTGGGGAAGGGCAGCGAAAGAAAAGCCAGGAGGTAAAGTTGAGATTAAATCTCAAATATAGGTATCTAAAGAAAGAACACGTCATCTGAAGAAGATTGTTGAAACCTTAGAACAAAGGTTCCCAAAGAAACTATCGAGGGAGTCAACCACTCTTTGGGCCTTGGTGCTGCCAAAGCATTGGACTACCCAAGAACACAAAGAAAAGTAGGCCAGTAGCTGTTTGCTGAAAGGGTATCCATTAAGTTTCCTTAGGTATCATTAATCAATAAATTACAGCTCCTACCTAACCTTTTTAGAGATACCTGAAGATGCAGGCTGTCACTGTTCCTTCTACTTGCTACCAGCCATCTACCACTTTATTAACTCACTTCACAGCCTTCAGCCACCTTCTTCGATATCACCTTTGATACTACCTACTAATAAATGCTCTATTAACAGCGTAAGCTTTATAAAAAAATAATTGCAATGAACCTTTTAATATTCTGCTCTCTCTCATCACAAGGACTTCCTGCTCAGAGAAATACCTGTTCTGGTGATGAGAGCAATAAAGCAAAAACATAGAGATCAGCTCTCTGAAAACCCTTCTGACATCCACAAATGCTAGTATTTTGTAAGCTGTGAAATATATTGATTCCAGAGATACACACCCAGGAGCATAGCAGTTCATTATTATCTCTTCTTTGCCACTGCTGCTGAATGATGTCTCCCAAGCCGCTGCATATATAAAAAAATACACGTGTTTCACCTTTAAAATGTTTTATCTTCGTGTTCTAACTTTTAGCTCTCTCCTGAGAAACCATATATATTAAGAGATTACTTCATTCTTCAGAGTCAGAGAAGGTTTTAAGCAAATAGCTTGAGTCTGTTATCATACACTCTGTATTAAAAGGAGCATTTTATAAAGATCAAGCTCAAACAAAAATCCATATTCTTTTTCTCCAACTGTATTTTGTAAATGCCAATCCAGCTTCTCTTCCAGTATATGTTTAGGTGCCGTAAATTTGAAGGAAAAGTGTCTGAAGAACAGCAGAATTCTTTTTTTTTCCTCAAAACAGAGACGCAGGCAGATTTTTTTTACCGTTTACAGGTGAAGCCTGTAACACCCCGATTTGTTTATCGAACTAACCTTGACACATACCTAGGGAAACAATGTACTTGGGTTGGAAGCTACTTCAGAGAAACACGAAGTACAGAAGAAAAGACAAAAGTGAGTCAGAAAGGTACCTTCTTACAACATCTTCTCCGTTCCAACACGGGAGTCCATCGGCAGCTGCCAACTCATTACCGCACAGCTGATCAGCCAGGCCGCCGTAAAAGGCTCTGTAGAGCCGGAGGTTCCTGATGAATTCTCTGCACAGGGTAACACAGGAAATAATTGACAGTGTCAATCAATAACATTAAGCAGTCCTGCTGTTGTGTGTTCCTACAAGAAGATAAAGAATGTGCTTATTCTATTACCCTCCATTGGTTCCAATGACTTTTTAAAATCAATTTGTCAGTTTCCTGTCAGATAAGTTTGATTCTTTCAGATACACTTCAGTAGTTTACAAAGCTGATACTCTTATTGGTCAAAATGAAAAAAAAAACCACCTTACTCATGGGCTGGAACAGGAATTATTTTCCTCCAACCTGGAATTTTCTTGTATAGTTGTGATACAATTTGCAACACTACGCTTGTACAAATATACCAAAAATGTTCTAAAAAAAAAGTGTAGCAAATAAAAAAATAGGTGTCTATGAATAAATCATCTGTTTTTCAAAAGTGCTATCAACTAGTCCCCCACACTGTGTTACAAACACTACACAGAGTATTTGTTAGGGTTATGGAGCAACTCAAGATTTAGGTAAGATGGGTTTAAGATGTAGGTGTTAAATATTTAGTGGATACTTAAATAACTGCTTGAAAAATGACAGCAGTTTTATCATGTGCTGTGCTAGTAGGTTATAAATTATGTATTGCTATTTTAAATAATTGTCAAGATGCCCAGAGCTAATGATAAGTTTTTGTACTTAAAACAAATTAATGACTTCTCAGTTATTATGTTTTTAACTGGATTGAGATATTTATGTTTATACATTGTTTGCTTATGTATTGAAAATCTCTTCCTGGGAGACCCATTCCTGCTGTGAAAAATTAAAATATTTATTCATTCTCATTTAGAACATAATGTTATAATGAGTTATCTATGACCCACAGGCACAAAAAAAGGCACCAGCCAGTGCTGTACTCATTGCTCTGTAAGCCCACAAGCTTCACTTTATGTTACCTTCTTGTATGGTGTCTGGAGTTGTGAAAAAATGCCAGAAATATTCTATACATTTCCCTATATTTCGTCAACGTAGGCCTAAAATGGCGTAAGGAATTGTTTACTCCAAATTAAAACAGATAAAACACCAGTGATTATATACAGTCCATCATTTAAAAAGCCACATGTTCTTTCTCGTAATTGTAGGGCAAATATTTTACACAAACCACAGTGGTTTAGATTTACTATGCCTACTAAATGACTGCCCTACTAAATCTAAAACTGCAGTTCTGAAAATTTCAGGTAGCGTAAGTTTTGACTACACATCATGTAACTGCCTATGCGCAATATATTTTAAATATGTAAATATGGTTCATCCACACTCTCCCAGCCATGAACAGACACATCTTGTATTTCTCCACCCCCAAAATTGCATCCATTGTGCACAGTATATTTGCAATTTTCCTCCATTTCCCATTCAGTGGGATTGATTTTGATTTTGTCTATGCTCTGGTTTACATTCAGGATGAAAACTAGTGTTTAAAGAGTCCTCTCATAGTAAATAGTTGGAATTGCTTCTTCTGTACAATCAATCCATGTATAACACAGAAACTGAAATAAATACAGCTGCCATAATATCTTGTGACAAACTGCATTCTAACAGAAAGGTCATTCAGTTTATTAGTAAATACATCCTGAGGCAAAGCTAAAGTTAATACAGAAGTAATAACTGATTTCAGCCCCTGTTGATGTCTGACCAAAGCAGTGAGAAGGGCAGATGGTATGAATGTCAATTTTCACATCATCATCTTCTAGACCAGATAGCATGTAATTACAGGCAGCTGAGCACAAATGTGCAATTACAGACAGTGGAAGCTGCAGATACTTCTTATCTGTTTATATGGAAATGTTCATTTTTTAAACAATTTTATTCTCCGTGCTAAAAGCTGTCTGCAATGTTAAGTTCTGGAGGAAAAAGCATTATACATTTTCAAGTTTGTATGTTACTATGGAAGGTTCTGCTTAGAATTTTTTTTCAATTCATCTGACAAATTTTGGTGTCAAAAGCAAAGAGAAATTTCCTTTTCTTCTTGTACCACACAGTACTAGAAAATACCAGCTTAGGTCTGATGGTAAAAATAATTTAGGAAAAGTTCAGGCAGACGTAGTCCAGCAGGTACTGTAAAATGTAAACTTTCATCTGGAGATGCATTTGAAAATGTCAGGAAATGAGGGAATCACACATTTAATGGAATCATTTTGTTCATTTGTTTTCCCTCAGATAACTGTCATCCATCAAGTCTACACAGTCTGGGAAAAGCCTATGCTTTTCTGCTAAAGCCTGTGAAAGTTGCTGCGAGCAACCTGCTGCCAGAAGTACACGGGAGGTAAATAAAGTGGCGTTAAGACTGAGAGCGCAACACTTAAAAGCAGGCTGCAAGCCTTTGCTCTTCCGCCTGAGGAATTGTTACAGTTGCCATGGGAATATAAAGCGGAATATAAAGCGACTGTGACTAAGAAGGAAGGAGGTGATCCAGGAGGCAGCCAATGAAGATGGTATCAACTATGAAGTTGTTAAAACTGAAATCGGTGTCAGGGGATCTCAAGCCTTCTCCCCACTCCCCCTTTTTGGTGTAGCGCCTGTTGCAGGCCATGAAGAGTTTCCAGCATCTCAGGCAGGTGGAAGTGATGGTAAAATAGTGTTGCTTTCTGCTGCCCGCTGCCTCTCATGCCCCTTAAGGTCTGCTGGGCAACCTCCCTGAGGTCAATCCAGACACCACGGATTTTGAAACATGGAACAGTCCTGAATTAAGCAAGATTTTAGAATACGATTTCATGTTTGCAGAGTGCTGGCAATCAGAAAACACCAACAACTTGCTTAGCTACATAACACAGAGAAAATGTGCCCGTATAATGAGTATTGCCTGATGAACTTCTGTGCTGGCTAAAGCAAACTTCTGTTTTGCTGCTCTTTCCATTTCCACAATGTTCTCTAAATCCTGGGTTTGGTTTTTGTTTTTTTTTTTTCCTCTCCACTATTTGGAACATGAAGGACCTTGCTCTAACAAGAATGGTCTGCCTTTGAAGTTCAGAGGCACTTTTTCTTCTCCAGACATCAGGAGTGAGCAATTATTCCCTGCAATTCTCTCACTTCACTTTCCTTCTGCACTGCAAAGTGAAATGAGAGGGAAAAGAGGACAAAGTAGACCTCTCAGTGTTTTAGCAAATACTGTGATAGAAATGAAATTTCTGATTTTAACTTTGTACTTTATTTGCATAATAGGGCCTTTAGTCTCAACTGTAATACTATCCTTACTCCTCACAGTGCTATTACTCCTTACAGTCATTAAATACTTGATTCATTTGTGTAAAGATAGATTGGCCTTTGAGATGCCCTCAGCTATCCAGGATATCTGCAGAAGGCTGGAATATACAATGCAATCTACAGGACACCTGCATCCTTCTTGGCAGCAGCAGCAGATCAGTTCGGATACCCGAGGGTATCCTCAAGTGGCACTGGATGCTCGTAGTTGTGTGGGCAGCTGAATTGAGTCCTCCTCTCCACAGACTGTAATGACAGTGTAAACACCCAGCTCATACGCAGTCAGGCAAGTCTTACCCTGTAATGCTGAGCCAGGTATAAATCAAATCTCCGTCTTTGCAGTCACCTCAGTTCACTACATACTGGCAAAAGAGCCAGAGAAAACGAATCAGCTGGACTTGCTTGAATGAGGATTTCAAGATTTAGCCCCAAATGCTTAGCTGACTCATTTTTTACAGTAGAAACGTATGTAAGAACAGTCATTCATTTTCTTCTGTCTGATCAATTCGTACAAATAGTCTCTGATAAAAGTCACAATCACTTTTTGACAGATTTAATAATGCCTGCTGATGTGCAAGTTAAATGTAATTTGAAAATTTACACATAAAGACAGAGCTAACATTCATATTCTACCAATGTTACCCACCCTTTTAAATACTTTACACCACACCAAATGCCTCTGGCCGTATGTCCATTATTTCAGAAAATAAAGTCTAGTCATGAAACTACTTTCCAAAATGTAACAGAGCAGATTGTGTTGCCGAAATCTGTCATTCTTTGCAGCCTTTATTTATTCCCTAGTAATGCATGCCATTGCATTGAATATAATCTGTTCTGTTGTAAAATTAATGGCTTACTTCATTCTTTCTTTCTGGCTGTAAAACTAATGTCTTACTTTCTTCTGTTGGCGAGGGTTTCTTCACCGTCTCTTGAGAACATCTTCAACCCTTGATTATCTTTGTTCTGATCAAAGGAGCAACCTGGAGACTGCATAGGCTTCCTTACAGGAGGACCACATACCTTGTTTACCTAAAAGGAAAAAAAGCCGCAAGAAGAAGGAAAGAACACATGTAAACAAAAGTTATTACATATCTCTCAATTCAGTTTAAGTCAATTTAGTAAGAAATAAAGTTCTGTGGACGTTAAGCTAAGTATCATTAATTATCACACTTCTCAACACTATATCCATAATGAATACAGTAAACACATAATCAGTTATTTTATAATAGGAAAAAAACCCAAACAAAATAACTCCTTTTGAAGGAATACCAGGTGTATAAGCAAGTCGCCACATGCATTTTATTGATTGTGGCTTTTTTAGTTCCTATAAGGAAAGTATATTGTTATGCAGACAGTAACAGTAACCCCAGAGAATATGATGTGTTACCCCGGAGAATATGATGTGCTGTGAACAGCAGCATATTTCCATTTTTTCTGTAATATAACCCAATCACATTTTTAATATGCATTGAACTTTGTGATATCTTTCAGGGTTGATGAATTATTATGGCACGTTCAGCACAGTTACCCAGAGCATATAGTGAACAGTCAGCATGGTGGAAACTTGCATTACAACTTTGCAAGATGTAAATTTAATGATCCAAGATGTAAGTTTAATGATTCGGACCATAGATGTTGAAAATATCAAGGGATTTTATATGTCTGGCTTTCTGATCTAGATGTCAATAGATACAAATTCACATGAACTCCCATTTTCTTCCTTGTAAAATGTGACACTGAGCATTTTGTACAATAGAGGATATCAACTCATGTTCATAGCTCGTTATTCTTCTCAGTCACTGAATAAAAATAATTAGGGCCACACATATTTTTACACACATATTAAATAAAAGATACTTAACGCCGGGGATCACATCAGACAAGATATTAAGCAGACTGAACAGCACATATCTTATGTAAGATAGCATGCATGCACTACTGAAAAACTAATACTGTATGTGATGTATGAAAACTCGGTTTCAATAGGTAGTCGACTTTTTACAAAGAAAAAGGGAGAGGAGATCGCTGTTGGCTCTAAGTCAGGGATCAAATTTTTGAAGCAGAAACATACTCAAAATGATACCATAAGAAACAGGAAAGAGTGCACAGGTTATACAACAAGGATTATGGTTTCCTGTTGCATTTTATACCCCCAAATGTAAGAACAGAGAAAGGAAATCTCACGTTTCAAGTTACCATCACACACATTAAAGAGAAAAGTGCAAGTCTTAGGGACCACCTTTCCCACTAAGAACTGCTGTAGTGTTAGTTAAGAAATACATTTAAAATCTCAAATGAACATGTCTAATTTTGATGTGTTTCTTTGTTGTTATGCATGGTGTAAGTGGCGATAATGAAAGACTCATTGAATATCCTTGCTTACGCCAGTCAAAAGAAGAAAGAATCAGCATTGTTACTACAGATCAATAAGCATTCACCACATGAACTGAAAGTGACGGTAAACTTGAAAGTGAATAGTGCTTTTTGGCTGCAATTCATATGTCTTAATTTAGGCATCCAATTTATAGTTTGAATCCCCTTCAAATGAGGTGTACAAATTTACCTGCAAGGTAATTGTCCCTGGACATACAGCTTTTAAGGGACTTTAAGGGACTTAATGGGATACGCTTTACACATCACTTGAAATATTCACATCACCATTTCTTATCAGAGGCAGTGTCTCCTTCGACAGCATCTTACTACATTTGTTCTTGTCCTCAAATTCAGTTTCAGACCTTGCTCGCACTTTTTCCACTATTTCCCCATTAGCTCTTCTTCAGAGCACATTATCCTACGCTCCCCATCAGCTTAACTGGACTCCCATTTCTTCCCCCGTAAGTCTCTACACTCCTCCTAGGCTTCATCCATCCTTGTGCGAGTCTGCTCCTTCAGTGCTGCATTTCGCCAGCCTGTGCAGCAGTCTATCCCACCAGCCACTCTACACCAATATAATGCAGATCTAGAAGAGACAAAAAAAAGCTTTTGTCCTTTTACCTCTCTCACTTTGCTCATATTCTCCGCTGGTCACTGATGTGACATGGGGAGCATTATGCTTATGATCAGCTTTTGTGACAAAGCAACCGATGGTTTGGGTTGCCTCTGTTCCAGCTTGCCATCACTCCTCAGCAACTCTTTGTCTTACCAAGAATAAAAATAAGGGTTTAACAGACAGCCAGAGTCAGATCCAGATGTTTGGGAAGGAGGCTCTGTCTCATGACAGGCACGGGTTAGGTGTGTAGGCTGCTGTAGGTCTCAGGTGCATGCCGTATCTGAAAGAGGCATCTTAGCTGTCCAGGCGCGCTCAGAGACTGACTGCAGGGCGGGAGCCTGTGACAGGGGGGAAACAGTCACTGCCTAACACAGACCCCAAGGAGATGAGCACCCATCCTTTGGGTCAGGGAGACAAATTGGCTCGTTACAGTAAACTGAAAAAAGCATATGCATTCAGCTCCACTAGGAAGGCAGGAGAATCCACAGCTATCTGTATTTCTTGAATTTACAATACAATCTCATTATATTTTACTCTGACTAAAATGAACAAATAAAGAAAATCAGTAATTTTTACAGTCATAGTGGCTTGGAATATGGATGATATTTATTTTATATGTATTACACAGTTGCTTCAAAAAAGGTCTAATGACCTTCCTGTTTATTCTCTTTGAGTGAACGTCTCAAGAAATGCATTGTGCAATACCGGGAAATTTGCATTCAGTGATACATTTAAAAACAAACCTTAGTTTCAAATATAAAAACTTTCTTAAAAAATTAATCTTGGGTAAACTTTATATATATAAATACCATAAAAATCCAGTCATTATCTGAAATGCCTTTTTAAGAATTGATTTTTTTTTTCCAAAAGCCATTTTTTGAAAATTCTGGGAACAGCATCAATTAAATGATAAAAAGTGTTTGTACGGCACCACGTACACCTCTGCCATTCCCACAAAGAACTGCATGACAGTAATCATACTGCTGAGAACTCAGTTCTGTTAATGACAGCAACAGCTCTCGCAGCTGAAAGTTAGCTCACCAGTCTTTAGCAAAGTCACTTACTTCTTCAGACATAGTTTCTGCAAGATGAGCTACTTCAGCATGTACCATGATGATGTCATCACCTCTGCTACCTTCCCTGTATCTCTGATATTTAAACCTCTGGGACCACTGACTGACCGAGTGGCTTTGTGCAGTGTTGGTTCTTCTTTTTGTGTTTGGTACATCACACTTGTATCACTCACCCAACTGAACCCAATCTGTCTTTTTATAACTGTTCACTAGCAGCTGTCACGTTTATGTCACGTTTAAACCATTAATATATATGCACGCCAGAAGTACTTTTGCCTCCCTCAGAAGTCTTCATTGTCACCTCGTTTCTTCACTAAACCTGTCTACATGAAAAGGTCATATACTCTTATCTTGCCTTCAGGTGCCTGTTCTGTCTGTGAGCCAAATAATTTAAAACCAAAAGGTCACTTCCCAGTACAGGGCTGATGACAGTCTAAAAAACAGATAAATATATTTTTCATACTAACATCTGCTTTTTTTTTTAATGCATTCTTTACCTCTCCAGGAATCAGTACAGGGTGGAAGTGTAATGCCACTTGGTTGTATTTCCCCTGTTTTCTGAAGGACTACAACTATTTCCATCAGCTACATTGTTTCTTCAGTTTTAGTCTTTGAGCTGCAAAATTAACCTTCCAAGTAAAAATTCATCAGTGCTGTTACTGCCACTCTTGAGAGACACAGAGTGGAATCGTAACTTTGAGAGAAGGGGAATGCTCTCACTCACTAGTGATCTAACAAATGACCATTCTGCAGCAGTGTCTCATCAGAAGGGATTCTTACTATCTTGCAGTTTCACTGAAAGGGTATTCCCACTGAATGTTTCCACAAACTGAGCATTTTTCTTGGCTTCAAACACAAAATCCTGAAAGAATATATAACATGATTCTCAAAGGGGACTGAAAATACCCTGAGAAAAGTGAGACTGAAAAATCACCAAAAATATTATTCAGGAAAGAATTACACATCTCACTGAATTTCAGGAAGAATTAAAGACTGCTATAAAATTTTAAACCAGACAAGCCTCAGCAGCCTACTAGGGGGCTTTCTGTTGGTTGTTGTGTTTTGGGGTTTTTTTAGTCAAATGTTCTTAAATACTGCACAATATTCAAGGGCATAAAAAGAAACCTCAGAAAATGAAAAAACCTCCTGATTTTCACAGTTCAGACAAACCTATTGTCATTATACTCAGCATGCTGTTATTATACACAATTTGTACGACACAGTATGATGACTGGGTTAATTAAAAGCTCTTGTAATAACCATGCAGTTAAATTGCAATTAGTGCCACACATGAACTTTATGGCAGTTTGATTTTGCTTGGTGTAATTCTGTAGAATGTCTACTCATGGTTACTTACAGTTTGGAAAACCAGAGCATCATAAGCCTTTAAATTTACACAGGACTGGACAATGATGGGAGCATCATGCCAATAATGGTGGGATACTGTCCTCTAAGTTCACGTGCTCAATAGGAAAAATCAGTTGCATTCTTTGGGTTTTTTTTTTTCCACTATAGAGATCATTCTTTCTGACCTCAACATTTCTACTGAAATGATTTTACATCAAAGGACCAAAGCAAACTGAATGCACAGTCCTGTGGTGCGCTTTGAACTAGATATGCCAAGTCTCGGTGATTAGCTGTGCCATAATCTTTAAACACTGCCACTGTGCCAGAAATAAGACTCAAGAAGCCTGAGACTCTCTGCTCCACTTTGGGTCATAGGTTGTTGTGAAATACATTGAGAAGATGAGCATCTTCAAGTTTTGCAGTGTGTCTGTGTCCATTTCACTAGTTCTTACTGCTGTGCACAGAGTAACAGGGAAGAAAACACTTCTCTGGACACAAACCCGTTTGGGCTTAGACTCAGATCTATCTGGGAACGAGAACCAGGAGTCTGAAAATTGCCCTTTCTTTTATGTTTAATAGTTTCATGCTTGTTGTACTGCAAGCACTGTAGCAAGCAAGCACTGTAAGTTTTTGATACACATATATCCAGGATTTTCTGTAAATGGGGTATGTGTCAAGTATTCACTAGATTGACACTGTCTCTCAGACCTGTGAGCCATCAGTGCGGCCATAGGCCATGCAAGCGTTTAAAATTGCTTTTATTTAGTGCATGTTTTAGTTAGTGGTTAGTCTGGTGGCTTTCCGTTCTAGCTATCAGATCACAAATTTGTCACCATCCCTTACAGTTAAATCCCCTCAAACACTCGTGAGCAAATGGACAGCTGAAGTCTAATAACTCTAAAACAAAGCTAGAATGAGATGGCAGGGATGGACGGGTTGAAAATACATTTGTTATGAAAAAACTGTGGTTAAGTTCATTTTATTTTATTTTCTAGGAATACACAAGTGAATACTTTCTTCGAGAAACAGACTCTTGATGAGTCACAAGCATTTCCAGCAACAGATCACTAATCAAACTACCCAAAATATTCATCCAGAAAAACAATGCATTACATGTTTATGAAGTTTCCTTGATTCAGATTTAATCCTTGCAAGTGGATGCGTAATACTTTCAGGTAAGATGGCTGTGTGTCAGACAGAGGAGAAAAAGACGACCGATACAGCATACTCTTTTTTGCACCTCCATCTGCCAGGCAGCCTCTGCGAGCCCCACAGGAGAGGATGGCTTCTCTGTCACCAGGCAACACAGGGGTTTGGCACTTTCTGGCCATCTAAGCAGGTGAAAATGAAGATTTCTCCAAGACAGATTAGCTTCTCCTTTTAACCTGTAAAAATCTCCAGCTGAGCTCCTGCTGCACGAGCCAATACACCCACACGCTTAGGGCTAGTTTCACTGGTTTGTCGTCTTCTCGTTAAACCACGAGAGGGAGTACCAGCATTTCACTATTTCCAAGCCCTCAAGCAGGCTTTTATCCTTTGCTGCTTGTAACAGTGGCTTATTTGGTATCAGACTTCTGTTGCAAAGAAAATTGTATTTTGATACGTGAGAGCATGCACATGTGCATGGAAGATTCAAGTATTTCCTACTGAGACAAAATCCAAGTTCTTGAAAACAAGGAGAGCAAGCATGTGGTACAACAGGCTGTTTTTCCTTCAGAACAGGAAAAAGACGTTAATGAGATTGTCTTAGGAAAGAGCAGTGGAGAATCACCACAGGAAAGTCATGCAGAAATCGTGTATTATTTCCTTTGTTTTCTCTGTAAATTTTGTGTTCTTTATCTGCGACTAGTTGTCTCTTTTTCTCCACTGTAGTCTCAGGACTCTTGGCAACATGTCTTAGGCATCCAGAACTCTAAGTAAGCTCTGGAGTTACAGTGGCAACCTGTAACTTTACACGTTTCATACATAAGTTTAATCGTTTTACAGAACTTGCAAGAGAAGTCCAAGACAACCTGAAAGGGGAAAACATTGTGAACAACAGCCTAGAGAATTACAGAGTAAAGCTGATACTCAGAATAATGCTTGCGCAAATTATTAAACACTCACTTTATAATCACCTGCAAGACAAATCTTAAGTGGACTTGCCAAATAATGATAGTTTCAAAGCAATTTTATTCAAAATTTTAATTAAAAGCTCAGGTGATACATGAAAAAGTGCTTTTATAATTCTTCAAGTAAGACAGAGTTGGAAGTGGAAGTGGTTTCAAGCTCAAGAAATAACCAATACAATTCAAAGCAACCTTGTTAAATGTAATAGTTTGCCCCACACCCAACCAGATGGTATTGAGCAAAGATAAACGCAAACTGCAAATATACAAAATCTAGACCCACCAGCAAGGCAGTGGTAGCCTCATCAGGAAAAACTGAGAGGATTACGTGTTGCAAAAAAAACGAAAATCATTTTCTGCGATATATAAACAAAGGTACAACTTGGAGATACTGCACTAATTATTCCACTCTGGCACTAGCGCGGCATCGCTGCCATTGCTGTATAGCTTTCTGCCGAAATCTACAGTCAAGACGGAAGACCAAGGAAGAGACAAAAAAGCTAAGAGTTTGCAAACCAGGTTTTTTTAATCAGCTATTTTTTATAAGGTTTTGCAAAAGACTGCTGTCCAAGCTGCCGGATTCTGGCAGCGACAGTCCACAACTTTCATGTGACTGAAACTTGTATCCTCCTCCTACCACTCAATCTACCAAAACCAGTACTCCAGCCCAAGTTCTTGAGACTGTTCTTGTATCCTGTCAGTTTTTAATTATGTCAGATTTCCTTCATAATTTTGCATGTTCTGATTGTAAAATAAAACCCAATAGCCCATTAAATATGAGTTACTTAACATACTTTTAATTTGTGTCTTCTGCTCTTTAATTACTAAAACCTTAAATGGTTCTAATTCTGCTGCTCCTTTCGTGAGGGACTAACACTCAGCAAGTCTGGCAGTAAAAATAGTTTCTCCTTCTGAATGGGGGTGGGAGGGAAGGAATTTTTTTTTTTTTAAATGGCTTAATGTCAGGGGAAATCCTAATGTTCTCAGCCAAGTTACCCTGCAGCCAGAATACAGCACTGCCAGTTCAAACTCTTCAAAGGCAGTTCAACAAAACTGCTTCTTGTGAGAGGCTGCCAGCTCTCCCGATCCAAGTCTGCTTCAGTGGATGCCAAGGTGTTTCATTTATGTTTAGTGCAAAACACTCTGTGGTTCTCCTCTGAAAAGCAATTACGTAAAACCGGCAGTAGCCCTTTCCAAAGATCAGCTGCCTCTGTGTAGTTAGACTGATTTATCTATGCTCTCTAGTGGTTAAAATACAGTTTATTGCTCCTTACTTCCGTGCGCCCTGCAAGTACAGCTCTGACGTAGAGGGCTAACATTATGCCTTCTTGTCTGACACAGGCAGAACTGTTCATTAAATCTAAGTCTATCCAGGGTCACCTGTGTAAACTGAAAGAAATTCAGTAGGAACGTGCCTGTCAAAGAAAGCAGAAATGGGGCTCTATGACCTTTATCCGGCATGTTATTCACTTAAAACAAAAAACATATTACGACTTACAATACATAAAGAATTTGTGGGAGCAAAACAAGTTGGCTATGTCAGCATATCTGCATGATGTGTTTACACTTTGTGGCAGGCTGCAATTTATGTTCCAAAATTGTGAAGAGGAGAGCAGTTTTGTAAATAAGATCTGCAACGGAAGTATGTAAGTAAGTCAGTAAAATCACGCACACTTACAGTAACAGTCATAATGCATTATTTCATTTAGCATAAGACACTGTCAACAATTAGATAAGTGGAGGGTCACCTGTTCATGATAATAAAGAATCAAAAACCATCTGGAAAAAAAAAAAGATGAGGGAAAAAAACCACTATCTAGTTAGTCAGCATGTCATAGAATCTAGGTGCTTCTCCCCCATTCCAAACCACATCTTATGAGCTTAGCGGGTTTGCTTCCTTTATCTGTATATTATGTGTTTCAGTGTCTCCTCACCCTCTTATTTGAACCTGGACAAACCAGTTTTCTTTGAAGATCTTTTGTGGTGTACAAGACAGTCACTTATTTATACGTTTGTATCATTTCCAAGGACCAAAACAGTCTGAAAAACTCATTTGCTTGAAAATACCCGGATTTGCCCTCACAAAGTTTTTCTCTTCCAGTACAAAGGGTTGGTAGTGATTTAAGGGCCAACTGAGACACCAGAAGTTTGCTCAGCTCAGTAGCTCTCTTTGTGAACAGTTACTCTGTTTCACAATGAAGAAGGAAGGGCAGAGAAGAAAGAAAACACGTACACAGCCTACAGAAAGGATTCTCAGTTGACTTCTTCCTTTATACTTGTTCATGCCTCTTACTTGGTTTTGGGGTAGGAGTAAAAAGCCTCCTTTCTTCTCTTTCTGCAAATACAAAGAACCAGACTGCAGCATTTTCAGCCTCTTGGAGCATCTTCCTTACCTTCAGTTCAGCTCCCCAGTGGACACATTGAGACAAGCCTGCCATAGTGTCAAAGCAGAGTTAGACATCTAGCCCAGACTGCTTACTCCACGTTTTTCAGACCTCTGAGTCCCTATGCAGTGAACGGAAAGAGGAAGGCCATTTTGGACCTGTGCATTTTGCCCAAATTTTGCCTAACCTTCTGTTAAAAAAGAAAAAAAGGGAGGTATATTAAAGATCCTATGCTTTCCTGACAAAATAGATCTCAGTCTTAAGCAAGAAGTGCAGCAAACTGGAAGATTTAACAAAAGATTCAAGTAATTTCAAATGAGGTGGATTTGCTCTAAACACATTAAACAGGAATGCATAATGCATACCATGATATGTTCCTACGTTATTTACTTGGCAGTCTATATCGAACATACCTCATGCAAACCTGCACTACTCAGCATTGCTTGCCAAAGCCGTGTGTGTGTTGGTAAGTGTGGTGGGTTGACCTGGGCTGGCTGCCAGACCCCCACCCAGCTGCTCTCTCACTCCCCCTCCTCAACAGGATGGGGGGGAGAAAGTAAGATGAAAAAGCTTGTGGTTCACAATAAAGACAAGATCACTCACCAATTACTGTCATGGGCAAAATAGCCTCAAGTTGGGGAAGACGAATTTATTGCCAGTTAAAAATAGAGTAGCATGGTGAGAAACAAAGATAAAACCGAAAACACCTTCCCCCTAGCCCCCGCCTTCATCCCAGGCCCAACTTCACTCCTTCATTCCCAACTCCCCTGCCTCCCCTCAGCCCGCCACGTGCTGCAAGGGGGACAGGGAATGGGGGATGTGGTCAGTCCGTAACACTTCGTCTCTGCCACTCCTGCCCCCTCACACTTTTCCCCTGCTCCAGCACGAGGTTCTCCACGGGCTGCACTGTGGAGATCTGCTCTACCATGTTCTACTGCATGGGCTGCAGGGGCACAGCCTGCCTCACCGGGGTCTTCCCCACGGGCTGCAGGGGAATCTCTGCTCCGGCGCCTGGAGCCCCTCCTGCCCCTCCTTCCTCACTGACCTGGGGGTCTGTGGGGCTGTTGCTCTCACATTTTTTCCTCACTCCTCACTGCCGTGCATCATTTTGGCACTTTCTTGGATACATTTTCCCTGAGGCACCACCATCGTGGCTGCGGGGCTCAGCCGTGCCCTGCGATGGGTCGGCCGGAGCCAGCTGGAACCGGCTGTGTCCGGCACAGGGCAGCGCCGGCCGCTCCCCTCCTGCAGCCCCCACCCCGCCATCAGCTGGGCACCTGCACCCCGTACAACAAGTAACTCCACTATAGGAGTTGGACGGGAGGAACCTGGGCAATTTGGCAAACAAATGGAAAAAAACCACTTCTCAGAAAAGCGTGAGACATGAACTTGACACTGGATCTGAACCTCTTCTCACCAAAGGTGAGAAATATGTCCTCTCTCATTTCCATAACTGAAAGTAAAATTGGCTGAAAGAAGAGGAATTGGAAATGATGTTTCCTGAAACAAGAGATGCTCCGGGATGTGATTAGCACTATTTTTACGTTAACTATTGTAGCAGACATTTTGTCGTTATTTGGAAGACACCAATTTTAGTTACAAAATCTGTAAAACAGCATGGGCATTTATAGTGGCTGTATACAGTGTGCAGTACAGAGGACAAGACTACAGAAATGAGGGTAATGCTTCACATCTCAGCAAGTGCAAACACTGAAATACATAGCAAGGATGGATCAAACCAGAAAAGATGGGAAGAGCTGTCAAACCACTAGGTATGTTGAGCTAGGAAAAAAGCCTAATAGTTAATGAAAACAACTTTTCATTAGTTATAAACAAGTCATAAACAGTTGCTTTGTTGATTTTCGCTTTGTTTTCAAAGTTCTCCATTCTCTTTTCTGATGAACAAAGTCCCATTTAGCCTCAGAAGAAAATCTTTTGACAGCAGCAAGGAGCTTTTCCACTTTGAAACAATGGGGAAGTGAAATGTAACACTAGAGGAATCTGAATTAGATGGAGGTCATGACTGCAGTACACTTACTCCATGCTACATTAAAAAAAATGACTGACATATGAAAATATATCATACTTTATTATACAAGCACCACAGTTTTCACAGCTACAGCTGGATGCATATCTGTGAATGGAGAGAAATGGAAGGCGATAGTATTCAACTGTGTGTTAGGTTAGATAACAAACCTTCCTTTAGAACACAATGATGTTAGAATACAAACATATATAAGATGAGGACTTTAAATCCAATTACTGTTCAGCAGTTTCCACAAATCAGTTTATATCACTCTTGTGACAGAATTTAAATTCATCAATTTATCAAGTAATTTAAATTCAGCAAAGTAATGATGGCAGAGACATATGCCAAAAGCTTCAGGCAGAAATCCACAATTTTATTCCAAAGCCTGCTTTGCTGAAATTTACGTATTTAATTTTTTACTTTTTTTACAAAAGTATGAAAGAACTATATGGACTGCTGCTCGCTTGGGGTCTTTTAAAAATTGGTAATGGGAAAACACAGTTGCTGAAAGTTAAAGGAGTACAAGGCTGAGATAGTTTGGTGATAGGAACAAAGTAATTAATTTTCCCACAACATCAAATTTAGGTAGTATCTCTGCAATCTCTAAACCAGGGCTCATTTTCCCTCCACAGTTTATCATCAATACCTCCACTTCTCTTGAGAACAAAAAGTACCTATTATTGATATATATCATTGCAACCAACTCCTTTGAGAACCTCTGGATTACCACTCTGCTGGCCTCAATTTTTATCATCCTGTCCTGGGGAATTTCATTCAGGCTCTGAGATTGTGCAAAGAGCAGTTCATTCACTTGTGCTTTGACCAAAGACCTGCGAATAGACAATGCGTACTGTCTTGTGCAGATTCAGTTTTAACAGCATACCGTGGCAGTGAATACCTTGCATGGCAATGTCGTCAGCCATAAGATTAAGCCAGTGCCCACATCCAGCACTAGAAGAACACCATGAACGTGATAGGTTTCTGCCCTGTCTGGCTCTTATCCTATGATGAGATTCCCCTGAGCTGCTGCTTCTCCAGGCTGAACAGTCCCAACTCTCTCAGCCTCTCCTTGTATGAAAAATGCTCCAGTCCTGTAATTATCTTTGTGGCTGGACTTATTTCAGTCAGTGCCTATGTTTCTCATACTGGGGAGCCCAGAACTGGACACAGCACTCCAGATGTGGCTTCACCAGTGCTGAGCAGAAGGATAGGATGACCTGCCTCAAACTGCTGGTAACTCTGTGCCTAATGCAGCCCAGGACGCTGTTGGCTGCCTTTGCTGCGCAGGTGCGTTTCTCATGTTCAACCTGGTGTCCACCAAGACGCCCAAGTCCTTTCTTCCAAACCTGCTTTCCAGCCAGTCAGCCCCCAGCATGTACTGGTGCATGGGATTATTCCTCCCCAGGTGTAGGATTTTTCATTTCCCTTTGCTGAACTTCATGAGATTCCC
This sequence comes from Sagittarius serpentarius, assembly GCA_034782735.1. Taxonomy (NCBI): domain Eukaryota; kingdom Metazoa; phylum Chordata; class Aves; order Accipitriformes; family Sagittariidae; genus Sagittarius; species Sagittarius serpentarius. The sequence goes on from JAVKLA010000008.1 coordinate 8,338,764, forward strand.
CCTAGGCCAGTTCTTCAGCCTGCCAAGGTCCCTCTGAATGGCACCACCATTTGGTGGATCAGTTACTCCTCCCAGTTTTGCATTGTCTGCAAACATGCTGAGGGTGCACTCTGTCCCATCACCCAGGCCGTTAATGAAGACATTAAACAGTATTTGCCCCAGTATCAACCCCTGAGGTACAGCACTAGTGACTTGCCTCCAACGGTATTTTGTGCCACTGATCACAATCCTCTGGGCCCAGCCACTCATTCAGTTTTCAGTCCTCCTCACTGTGCTCTTTGTCAGCTTGTATTCAAGGATGTAGCAGACAGTCTCAAAGGCTTTAGTAAAGTTGACGTAAACATCATCCATTGCTCTAGCCATATCCTATCAAGTTGGCTGTCCTATCAAGGGTAACAGGTTCATTAAGCATGGTTTCCCCTTTGTAAATCCATTCAGATGACTCCCAATCACCTTCTTGTCCATGTGTTTGGAAGCTCCACCACCTTTCCAAGGATCGAGGTGAGGCTGATTGACCTGTAGTTTCCTGGATCCTCCTTACTCTTTTTGAAGATGGGGGTGATACATGCTTTCTTCCAGTCTTCAGGAACCCCTCCTAGTTGCCAAGACTGTTCAAAGATAATTGAGAGTGGCCTCATAATGACATCAGCCAGCTGCCTCAGCACTTGTGGGTGCTACTTGTCAGGCCCCATGAACTTACGTATGTCTAGCTTGTTTCAGTGTTCTAAGGTTAGTACCCTGAACTTGTTCTCTTCCACTGAGTGTAAGTCTTCACTGATCCAGACCTTCCCCCTGGTCTCCAGGTCCTTAATTTCTGAAGGCTAGTCTTACTAATAAAGACTGAGGCGAAGAAGGCAATGAATACCTCAGCCTTTTCCGTGTCCTTTGTCACCTGCCCCATTCAGCAGCAGGTGGACATTTTCCCTTGTCTTACTTCTGCTGTTTATGTACTTGTAGAGTTCCTTTTTGCCTTTCCCATCACTTGCCAGATTCAACTCCAGGTCAGCCTTGGCTTTTCTAACCCTATCCATGCAATACTGGACACCAACTCTATACTCCTCTTGGGTCACCTGCCCCTGCTTCCACATCTGAAACACTCCCTTTTTATAAGTTCGGTCAAGAGCTCTTTGCTTATACCATGCAGGACTCCTTGATACTCCATGTCCTGGTTTCAGCTGGGATAGAGTTAATTGTCTTCCTAGTAGCTGGTACAGCGCTGTGTTTTCAGTTCAG
>JAVKLA010000008.1:8340410-8351908 GCA_034782735.1 Sagittarius serpentarius
TCCCACTGGGTGGGGGGGGAGCGAGTGAGCGGCTGCGTGGTGCTGTGTTGCTGGCTGGGGTTAAACCACGACACTCCATTTCCTTGATACTTGATTTCCTCCTTGTCAGGACAGAGCTCTCTTGAGCTTGGAGGAAGTGATCCTTGAATATCAACCAGCTCTCCTGGATCCCTCTACACTCCACGGCCATACCTCATGGGATTCTTCCAAACAGATGTCTGAAGAGATTTAAATCTGGTCTTCTGAAATCCAGGGCTGTGGTCCTCCTTTTTGCAATGCCTTCTCCTCTTAGGAGAACTCTTACCATCCAACTCAAGGCTGCTCCTGACTTTCACATCCCTGACACATTCTTTCTTGTTTGTAAGTATCAAGTCCAGCAGAGCACCCTTCTTTGTTAGGACCTATGCCAGGAAGTTGTTGCCAACACACTCCAGAAATCTCCTAGATTGCTTGTTCACTGCTGTGTTGTCCTTCCAGTAGATACCAGGGTGGTTATAATTCCTCTACGATGTGTGTCCCTTCCAAATCAACATCTGAAGCAAGAAAAGACTGACAGGCAGTACACTTACCTTGACTACCACCAGCAGGATAGAGTGTCCTCTATCCACAAGTCCTCTCACGTCTTCCCCCTATTTTTGAAGAAAGTCTTCCCATAGGAGACTCCATCTATTCATAGAATCATAGAATCATTGAGGTTGGAAAAGACCTTTAAGACCATTGAGCCCAACTGTAAACCTAACACTACCAAGTTCACCACTAACCCATGTCCCTAGTGTCACATCTACACATCTTTTAAATACCTCCAGGGATGGTGACTCAACCACTTCCCTAGGCAGCCGGTTCCAGCACTTGACAACCATTTCAGGGAAGAAATTTTTCCTAATATCCAACCTAAACCTCCCCTCATGCAACTTGAGGCTACTTCCACTCGTCCTATTGCTTTTTACTTGGAAGAAGAGACCGACACCCACCTCGCTACAACCTCCTTTCAGGTAGTTGTAGACAGCGATACGGTCTACCCTCAGCCTCCTTTTCTCCAAGCTAAACCACCCCAGTTCCCTCAGCCGCTCCCCATAAGACTTGTGCTCTAGAGCCTTCCCCAGCTTTGTTCCCCTTCTTGGGACACACTCCAGCACCTCAACATCTTTGTTGCAGTCAAGGGTCCGAAACGGAATGCTGTATTCAAGGTGCAGCCTCACCAGTGCCGAGTACAGGGAGATGATCACTTCCCTAGTGCTGCTGGCCACACTATTGCTGATACAAGCCAGGATCCTGTTGGCCTTCTTGCCACCTGGGCACACTGCCGGCTCATACTCAGCCAGCTGTCGACCAACACCCCCAGGTCCTTTTCCGCCAGGCAGCTTTCCAGCCACTCTTCCCCAAGCCTGTAGCGTTGTATTCCCTCCAGCTGAGATTCTTCACCATCTTTGCCCATTTAAAATGAAACGATGACCTTGCCCCCTCATCACCATAGAAATGAAGGCTTTTGACATCCTGAAAACAGAATGACACTGGCTGCATCACTCTGGCAGTGCCCTGAAAAATGCTCTGGGAAGTGTCAATGACATTTTCAGTGGTTACAGCGTTCTACATACTTGTTTCCAGCAAGGAAAGGAAGCATTATGCCTAGAGGAAGAAGGTGAAAACAGTCCAGGCAGAATGAGTAAGAAAGGGTGAACAAGGACAGGCTCAACAAGGACATTTGTCCCTTGCAGTCCTAACAGATTCTGTAGCAGAGCCCTGGCAGCAGCAGCACAATGCTACTCAAGAGCTGGTATGCTGGATGACAAGAGAACAGTGTCACACACTTTGCCATGGAAACAAGGCATGAAAACAAACAGGTGTCTGCTTTTACAGGAAACAGCACAGGTGGAGACACAGGTCAGAAGCCAAGTGAAGAAGTAGTTTGTATCACATATAATCTCAAAAATGAGAGGAATAGCTAAAGAAGAAAATGCAACACATCTGAGCTATCGTATCTTTCAGATCACATGTGGTCTCTGCCCATGGAGAGTGTGGTCTGTCCTTGGTGAGGACTCTTCTCTGAAAATCAGCCGTGTCTACATCATCCCCCCATGGAAGCAGTGTGCTCTGGCCTGGCAGTGGGATCCTGGTGCTGGGTACTCTGCTGATCTCCTGTTACCAATTGCCCAGCCTTCCTGCCCTCCCCTACAGTGACAGAGACTTCTTGCCAGTGATGGCTTCTCCCTGGTTGATGTAAAAACAGCTGCAGCGACCTGCGATGTACACTGCATTCTTAATAAGCTACGGGATGTTGCTGACAGTGAAACCTGGCAGTGCCCTGGCTCCTGTGCCACTGTTCTGACCCAAGGCTGTGAAGAGTAGAGGGTCGATACAGTGTGGGGGACCTGCACATCTTACGCAGGACCCCAATCCACTTCCTCCACCCTTACTCACACCCTCTTTCTCCCCATCCCTCTGCATCTTATTTCAGAAACAATTCTCCTTTTCTTTCCCAGTGAGAAACTGCAAGCCAGTAATCCACCATACACACTACACGGGCATACATACTTACACATACACACACACACACAGAGCGGTTTGGCTGTTTGATGCCAAAAGTTAAGGGCACTGTTAATCAACCCGTCTCCCTACTGTGTTCCTGACTGCTAGTGGCAATAGGACCAAAGCTGGGGAGGAGCTAGCAGAGCTACGTCAGCTGTCCATACTGGGCCCATCCTGAGGCACAAAACTCTGCATACAGCACCGACAGCGCTTCCCTTTTCTGCCCATGCCACGTGCACCTGCAGCCTTATGTTCAACAGCGCTCTCTTATGAAGGGAGAGTGATTGATCCTCCAAGGTAACTGCAGCAATCATGATGAAGGAGCAGGAGCATGTGTGGAAGCACAAAAGAGAGGGGAATCTGGGACTGAATACGGTAAGTTGTCTCTGCCCTCAAGCTGCTTTTCTTTTGCTGCAACATTGGAGAACTCCCTCAGAATGATGCCATCTGCATGTCTCCACATTGTGCAAATGCTGGAAAAAGTTGTCTACACAGCAGCAGATGAATCACAGACAAATGCAGTCAGCTATTTGGAAGAGCCAGCTAGATATTTTTCTAACTTACCTATTTCCAATCAGATAAAGTATACCTATAATGTTTGCAATAGAGAAATTTACTGCGCATTTTAAATACAAACAATATGGATGATAAACCAAAGCAGTCATAAATTATATAAAGCTGTGTAATCTGCTTAATTTGTAAAGTAGTAAGTGATTAGGTTATTCTATAACAATTGCCAGTTTTACTCTAGTAGGTACAATAAATTAGGCTGTGAAATTATGTTTTCACGTAATTAATTCTTCTTACGTATAGAGCTTTTGTTTCTTTTTAACTAGGGTTTTGATTTTCAGTCTATGCCATTTCATAAAAGCATACAGAATAGAATAGAATAGAATAGAATAGAATAGAATAGAATAGAATAGAATAATTTCAGTTGGAAGGGACCTACAATGATCATCTAGTCCAACTGCCTGACTACTTCAGGGATGACCAGAAGTTACAGCATGTTATTAAGGGCATTGTCCAAATGCCTCTTAAACACTGACAGTCTTGGGGCATCAACCACCTCTCTAGGAAGCCTGTTCCAGTGTTTGACCACCCTCTCAGTAAAGAAATGTTTCCTAATATCAAGTCTGAACCTCCTCATTTGTAAAATATTGTTTTAATATTTATTTAATGAAGTAAAAAAATCTTGAATGCATCATTTTAGGTTAAAGTCACGAGAAAATTAAGGTGGCAAGAGTAAACATCCATTATTTCCTTTCAAAAGTTTCAAAATCCAAAAGTAGGAGCCATGTGAATAATGCTAAGACTATGAAGCAAGAATACAAAATCCAAAGAAGCAAAATTAAGGTTAAAGCCATTACCCATTTTGCTAGAGGGTATGCAGCGTTCATAGTCCTCAAACCCCCCCCCCCCCCGGATGAAAGATTCCTTCACTAATGGAGCAAAATGAGATAAGCTAGTGGTAAAATAGTCACTAAATTTGATAATGAATGTATGTCCCTTCTGTGTACATACTGTTGGGTGCACTGAAACACATGGAAATAACATTAGAAGACATTTGACGCTTGCACGTTAGAGAAAATGTTTCTTATTTCCTCCTTTACTCTATTTTCCTGAACTTTCAGTTAGAACTGAATGGAAACGCTTATTTTTTTTTCTTCCATTCTTCTGTTTTCCTGAATTTTTATTAGATGGATAACTTGTAAGTTTTTCAAGCAAAATCAGGGGTGGACATTACAAATAATGTTTGGAAGTACAGCCTAATATTTCCCTTAGAGAAAAATACTGTAATTATATCTCTGACTGTTATCAAATCAATAACCATTTTTGGTTAACATTGTACTGTGCATTTTTATATGCATATAGAATAGAGATAGAAGTCCATTTCAGGTGTTCTGAGTACAGCTCTTTGTGATAGCTACAACTTAAAAATAAAGTGATGAATTTCAGATCTCTTTCATGACCTGATTTATATAAAAGGTTTGTAATAAGCATTTGCTAATATTCAAGTTTCTTTAAAACAGAGTGACAAAATTATTTTTTAATATAAGTTCAAACAGCTTGTGAACTTACTTCACATGATTGACTAATGCAATCCAAGCAAGCAACAAAAATGCAGTAGCTATGAAGCAGCAGGCGTAAAGCTGTTGTTTTTATAGGCATATATTCATGTAAGTAAATAAATTAGATTTTAGATACTACAGAAGTGGGTTCACAGGATAGCTACTTCAAAGGATGCTCATCTCTTGCATGTCTCTAAGTGCCTTAACCTGTAGAGCTATGAAAGTCACCAAATATCCACAGACAGCGCTTCCCACAATTAGAAATGCTGTTAATCTAGACTTCTGTTGACAACCAAGCTTACTCCTTTCCAAAAATAAAAACTGCAATTATACTATGGCTTGCAGGTGTATGTTTTGTAGGTATTTGAGATTATCAAAAGATGTTTTTCATCACCTTTCCATTCCTTTTTTAAATCTAAAAAATTAATTGGTTTAGTGCACTTCTACAGCACTTCATCTTCTGGAATGGAATGGAATAAGGCTGTGTGACTTTTCACTAGAGAGACCCCAATAAAAAGTAGCTACATAAAACAGATCTTAGAAGAAACAGAAAAAAAACCCACAAATATTCTATTTATAATGTTTCTGAATATGTCTCTTCATGGGAATATTAAATTTAAAACGTCACTGTATTACAGCAGTTCTGACTGTTTAAGTTTATAGCTAGTCATTTCAAGCAAAAATAATAAGGAAATAAAGTTCTGAATACAGTCTGTTAAATTCTTCTTTCTGCTGGTGTTCTATGACACAAGAAAGAACCTGCTTGTTTTCTCATATTAACGATAGATTTAAAGGAGAGCAACACAAGAGTCTCTTTTAATACAATATAATTATGCATATTTTTTAGAAGACAGATAAAGTTATATCTTCTTTCAAGATTAGTCTAAAATCAGTGAAAGGACTTCAGAACTTCAAGAAGTTTGACATTTTCATTATCTCCACCTGTTTGGAAAACTGATCCGGTGGAAGTCCACTGCGGTTAGAACACAGTGAAGACACAGTGCTTTCGAAAATCCCATCCCAAATTTTTATAGACTTATATTACATACAAAAATACATACAAGAATTTTACCAAACTTACAGCGCAAATTCCTCACTTTCAAAATTAGGAATTTGTCTATGTGATTTTAGTTTTTTCTGTTGTGTTTCTGATTCCCACATTTTTATATGCATATATAGCTTTTAATATCATGGCCACATACTTCATTTTCCTCCAGATCCCCAAATCATCAGTGCCCAGAATACACCATGAACAACTAATCAATATTCCTTTTCATCTCTTATATTCAATATTAATCCCAAACACCACTGATCTTTTGGGAATCAAGAACAATAGTTTCATGTAAAGTTTGGAGGAAAGATTTAATTATAAAGCTTTGTGACTTTACTTTCTCTTCTCTCCTGTTCCTTTCCCCTTTTCCTTCAGCTCTTGCCTCGGCCCCATTTCACCTCCTCTCAGGTCCTCTGTTCGTTCCACTCCGATGGACCTCTCAGCTGCTGTTACCCAACGCATGACAGCACGAGTCTTCACACGCCAAAACAAACCCATGGCTAAGAGAGACACTCTCTTACAGACAGCTCCCTCAACCAGCTTGACTTTCAGCTGCCGAAGCAGCACACACACAGGAAAAGGGGTGGAAACACACAGCTGAGGACGGTGCCAGAGCAGGACTTGGGCAACCCACGGTGAGACTGGCTTAAACTGCCCCTTGAACCATGCTGTGAGTGACACAGGAACTTGTCCTGCCATGGCGTGGGGCCGTGCCATTAACCCATGCGTAAAGGGAACAGAAACATGCTCTTATGCTGGGGACAGTAGAATCCATCCATACCAAAACTTTGTGAAATCTCTCTTTGTCCTTCTGTCTTAACACTGACAGTGGCTAGCATGACAGAATGGAGGTAACATGAAACAATTCATTACAACTTGTAAACAAGTTTCCATAGCTTTTTTGTTTTCTTGTTTGTTTTTTCTTTAATAGGGCTTAAACATGTTACAAAGTTGTGGTGCGTTTGTTAGCCTGCACAGCTGCCCTCAATGGGGATTCCCCTGGCTATATGCAAGCTCAGAGACCGGCACGTGGCAACTCAGGCTGAGCACAAAGAGAAGCATAAGATGAATCTACAACGTCCTTTGTAGCAGTAAGCACTTTTACCTGTTATCCAGTGTTTAAGAACTACGTATCATCTTTTTCATATTATCTTAATAATGAATGCTGTTCTTGTTTTGTATGATGCAGCTCTCTTAAACCTCTATTACATTATATCTGCATGAACATACAGACAGAAGTCTGCTGAAAAATTTCGGTTCCAACTCCTGCCACCTAAAAAGCACAGGGTCCACTGTGCACTGAGCATGAACAATACATAAATGGACATAAACAGACTTCAGGAACACAGAACAGAACTGTCATTAAATATATGTCTCTCTATATATATGTGAACATATATAAATACGTGCATAGTTGCACAACCCACACAACTCCACTAGACTCTGCAGAATAGCATAGAATAATGTCCAGGTATAGAGATGATGCTGCACTTATCTGTCAGTCAGTGGAGCTGTGGGAGGCAGGAATTAAAGGTGTGAAGTTGAAACAGGAAGAACAAAGGGAAAGAGGAATTCCAGCTGAAGACAGCATGGCACTGCTCTGCTGACCCAAGCAGAAAAGGGAACAAGGTGCAAATTACTGGAAAAAAGAGTTCTGTAAAAGGAAGCTATGTTGTATAGGCATTAGTGGTCTTTCCACACCACACAGAGCTTAAAGTATGAACATACATTAGATTTAAATATAGACATCCATGCAATATGTTAGGAGAAAAACCTTTACATGTAGTTATTTACACAAACATACACATGATTAGATAACGAGCTCTACAAATACATGTATCACTAAGCAGGATACTCTGTTGATTCTCATATTAACATTTGCGTATGTATATATCATGCTTCCAAACCTTTAAAGATTTTTTTCTATGTCTGCTTCTTTAAAACTCATAAAAGTACTTGCTGTGATGAAACTCACTTTGAAAACTGCAGAGACTGCTGCGTGCCTAAGCGAGCCATTATTTGCTGGCTCATAATCATCTTTTCTGTGTCTGTTAGAATCACTGATGCATTAATTGCTTATCAAAATTTGAAACAGTTCATGAGTCACTCTGAAGATAAAATAAATAAATATTAATGAGCTAATTTCAAAGAATTCATGTCCTCTGCCTCTTAAAGCTGAAAGACTGTATTTATTACATGTCAGAATTAGGTCTTTATACCTAATCTACGGGCAATTATGAAATATACTCAGGACATACTCAGCAAATCAGAACTGACTGACTAGATCACATTGTTTCGAGTGGTCAATGCATCATAGTCTTATTTGACCAAATTATAGATCAAAGAGAGAAAGGATTGGTCAACTGTAACACAGAGATTAAGTGGAAGATATGTCCAAATGCATAGGTCTGATGCAGATTGAGTGAAAAATGAAATATTTAGTTTTTTAAAGTTCGGAAGTGATTCTGTATGAGAAGAACTTAACACAACAGAAGTAAACACTTCATCTTCAAACAAACACATTGGCACAAAGTATCATTATGTAAGAAATTTTACTATTCCTTACATTGTATGAGGGAAGGGGAGAAGGAAGGCACAGAGTTTTCAGGAATATCAAAATAAAGCATTTTAGTTTGGACCAATCTGAAATTGTCATTAAGCCAAAACACTGGGTAGAGGGCTCTTCACTCATTCAATTTTTTACCAAAATTGAATGAAATATACTATTTTTGAGAGTAAAAACTTTCATTTGGAAAACGTAAAGTGTGCTGAGAGACTTTTAAGTCTTGGCCAATGATGGTTCACTGTTGAAAATCCAAGTCTGAAACTTTTCAAACTAAATGACCCAGGATGAAACAGGAAACAGACGTCCTTCCCTTGAGCCTTTACTTTCTCATTCTAGCTTGTTCCTGAAAATTGTAGGCAAAAAAGATCCCCCCAAAATCTGAGGAGGAACAGGGAATATCCCTAAAAGGCAGGTGTAGCTCTGAAACCTATTAGGAATTAGATAGACATCAGTGAGCCACTTCTGAGCCAAACTGTTAGTGAAAACCCTTTTCAAAAAAAATCCCAGTTTTTCTCAAGGAAGTTCAGCAGGAGGAGATTCTGGCTAATGTCGCTGTCTGGTGTAAAGCAGATAAAATGTGAAATACATAGAAATGGGCAATTTCCCTGTTACTCACTGACTACAAGCAGGATGAAGAACCCATTTTAATAGACTGTGGGTCTTAGTAAGAAATGAAGAATCCTCTTGTATTATATATATCCTTATTATATTAGGTCAAGTAGTTTATTGTCAGAGGTCATATCAGCTGCTTAGCAGAAGACGCTTCTTCAACTTCAGCTAGTCACACAAAGAGGCAGGCTGTGGCAATCCTGGAAGTATTACTGCACCTCAGCTGATGTGACACCACAGTGACACCCAGACACCCTGGTTAGACCTCTGTATACTGTAAAACTAAAGGCATCTCCCCAGACCAAGATATCCCAACCCAGCATTAAACACAGAGTATGTCTCTGTCAGTGAAGTCTGAATGTAAGCATACAGAGAAAAATACATTACAAAACATATCGTGGATTTAATATTAAATAAGAAGAATTCAAATTTTGCTACTTACATAACCTTCATAAATTTGCAGATATACTAACCTTCTTTCTAATGTCTAAATAACGTGTATTTGCCCTAACAGTATCTTAAAATTCTTCACTTCATCCATTCACAGCTAACATAGCTCTCACATAACTTGCTTTTTCTCTTAAGTATATGTAACGAAGGACTTAGTTCATACTACAAATTAACTGTGCTACTTTGTCTGAAACCTACAAAATTAGCAAATTATATATGCAAAGTTATAGGTTCTTTAAGACAGGCCACTGGTATCTTAAAGAAGGGTTGTTCAAATTTATCATTATGTGCATGTAAGATAACAATGAAGCAATTAAACAATTTTCATGTTCACAGAAAATATTTTTTTGTGCTCCTAAAAATTAGTATGTTGTATAACAAGTTTCCAATCTGCAAGTATTATTGCTGAGATTTAACACTCTCATTTACACAAATGTCAGGGTATTATTCTGGTTTTATAGGATATTTGTGGAATTAGTTTTACACCAGATAAGTTACTTTCCTCTCGTTAATATTTTAAGCTTCCAAACTTAATGACACATTTCACTGTTTACTCTTGTTCAGCAGAACTTAACAGATGCAGTTGTAAGGTTAAACTAAAGCTATTCAGTGCATCTACTGAAAATGTTAACTTCTAAATAAAAACAGTGAAGGAATAGAAGGTTCCATTGGATTGTGCAACAAAAGTTTTCACTCCGCAAAATTTTGAAAGAAGCTGTGGTTTCATGGGAAATGGGAAAAGAGAATTTCCACACAAGAATTCTTTTCATTTTGAAGAGCCTTTACTGTAAACGCTGCCAAAATGTTGCACCTCCACTTCACGTTAAACTTGGGAATAGAATATGGGAAATTAGCAGGACATGTCCATGATTAAAATAAAAACTGGCAGTGCTGGAAAAACGCACTGTCGAATAAAGCTAAACCCAGATGCCAATGTGTTCATCGCCACGAAAATAGCCAAACAAGTAATAGTTATCAGTGTTACTTTTCTTAGTGTCATGTTTGCACCAAGCGTGGATAAAAACAGCTTCTTACCTGCTCAGATAATTCTGGCCCATTGATACGAGCCTGTACGAGGGCATCATTAACAAGTGAATGGAAGTTTAGAAGCACTTGCTCGATGTCATATGTTCCACTCATGGCACTTGAGAGCTCCTCCAGGGACTGAATATATCCCCGCCAATGAAGATCAACTTCTGCCATGTTAGCTAAGCAGCCTCGGACGACGTTGAGGCAGTAGCCCATACAGGGCTTACTGAAAGTCAGCCCTTGGCAATGGGGGCAGTACTGCATTCTCAGTAAAGCTCTGCTGCAGTCTTTAGAGAAATGCAGATGATCTGTTGTATTGATCACTTCAATCCCCAAATTCAGAGCCTGCAAGAAAGTCCGACTGGGTAACAGCGATCTTCCCATTTGTCCTACAGCCTTTTTGGGAACATTACCAAAGGGCCTGATGTCTCTTCTCGCTATTCGGAGGCACTCTGCATATTCCAGTGAAATGTCAGTCAGACCAGGGTTAATCACACGGTTGTAGACTACTGGGAACAGGGTGTCAAAAAATCTGTTGACAAATTCCTCTGTGCTAACGTCTGTGCCAAATATGAAAAGTCCAACATCTGTGAAAAACTCCTGAACACAAGTAGTAGCCTCAGCAGCCATGTTTCTATATGCATTGCAGAAAAGTGTGCTTGTGTAATTCTCAGCCAGTCTGATAAGCGTTTCAAAGCTTTCTGTAATAAAAAAAAAAGTTCATTATTTTTAAGGTTTAAAAATAAGAAAATAGAGCAAGGACTTAAAACAATTACATCAGGACAGCTTTAATTTATCCTGAATGCATTTCTGCATTAGAATTTATCAAGAGACAAACTTCTCACAAACTGTGACAACTGTCTTTTGTATATAGTCAAATCTTACAAGTAATGTTACAACACAATTAATAATCCATAGGTTTTCTTGGCAGGATATATTAAACACAGTCTAAAAAAATATAAAAGGAAGTCGATCGTAAACTGAGTTATTAAGTTACAAAATACAACAAAGCCCTACTGCATCTGTCTACATATCTACATATATGAAGCTTTACTGGACCTAGCGTTCACCAATGCAGAGGAGATCATTAAAGAGGTCAAGATTGGAGGCAGCTGTAGCGGCCATGCCCTGGTTGAGTTCGTGATCTCAAGGAATATGGGCCTGGCAAAGAGCAGAGTCAGGACCTGGAACTTCAGGA
>JAVKLA010000008.1:8368855-8385878 GCA_034782735.1 Sagittarius serpentarius
AAGGCCTGTAGCAATAGGACTAGGGGAAATGGCTTTAAACTAAAAGAGGGCAGATTTAGACTAGATATAAGGAAAAACATTTTTACAATGAGGGTGGTGAAACACTGGAACAGGTTGCCCAGAAAGGCGGTAGATGCCCCATCCCTGGAAACATTCCAGGCCAGGCTGGACGGGGCTCTGAGCAACCTGATCTAGTGGAAGGCATCCCTGCTCACCGCAGGGGGTTGGACTTGATGACCTTTGATGGTCCCTTCCAGCACCAAGCCATTCTATGATTCCATGATTCTATGATTAATAACTTGCTGCTACAATCCCACCAAATCTCTAGTCCTCAGTAATAAGTAAGTAAATAAATAAGTATTGTTGTTAAATTTCTCCTGGATGGCTTAGTTTATATAGGTATGTAAGACAACAATGCCATGTACTTTTCCTTAATGATGTTCTGACACAGGGGGGAAATAAAGTGGATAGTACTTTCTCCTTTCTGTATGTTTAAGAATGGTAATTTGTAGTTATCATAATAATGAGATAATTGCTGCCAAAGTGTCATCTTTTCAAAGCATAAAGCAGGATTCATTTCACCTTATTTTAGCTGTCTAAAAGTCAAATCCTTCACCTACCCTAGCTATTTGGATAATCAGTTGGTTCAGATAGGCACCTCCTCATATTTTATCCCTGAGGCAAATCTAAGATTACTGATTAATTAAAAAGATGCTTTAACTGTGCAAGCCATAGCTCCCACTCAGATGACTTTGAAGGGAAATTAATCCTGATTATGGCAGCCATCCACCTTAGGACGGGATGAATTGCACTCTGGAGTTCCTTTTCTTTCTTCATGAAGTATGCTGAGCCTAAATGAGGCAATAGATTAGATACTCTTTTAGCTACTTTATAGGTGGCTAAAATTAGAAAAGATTAATCCTGCTCATAGGGTCTGCAGATTCAATCAGGTTTAGTGCTAAGTGAATTTAGTACTGAGTTTACCTGCCTCATGGGTCTTCAACTGCCACAAAGATTATTTTAGTTGAATTAATGTAAGGAAAAAAAATAAAAGGAAAAATACTTTACTGTAAAATTATCTGCTGTTTAGGAACCTTTGGGTGTTAAATTCATTTTGCAAGGGCCTTCAAGTGCAAATGACTAACACAATTATGAAATGTAAACACAATTATGAAATATAAATTTGCCTCTCACCTGATCATATGCTAACTGCTGATAAAGCTTAAAAGGTCTAACCTATTACATAAATTAATTATTTTCAGCAAAGTTTCCCCAAAACTTGATTCACAAGGTGAAAAAAAAAAACCTGGTAAAATCTGTTCCTGTTGGCTGTACTGATTTTGTCTGGCACTAATACGATATGCTACCACTGACAATTTAGTCAAACACTGAAATGTTGGTTAGCATTGGAGAAAGTGCAAATGAAGCTCTTACGGACATCCTATTAAATGTATCCGACTCAGTGATATACTATTAAACATATCCTAGCAGGTTTAGTCTTTTGTAATTATTTATTATTTATCTACCAGTAATATACTTATTTTTAACTTTAATGAATGTGTGTTGTTTGATATACAGATCAGTTATTACCTATTTAAGAATTTAATAATACCCATTTTCCATTCCCAAAGTAAGGATGCAGCACATTCTTATTTCAATATATTTTTCCTAAAGAACACCACATTAATATGATTTTTTTCTGATTCATCCCACAGAAACAGCTAATTGGAAAAAAGATACTGCAGTAAAAAAGCAGTTCACACTTTGCTGACTTTAAATAAAGTACCTCTTCTAGCAAACAATTATTTCCACTGCAGTCCAACTTGAAATGACTTTCTGAACTACATCTTTACTTCTAAAAAATCCACCTACAATTAAGTATTCCAAGTATCTTTATCTCCATATGCTTTAAGACTCCAGAATTATTTTTCCCTGGGTCTGGCTGCATGACTAGTTCATCTCCTGAATCTGTGTTGGGATAAAATCCAGGTATACAGCAATTCCCAGACCCAGAAAATAAATTTAAATTCATTTCCCTAACAAGGCCCATGATCAAAACATCCAGGAGACCAAGACCTGAAGGTAGGAAGCCACTGATTATTAAATAACAACACTTCTACTTCTCAAGAATGCTTGCATACTAAATTGACCCAGCTATACAGACAAATTTCTAAGCACTGTCATAGCATACTGAAGGTCAAAGAAAACCTTTCTGTAAACTGATGCTATCTCGTCTTTCTAACTCGGCAAGAATCTGAAGGAGACTATGAGTTTTACTAACACTTTGGCCAGCAGAGATTTTTACCTTCAGTGAAAGATGGAGAAACCAGCTCGCCTAATTCTTCCCAGTGTTTCCTTTTCTTTTTCTTGCTTGAGGGAGATTATTTATTATTTAAAAGCTAATATCCCAAAGATATTCTGACAGTTAGTTATGTGCATCAGTTGAAAATAAGACACAACGTAATGTATTGTTAACATGTAAGCGTAGCTCAGGTTGTGGCATCCATCTGTCTCGCACAGTGGCCTCCTGTATGGCATGGGACAAAATAAATAGCCTGGTTCCACTAAGTCTCCACAGATAATGGTTTTCAGACCGGAAGAGAAATTACCCAGTAACCGTTTCTAAGTTCCTCTGAGAAAAATGATGCAAGCCACTGCTGGGTTGGATCATCTACTTCTGCTTTATCACATAATCATTTGTTGATCTTTGATCTCAAAGGTCAGAGGGGAGAATGAGCTTGGAAATCTCATACTGTTCATAGTGATAAGGAAGTCATTGTTTATTGATGTTACCGGCCCTTGATCTTTTTTGTTGTGCTGTACTGTGGTCTGATCCTCGACTATGAAACACACAGGGAATTCATTCATGTTGTGTGTTAGCGGAACTCGGTGATTACTTCTTCCCGGGAATGAAAAACTGAGCATGGGATGCTAGCGAGAGAGATCCTGGATCAAATGCTGACAAGAAAAACTGCTGCTTTTTCTAATCGCGCATTAAGCATGCTTACTGAAGGAAATCAATTAATTGGATTAATAGTAAGAACACTGTTGCTCTTTTATTTAGCAAGCAGGAAAGAAATCTATTTTGGAGAATGGAATTTGAAAAGTTTTCAAAGCTGCTTGACTTTCAGCCTGCATTTTCACGCTGAATGAGTCAAAAATAGTGAAAGAAAGTTATCTAATTCCTTCAGGCAGTAAGCAAGTGTACCTGGATCTCCTATATTCCATTCTGTGTTAGATTAGTACACAAAATAAGACTACCAGTTTCGCGGGAGCCTGCAAAAAAAGCCATGGCTGCTACAGCATAATCCTGCACACTCTGTGAGAACCAGGATCCAAGGGTGTTTGGCATGGGGACTCCTAATTTTTGTATGCCTCTACAGTTAGGTTAAAAGCTTTCAAAACTTTAGAAATTGAAGTGTTTCTACATCCTTATGGAAGTACCATTTTTGAGCACCTTCAGGAATTTAGAAACTGCAGCAGCTATAAAGTTAGGTACCAGCTAAGCAGCAGGTTTTCACATTACAGTTCTGAATGTAGACAATCAAATTCTCTCCAGCTTCTGACATTCACTACCAAAGATAAGTTTGTGAATGAGTCATCCAAACCCATTACTGTTCAATACGATTTGACTTCTTCCTGGCATCACATGGAAGTCAGTTATCAGCTGTACACACTAAGCCTATTCACGCACTTGTATCAAGAATGTCTGCCAGTTTACGCACTGATACAGAATAAATGCTTCAGCAGGCCATCATGCATCACACTGAAATTTGTGTGTCAGATCTTAATATGGGACAGAAGCCTGAACCCATGGAAGCTGCCGTTTAACTACCATGTCTGGTGTTTAATTGCTTCTCTGGACTTAGCTTTGTGACCCAATGTTTTAAAAATTATTTACAGACTTCAAAGCTTTACTTTCACTGAATGTCAAGTACCAAAATCTGAGCAAAAATTCCAGTTTTCTTATTGTGCTACCACACAATAAGAAATAAACAATACAGTATACAAATCACTTGTCAGTCACAGTTACAGCATAGTGAGCGATTAAATGGCACTTTGAACCATGTATTTCATTGAGTGAACAAGTCAGACTGCTTATGCTATTAGAAGCTATCCAATCTAAGACTGGATCTATTAGATCCTTGTTTGTGTTAACAGCAATTAATAGTACTTTGTAAAAAAACACTTCCAACAACACAGGGAGGCTTCTGGATCATGCTAAACTGGCTTCATTTTCAAGTAAAGTTTTACTACACGTTCCATTTGTGTTTCAGTAACAGAAATACTAGCAGATTCCATAAAAAACCTAGTAGGTACTCTTACCATAGATGCTGTTATGATAGGGTATTGTACAGAACCTGTTTCATAGTACTGCAATATAGTTAAGTTACAGTGGGAAGCCGTCTTCTGAGATAATAGAATGAAATTAATGACATGTTACTTAGGACTGAGAATTGAGGATCTGGAAGTAGCAGTAAAATAGTTAGTATTTCCCACAATAATGCAGGGTAGTTTGGATCACTGAATAATATTGGGAACCGGGAAGCCTCAAGTTCCAGGAACCCCAAACTGACCAGAGGTTGACTAGCTGTGAAGACTTGGGGAAATCCAGGAATTCCCTCTCTTTCTATTCCTTTGCAATGTTAGGATAATATACTCACTTGCATGAGAAGGAGGCTGTGAGGATTATTTATTATTTCATAAGCATGTTTCATACATTAAGCGCCATAAATATTCTAGCTACTCTTACAACTATACAAAGCCATGAAATTCGTCTGAAACATCATTAATATTACATCTTTGGTTTAATATTAAAAAAACAGATAAAAGTATATGACTTGTCCTATTTCACTATCATGTTTTCTACTATTGACTGCTTATTCTGTTATCTGTTATCTTCTGTAACAATGAGGAAAGGAAGGTGGGAAGCTATTACACTAGTGCCAAACCAGAAAGACTGAACAGATATCGGTAATTCTTACAAACATCTAAGAAATACTGCCCAAAACATAAAACCAGAGATAATTCTGATCTCTAACTATTTTGGGGGAAAGGAATATAGTGAAATGCAGACTCTCCAACAATCTCTTCAGATGGACTGATAATAATTTGTTACACAAACAGAAAGCAAGAAGACATAGACCTTACGAAAGAAGACAGATGGTTTGGAGATTTAGGTGAGCATCCACAGAATCACAGCATTTTCAGTTCTTAGGATGGGAAGAAGGAAGAACAATAAAAGAAATACAAAAATTATTTAAAAAAAAAAAGACTTCAGGAAACTCAGAAATGACAAGTAAGATCCCCTGGGAAAAAATTCAACTAAGAACTTCTTTGAAGAAATACTATTCAAAATGTGACTGTAAATTATCTAGCACAGAAGAAAGATGGAAACTGTCCTACACCAACTTTGTAAAATCACAAAATCATTACTTCAGTCACAAGAAGAGTAAGTACAGAAAATGAGTACTATTTAAATGACTAAGGAGAGAAATGAAGAACAAAATAATAACAGAACTACCAGGAACATGGGAAGACACACTGAGAAAAGTAAAGGCACAAAATGTGAAACGACTAGCAAGGAACGTGCAAGTAAGTACATTAGTTGCAAGAGGAAGACAAAGGAAAAAGCTGGTCCACGACTCAACAGGGAAAAAAGCTATCAAGTCATGGCACTAACAAAAACCTGCATGTTTAATTCATTTACTGCTTCAGTCTTCACTAAAAAGGTTAGATGCAATCAGGCAGATAATGTAATTAACAGAAACAACAGAGCATTTAAGATAGAAAAAAGAAAACAAGTTAGAGAATACAAACCTAAGTTAGTTTGCTTTAAATCATACAGACATGATGAAATTCAGGGAGTACACAGGATTTGCTGAAGCAATTTCAGAAGCACTTAGAAAACTCACGGATGATGAATGGCATTCTGGAAGACTAGAAAAAATCAAACAAGTTACCTATCTAGTCTTTAAAAAGGGAAAGCAAAAAGAGCTGGAAAACTATATATCAGTCAGACTACTTTCCATTTCTAGAAAAATACTGGAATATATTAGCAAATAAAAAGACTGCAAGCCTCAGCAAAAGGGATGATGACTAAGAGACAAAACAATTTTTAAAAAACATTTTCTGTAAAGGGGGGGGAGAGAGAGTAAAACAAGATTTTACTTGTTTAGTAGGCAAAAAAAGCTTTAGTGAAGCTTCTGATACCAACATAATGTTCTCATAAACTGACTAAAAATGGTCTAAATTAAGTTATTCTTATATGCAAAACCAGTTGGAAAACTGTATTGAGAGATGTCAATGGCTCCCTGTTAAACACGAATATACTGATTTGAGATTCCTGGGGATCTACAGCTGGCCTAATCAATGTTTTCCTTAATGAGCAGTATGAGAAAATCAAAGTTTTAAGAACTGTGAAATTATGAAATCTGAAGGTGTTGCCAAGCTGGAGATAGCTGTAAGCATTCTTGCTGACAGAACTAAAATTCAAAATGACCACTGCATATTGGATAGATATTCTGTAAAAACAGGATGAATTTCCCCAAAGACAAGTGAAAAACACTACACTCGGGCAGAAGCAGTCGATGGCACAAATCCAGGCTCTAGAATAACTGTCTGCAGGAAAGAAAAAGACTATGCTATTGGTATATAAAAAAGAGACCATAGCCTATAAAATATGTAAATAATCCTTCTGCTGTAGCTGGCTTTAAGACACCTTTCCCTGGAATATTATGTTTGATTTGGGTACCAGAATTCCAAAAGTATGTGGATTGCCTAGAAGGAATAGAGGGCACAACAACAAAAATCATCAGAGATGATGATTTAAATATGACTTGTAATGAAAAATGTAAGTAATATAAGATGAATCCAGCCTAAACCCGAGGAAAAACATGATAAAAGGTTAACTGCAGAGAGGAACAGAATAAACTATTCTTCATGTCCATTGTGGGTAGTACAAGTAATAATAAGTTTTAACTGTGGAAAGGGAGATTAATTTAGACATAAAGAAAAGCTTACTAGAAATGATAGCCATGGTCTGGAACAGATTGCCGTATCAGGGCGCAGAGTATCCATCAGTGCGATTTTAAAAAACAAGCTAGACAAAAGCTGTCTAGTTTTGTCTGTTGTTTTCTGTAACCTACAAAGTTTTGAGAGAGTCTACCTTGAACACATAATGCTGCCTTTGTTTCCCAGAATGTACAGTTCTCTGACTTCCTGAGCTGGCTGGGGTGCTCAGTACCCTCATGAGAAACCAGGAAAGGAGTCTGGTGAACCACAGGATCACGTAGAGATGGGAAGGAAATGCTAGGAGGAAATGCTGACTTGGTCGCAAAGTCAAGGGAGATGAGAAGTTGAGGTTGACAGGAGGGCTAGCAAATGGCCCAGCAAATAAGGAACCAAGGGTCTACCTCAGCTCAGCAGTCTGGTAGACAGGATGTCTGATAAATGAACTGTTCAGCATGGATTACCACAGGACAGTGAGGAGCTTGGAAGACAGGTCAATACTAAAGGGGGAGCATACTAGTCACAAGATCCAAAAGTCAGAAACCCTAGAGACTGCAGTAGGCTTGTAGAAAATGAGACAAGAAACAGGTTAACTCAAGGAGGACACTTGCTGGGTTTTATGTCGAAAGTTTCTCTTCAATCGGTGTGTGCCTGTGGAATGTGTAAACTGCCACTGGATCAGCATTTTCCAGTGAAATTGCTCCCCTTACCAAAACACTGAAAAGCAGTTTTCTGTAATGGAACGAGATCTCAACAAATCGCAAGGGACCTTCATTGCTCCTGCTGATGAAGTCTTAAGTGTTACAAATATGAAAAAAAGAAAAAAGGATGGAACACTTCTCCGTCTGAAAGATACCAGTTCACAGGCTCTTGTTAAAAGACTTGTGTTTCTTGTTTAAAGACTTGTGCAAGGTGGCAATGAAGTTTTTCTTATTTTCAGGTTCGACAAGAGTCTCAGTTAAGTGAATGCGAGTAACATTTGAGTGAAGAAATGAGAACGAATATTTGACTGTTAATGTTTGATGCTCCTCTCTCTTATTCATGTCACTTATCATGTGAAGAAAATTATGGGGCTGATTGGACCATGGGTCACCCAGATGTTTTGCTGTCTCTCCCTGATGGTTCTGTATTCCTTACCTGCCCCAAAATTTCAGCCGGAAGAACCAAATCTAGGAACGATTCTTCCCAATGGCTGCACCACTGGGGGAGTACAGCGGCTGTCAGCAGTGCATGGGGGTGCAGACACAAATGCTGGCATCACAAGGGTCAGGAGAAGCTGAGCAGCCCTGCTGATTGATGGTCCTGGGGCGAGCAATCAGCACAGGCAAGGCATGGATTTGGAGGAATGGGGAAGCCCTGTGATGTATTTAGAGGGCTCACAAGAAGTGGGGTAAGGTCTCAGGACAGAACATACTGGGGGACTCGGTGGGGATAAGGTTTGGGAGACTTTAAGTAGAGCTGGAGTCTCAGGATGGAATTCGGGGTGCTCTGAGAGGGGATTAAGAAGAGTGGTGGTTTAGAGAAACTTAGGCTTTAAACCTAGCAGGTCAGGGAGACTTACATGAGGCTTACTGAACCTCTGCACTGAGAAGTCTTGAAGGCTTTAGAGCAGCTGTAGTGTTAATTCAGTTCTGGGCAGAAGAATTGTGATTTGGCATGTGAAAGGCTCTGGGTCAGGAGAATAATGAGCTTTAAAAACTTCCTCCTCCCTCTAACCAGGACCTTGGTATGAAGAGGAATCACAAACACACAACTCCCCCTCGAGCTGGCATAAAACTACTGTGCATGCTTTTACCTCCCTTCCACATTCCTCCCTTTTTTTTTGCCCTTTTCTTTTTTTAATAGGGAATATGGTAGCTTTACCTCATACAGGACTCTGAATGTCACTCTCAGAGGCATGCCTCAATTTCAAAAGCTTCTGTAGTGAACTTTTAACTTATGAGGAGTATTTCTCTCCCCTGATATCTTCACTGTAACTATCAATATATGGGTTAGCTGTATAGCCTCTCTTTATGGAGAGAAATATACTGAAATATACTCCTGTATGAATCCTCCCACGCTAAAATGTACAGCTAATATGGAATAGATCAGTCATGACCTGCAGATGTCCATTTCTCTCCCCAACTATACAAATTATTACCTCTGCTGTAGAAACCTAGACTGAAAACACCTATAATTAAATGAGCTGAATCCCAGCTCTTTGCACTACAAAACCACTTTTAAAAATGTTATTCAGAACCATTCATGTACATTTATAGTTAAGCTATGTGCCTAAAAATGGAGGAATTCATGCTAGAATTAAACAGGTATATTTTTGTGGTTGTCATAAAAATTAAGTATCACTAAGATTCCTGTGGTCTGAGTACATGGTCAAGGATCACTTTTTTTTCTTAAGTTAAAGGTATTATTATGTTCCTATTTTTGTGTGAACTTAGTCTGGTTATTATCTGTAACTGTGTGCCCACAAGTGGCTCCTAGGTCTTAATTAAACATGGAAGCCAATCTTGCACCAACAAGTGGCTGTCTTCAGACTTGGATACCTACAATTCGTATTACAAAAGCTGATTTGTAAAACTTTAGTACTTCTCTTTGTCATATTAATACAGTTCATTTTCACTCTCACGGCCAATAAATGAATCCCTGCGATACCTTAAGAGTATAACATAACTTCTGCGTATCGCCCAGCAAAGCCAACGATGGCAAGCAGATCGCGCTTCAGAAGCTGTTCTGTTTTGCATTCCAACAGCAGCTGCCAGTGCTCCCTAGCGCATTGTTATTACAACACTGGATTGAAATTTCTCTCATTAACTAATAACATTATGTCGTTTGTTTTATTACTGTCATTTGGAAGTACTGCTCTGCTGTGCTTTGCAGAATCAGTCGTGTATGCAAACAGTTAATCACCGAGTGGCAACCACTTTGTAAAGCTAAATTGCTACACTTCTACACCTGTTTCTCACTCTTGTCAGAAAACACCAAAGCAATTATCAGAATTGTTTATGAAAGCCCACCACAATATTTAGTTAAATCACTTTACTAGACATATTCTATTTATTATTTACTCTGTACTCTAAAACCTCAAGATAATATAAGAGCTCTCATCTGAAATTACTGCTCTATCTCAGGCATTTTAAAGGAAATATCTTGAATTCACAAAATTGTATTTCTAGACCTTTTCTACAGCAGGCAAATCATAAAGCATAGGTGCTGTTTTCAGAGAGCATTTTCAGTATCATATGCAGGGTTTTTTTCATACTGAAAGATCCTTTAAATATGTGTTCTCCTTTCCTCATTTCTCTCTGTCATGCAGTCATGTTCTTGATGCCAAGACATAACAAATATAGTAACAATAAACATAATTCAACAAATGATTAAGAACATAATTAACTTTTTAAATGTCTCAAACACTTCAATTTGCTTCAGAAGTAATATTCAAAGCATAACAAAATTAGCTTTAAAATAACTCAATTACTGAAAAAGCAGTTACCTGTTTTCACCTCAAACTTTTTCAGACTCACATGTAACTCCGTTAATTGACGTAATATGCTTGAACATAAAGCCAGATGCTGCTAGAAGCATTTAAAATTACCAAAGACACCAACAGCAAAGTATTCACACTATTTTCAAAATACTCCTTAGGTCTTCTAAGATGGGGAGTGGGATGATTACTGGGATGATTAAGGTCAAATTACCATGAATTGAAAAAAAAAACCCTGCACAATTCCTAGAGAAATTACTCATGTTCCTAGGAAGAATGATTTGAATAGGGTGTGTATATGCTAGCTAGTTAGATTACAAGCATATGTGGAGAGGGCTCTGTCCCTGAAGCCATTCAAGTTAATGGAATTCTTTCTGCTGACTTAAATGGACTTTAGACCAGACATTAAAACGACTTTTATCTTCTGTATACACTGAATGTGTAGTATGTACATATCAAGTTGAGGAACACTATCAGAAGACTAAATTTTCTTCCAAGAAAGTATTTCAAAATAATTTTTAAAGTGCACAAGATTTCATGCATTAAACTCATGTTTATGTTCACAAAAAAAAAAAAAAAAGAAAAAAGAAAAAATACATATATTAGGATTCAAACTACTGGCATGTCCTCGAAGAACATTATGACATTATAACTGGAAGTATGTCTTCACTATATGAGTTGATTAGCAGAGGTTCTTTTACCCTTAAATTCTTGCATCACAGCTGCTTTATCAACACCATGCTTATTCATTTTCTTGCATGGCTGGCTGAAGAGCCCGGAGCAGCCTGATAGACAGCAACTACCAGAAAATATACATTCACTTCCTTCTTTGCTAGCTGCAACAAATGAAAGGCATTTATCAGATGAAAAGTAATTTAAAATCTGGGCATATGAGACTATTTTGAAGAAATGTTTTATTATATGAATCTCCTGAATGCTGAGAAACTTCTATGTTTTTTGAAGATCTGTTCACAAGGGATTTTTTTTAACATACTTGAACACAGATGACCAATTTAACTGAGAAGGTAAATGGTCAGGTGTCTGATCTGACTGATTGTTAGAAAATACAATAGATAAAGGGTTCTACTTCATATAATGTCATACTGTTATTTTACTCCCTTTCCTTCCTCTCAAAAAATACCTTTGTAAGCATAACTTCTACAACATCTGAACATATTACGTACACTCACTCAGTGGAAACACAGCTTATAACACTTTATTAACTGAACTAAAACCCCAGCAATATGATGAGCACATGAACTTTTATAAAATGTAGTTAAGAAAATGTTTTTGTGCATCTTAATTTTTGTGTTCATGTATTTTAAGCAGTGGTTTCAGTTTTAAAACAGGCTGTTCTAGAAAAAAAAGGTAAGAGGTGCAGACTAAAACACACATACAAGGATATCACAGAACTGAAATTAATTTTTTGTTGAGGAATGTCTTTGTATATATGCTGGTTATGTCAACTCTTTCATTTACATTTTATAAATACTGTCCTTGTGTGAAAGGCTTCACTATGCATAATGTATTTTGCTTACTGAGACAACCTATTAGCTTGCAGTGCTTTTACTCTGAGTAATTCCCCTTCACCTCCATTTAAGAGATGTAGCCAACATTTCTTGTCCTTGGGTACGGATGGGGCAGAGGCGTCCAGAAAGTGTTTCTCTGGCTTTCTAGATTATTTTGCATTTAAATCTTTCTGGATTTCTCTCCTCTGTCTCAACCCATCATTCTTTCTTTTAAATAAACAGCATTTTTTTCTCTCAGTACTTAGTATCATGAACCAGTGCTTAATTCTCAAAACCACTGGCTCGTACAGCAGAGATGGACAAGCAGCATGTGTCCCGCTCTCCTGCTTCTGAAGTGGGTAGCCCGATGATTGCAGGCTCAGGTTGGAAACACTGAGAAGATTAGGTATAAAATTCAGTCAGTTAATCTGGCATCTCTTCAGCATCTGTATTATTCTACATTATTTATATTCCATATTATTATTGGGTATGAACACTTCAGATATCTACTCAGCATATGTTCTAGTATCTTTAAAATCTGTAGGAACTAAACATTTTTAAGCAGCCAGCAACCGTAGACACATGACAAAAATCTGTGACCTTTCTGAGCACATTTCACAACAATGTTAAAAACCAAAGTCACCTCTTTATCTCATCTCTTCATTAAATTCAAAGTATACCACTATGGTGCGATTAATCTAAGCAAAGATAGACATCTGCAGTGTAGATGTGTATTTCAGGTACAAATTCTAGATTTTTTTTTTTTACAGTGGCATCCAACGCAGTTCCAGTGGAGTAAGTCTGGAATATGCCTCATTTCTTCCATTGACTGTAAAAGGAATGGGAACTACTTACATTATAAACATGAAGGGTGAAATGGAGAAATTCTAGATTAAGTTCCTGAACATAATTTTTCCTATTGTTTATTGTAAGGCAAACTTTCTTCTCAAGACAGGGACACTTGCACTTGAGTGCCTCCACATGTTGGAAGCCTTCTAAAACACTTAGTGGTGGAATGCTACTGTACACAAAGAAAGATCTACAAACCTTGCCTGAACTTTCTGGAATTCCAACATATCCCATCTTCCAGGGTTTGTTATTCGCAGCATAAAATTACTTTAAAGGAAATACAAGTTGAGTATGATAAAATGACATAAAGAAACACACTGATACATTTAAATCTGGATAAAATGTGAAGAAGCAGTTTATGACAATAAAATAAATTAATTCATTCCAAATGTTATGCTACAGTAGGTTATACCATTCTGCCAGATGTTTCTCTTTATACAAATTTTATTATGCCACAAAGGGCAATTCGTTTTAATGAGAATATTTTTTGAGGATAATATTTGTTCTGGAAAGCAGTACTTCTCCAGCTTCACATTCTAATGAGAATAATTTCCTTTGATTCATTGGTGTTACCATTCTTTTGTTGACTCAGTCAAAACACCAATTAGTTGCACACATGCTGCAAGAGTGAGAAAGCGGGAAAATGCTGATGAGGGTCCCAATCCTGAGAACTCTTGAGCAGTATCATTAACTTGGTGGAGTTCTTTGTGTGAGACGATTGCATGATTAGGAGCTTACAAAATGCAAAATTAATGTATAATTCCAAGCAGAGGATCAGATTCTTGTCTTCTGCATGTGCATATACTTCTCGAGTCCACTTGGTAACTATCTTTTTATTAAAAAGTTTAAGAACCTCTCGTTTAGGTTGTGTTACCTTTAGCTCTTTGTCTTTCCAGGGTACACAATTGTTGCAGCCCTTTTTCTTCAACATATATTGACTGTGTATTTGTCTCTTAGGTGTCACATATTACTCAGCTAGTGCTTCAGATTTAGAATCTGAATTCTCTCTGATATAGAGCTGGGACAAAATTCAAACATATACATACAAATGCTCCCTTATGTCCACCTGTATCTCCCTACATTTATCTGCACTCTTTCAAGCTGCTACCAAAAAGGCTACAGCAACCTAAACCATATGCTGAAAAGTCAAAATTTAAAATAAGATGTTTTACTTAAGAAAATTAAATTATTTTCATTCTGCTTTAGCTTGCAGGGGTTTTTACATCTTTTAGTCACTTTGGCCAACATAGATTTTCTCATGAAAAAATTAAGTTGGTGTTAGGTCTAGAAAGACTCAGATGCCTAAGCAAGTAAAAAGAGAGCCTAGTTTATCTTTCAGTGCACAAATGGGTCCCTTGAATTTCTGTATGTTTTATAAAGTCTATCAGAAATGGGGATCCCACAAAATTTATACAACACATGTATCATGCATAAACTCAGAATTGTTCACTTCTTGAATTACCAGAGCAAATAAAATTGGTTTGTTGTCTACAGAGCAATCTCTATAGGTAAAGCTCATTATAAAATCGTATATTGAAAACACATTATCTTTCAATTATTAATATAACTTATCATGTCAATTTTCCCAACTTGATTTCTAAAGATTTGTTTTCTGATGTTGATTGTAATGTTATAGCAAAATTATACAGCGTCCTCTTGTCCCATATCTGAATCATGAAAAGGTCTTGTAGAGAATAGCTTTTAGAAAACCGACATACAAACAGAAATTGAAGTGATAAAGGAGAGATTCTTCAATTTTTCATTTTAAATTCCAGTAACATGCAGCAAATAAAACAGAGCTACTGACTTAATGATGTTTTTGTATGCAGTACCTCTAAGGAACCACCTGTAATAAGATAGTGCAGTTTAATAGCTTTATAATAAACTCAGTAAAATCATTCTAATATGAGATTCTTGCTTTCACACAGAAATTAAGCAAAGCCATTAACCTGAAACTTTTATTAGTTTCTCTGGGTTACTTTAGAAAAAAACATCACTTATGTAGCTCTGTAAGAATCAGCCTACTTACTACATAAATGGACAGGGATCTATCTGACATACATGAAACTTTCATTTGTTAACAGGAACATGCTAAAGGTTGTTAAAAAATATAAACTTCAAGCCCTGACAGCTACAATTGACTAATAAGATCACTGAAGCACAATTTTTTTAAAAAAATTGGTTTGTTACCTCTGTTGTATCAATTTATTTTATTCTTCAGTATTATCATTCAACATGAAACAGTTCATCTTTCTCATTCAAATTTCTCAGTGGTAGTTTTGTACTACCTAAGTAAATCTTATTTTATTTTATTACAACAGCACTCATTCATCCCAATCAGAATAAGAGTCTCATCATGCTAAGCAGTATTAAATATACGTTAAGATAGAGTTCACTGCCGAAATATTGTGCAGTATATAATCTAAACATATAAAACACTTAGTTCTATGCTTCTTTTTGAGTACTCACTGAAGTCCTCACAGACTTTATGTGTTCCTCTGAGCGAAGTTAATGGATTTTTAGCTATGTAAACTCAATTGATAAAGGAAAATGCACTTAAGTATCTTAAGACAAAACTTTGATGCAAAAAAGTAATTACTTGGAAAATGTTCTCAGTTACAGTGAACTGTAACTGGCTTTATGAAAATGGTGATATTATGATGTACTTACCACATCCTATTAGAATTAATTCTGTTTATTGGCCCTATTAGGTGTTACTAACAATATTCCAATTATAGCACATGTATGCTATATATCTTTTTGGTCTACACATACAGCACATGCATGCTATATATGTTATGATATGCAGAAACCTAGATTTGTATGTTTGATACACAGAAGTTTTAATTTCACAGGAATATTAAATTTCTAAATACTATCTGTAGACACTATCCATCTCCATTTTAAACACAGTATTTATTCTAAATAAACACCATCCATCTTAACAAATAATAAATATATCTATATACTACATATTTACATATACTATACACTGTATTTATTTTAAATTGTTACATAAGGTAACTTCATTCAGAATTATTTTGAAGGAAATACAGCATCCTTTTCTAAATCAGAGTTGATTCTGTGGGATCAGATTGCTCCCCCTTGTAAACTGATGGCACACTTGATGACAACGTACATTTAATTAGATACTATGGTATTTAAAAAGGCACACAGGGTAAATCAGTATCTCTCACGTCCCCCAAAAGGTAGAGGCCATTTGTACAAGAACAGCTAGAGGAGAACATTGGCAGAAGAAATAAAAGAAATACTAATCAAAGATTAAAGGACCAGAGTCTGGTCCCAGTTACATTCATGTAAAATAATGTCTTTGAAGTCAAACAAATTATTCCTGATTGAATCAGTGCAAGATGACTGAACCAGAACTACCTTTTTCTATTCAATGGTTGATACCCTTTATACCTAATTTAGTGACAGGTTCCTGCACTGATGACAAATACAATAAGGAGACTGTGCCTAAAATTTAGGGGATAACTAAGGGCCTAAATGACACCGACTGAATCCTCTTGGAAAGGCAAGAGACTGGCATGGCTGAGTCGAGACCTGCTGGTCAAACTGAAGGGCAAGAAGGAAATGCACACGCAGTGTGCATACGGGGACAGGTATCCTGGGAAGAGTACATGGATGCTGCCTGGTTGTGTCAGGATGGGGTCAGGAAGGCCAAGGCGCAGCTGGGGCTGAACTTGGCAAGGGATGCTAAGAACAATAAGAAGGGCTTCTACAGGTATGACAACCAGAAAAGGAAGGTTAAGGAAAGCGTGTCCCCTCTGACAAGCGAGACTGGAAGACTGGTAATAGCAGACGAGGAGAAGGCTGAGGTACTCCATGACTTTTTTGCCTTGGTCTTCTCTGGCAACGTCTCTTCCCACAACTCTCCAGTGGATGGACCTCAGGGCAGGGACTAGGGGAGCAAAGCCCCTCCCGCTGTAGGGGAAGTTCAGGTTCGTGACCACCTGAGGAACTGAACGTGCACAAGTCTATGGGACCTGATGAGGTGCATCCCAGAGTCCTGAGGGAACTGGCTGATGCAGTTGCCAGGCCGCTCTCCATGATATTTGAAAAATCATGGCAGTCAGGTGAAGTCCCTGGAGACTGGAGAAAGGGACATGTTGTACCCATTTTTAAAAAGGGTAGAAAGGAAGACCCTGGGAACTAC
>JAVKLA010000008.1:8388278-8410112 GCA_034782735.1 Sagittarius serpentarius
CAGCCGGCTGTCGACCAACACCCCCAGGTCCTTTTCCGCCAGGCAGCTTTCCAGCCACTCTTCCCCAAGCCTGTAGCGTTGCATGGGGTTGTTGCGACCCAAGTGCAGGACCCGGCACTAAGCCTTGTTGAACCTCACACAGCTGACCTTGGCCCATCAACCTAGCCTGTCCAGATCCCTTTGTAGAGCCTTCCTACCCTTAAGCAGATCAACACTCCTGCCCAACTTGGCGTCATGTGCAAACTTAATGAGGGTGCACTCGATCCCCTCATCCAGATCGTTGATAAAGATATTAAACAGAACTGGCCCCAATACTGAGCCCTGGGGAACTCCACTTGTGAATGGCGGTCAACTGGATTTAACTCCATTCACCACCACTCTTTGGGCCCAGCCATCCTGTCAGCTTTCACCCAGCGAAGAGTGCACCCATCCAAACCACGAGCAGCCAGTTTCCCCAGAAGAATGTTTAAAAGCAATTTTCAGTATGGAAACCAATTGATATATTCCTTCTCAAGTTACTTCACTGCGCTCTTTTAATAGCTAATTTTCTAATTGCAGCAGCTTGAAGAACAAAAAAAGGATTTTAAGTACATTGAACAAAAAGACTTTATTTTAATTCCTGCTGCTTGCTGTCTATTTTCATTTTTAAATTACTGTGAATGCATATTTTCTTAAGGTAATGACCCTAAGCCCACGAGTAAAATTCAGAAGGAACTACAGATGCAGCAAACTGACAGTAATCAGGAAAGGTAAGAAGAACCAAGTGCCTGAAGGCTTTTCAGTCATTTGATACACATGTATAATAGTGTATGTAGCAAGTATATCATGTTGTACTTTGAAGTGAGGTTAAGCCTGTAATACTGTTAGCTTCATCAGCATGCGTACTGCTGTTGGTTATCAGAGCACTTCCCACAGAAAGCAAAAAAGGGAGTAACCAGAATCTGTTGAAGAGGAAACAACTACAGACTTGATGATAGGTGTAATTTCTAATTTTGCCTTTGCTATTCAAAGATGAAACAGAAAGAAAAACCCTATTAGTCATATTGTAGGACTGACCCTTAAGTGACTGCCTAGTTACTGTAGCTAGTGGTTTTCCCAGTGTGTCATATGCCTGGCTTGCCTTAACTAGAAAACGACCAGTGTATTCTTGTAAAACTTGGCACTGGAAGCATTTCTGGAAAATACAGATACATGAAGTTCCTGGATGTTTACTATTCCTAGAAATATTCCTCAATATTAATGAAATCTGCAAGGAGATGTCCTTCTGCATTATTTGCTAGAAAAGTGCTGTCTGTTTCAATAAATACTTTTTCAGACTAATGAAAATGTTACAGAAAGAAAAGTAAGTTTAAGTTTTTTAAAGCACCAAACCATATGACGTAACTGCAGAGATGTTAACGTTGAAGGAGAGGCACAGTTCCTATGCCAATTCCATAAAACTGTTCTCACCCTTGGCTGAGTTTTGAGATTTTCTTTTGGTTTTGTTTTTTTTCCTCCTCTTTCCAAAATAATGTCTCTCAGTCCCACTACATTGTTTATATCCTAGCATACTCTAAACCTAAATATTATTAAATATGTAAAATAAAAGTTGATTTAAACTAAACCCATTTGTCATGATTTAACCCCAGGAAGCAACCCACGCAGTCGCTCACTCACTTCCCCTCCACCCAGTGGGATGGGGGAGAGAATCGGAAAATAAAGTAAAGCTTGTGGGCTGAGATAAGAACAGTTTAATAGAACAGAAAGGAAAAAACTAACAGTGACACTAATAATAAGAAAGTGACAATAATAATAAAAGGCTTGGAATACACAAAAGAAGTGATGCACAATGCAACTGCTCACCACTCGCCGACTGATGCCCAGTTAGCTCCCGAGCAGTGCTCCTCCCCTGGCCAGCTCCCCCAGTTTATATACTGGGCATGACGTCCCATGGTATGGAATACCCCTTTGGCCACCTTGGGTCGGCTGTCCTGGCTGTCTCCCCTCCCACCTTTCCTGTGCCCCTCCAGCCTTCTTGCTGGCAGGGCAGGAAAAGCTGAGAAGTCCTTGACTCAGTCTAAACGCGACTGAGCAACAACTGAAAACCTCAGGGTGTTATCAACATTCTTCTCATACTAAACCCAAAACACAGCGCTGTACCAGCTACTAGGAAGACAACTAACTTTATCCCAGCTGAAACCAGGACACCTGTGCTCCTCCTCACTAAATGAATAGGTTATTTATTACCTCTTATTAGCATTATTAGTCTGACTGTCCCATTCCAACTGCACAGCCTGAGAAATATTTGGAGGGGAAAAAAACCATAAATACACACACATACACATGTGGAGGGAAAAAGACAAATACTGCAAAGATACAGTGCTAACCCGTATGTAGATATATTATAAGTATATATATGTACATGAATGCAAAACTAACTTGTATGAAAAAGAACAGCTTTGAGTGAATACAGGGTGAGAGATGTCTTCTGGTTATTTCGTTACAGACTACTCAGGGCTCTGAAGACAATTACCAATAGCACAAACTGCCATCCAAGAGAGAACAGGACTCTATGTACATTATATCTATTCCCCCCTTCATTCTTTTCTTTTTTAGTCACTGACAGTAACAACATTCTGGCAATGTGATTCACTAATTGAAATATTCTACATAGTGTACATGGATTTTTTTTCTAAACTAGCTGCCTACTACTCTTCAATTTACTATGTTTCTAAGGGTATTCTTCTCACCCTTAAGGATTTGATTTAGACTGACAGAACAGGATTTATGAAGACCATTTCCCTCCCACCCTCTTCTCTTTTTGAAGATCAATGCCACCTTAGCTTTCTGGCTTAATCGTCCGGTGCCTTCACAGTTTTTTTGTTTTTTAGAATAAATTACAGTTGTAATAAACTGTATTTAAATTCACAGGGTCCATTCATATTTATACAATTTGCAAATTTCTCTTTGTCCGACTTGGTTTAAGTCCAACTGCCATTTACCTCTCCTATTTCCTAAGGATCAGACCATAACGCAGGCTGTAAGAGAGAGAAACAGCACAAGGAGTACGCCTGATCAACCAAGCCCAAGTATCGAACAGTCAGCTGCTGTGGAGGCAGCAGCTCCACGTCAGCTGTCACTCCTTGCTGCACAGTGTGCAAATCGGTGTAGCTGAAGCAGTGTGCACTGGCAGATAAACTGCGTGAGCGTGATTTGAGAATAAAAAGTAAGCCAAGCCCAGACTGTGGATCTCGGCCTCCTGATTCAGTACCTGCTTTTCGCCCGGGACTGTACAACTGTGTCTCGCCTGAGTCTTGGGGTAGATCACAGTGTGTCAACCCGCTTCTGTTTGCTCATTACTTTCCTTTTTCTTTTTTTTTCTTCCAAGATTGATTTTTTTAAAAATCACTTAGGCACTTGGCTACTTAAGTCATTAATCACTAATTTAATCTACCTCCTCATTTATTAATAAGCCTACTTTCTCTCAAGTCCTTCATTTTCCCTTGATATTCTTGTGAAATTTTATCGAGTCTAACTGCTCTGGTTGACACTGATCTGCTCTCGTGTTTTGCTACCCTTACATTTTTCCCTGAATTTTAAAGGACCCTGTATCTATTCAAAGGTACCCAAAGAGCTGACTGGAGTAAGCAAATGTCACTTGCTTTCTTTTTGCACAGTCTCATGTTTACACATTACATAAAAGGGTGAAATATTGCATATGCAGTAATTGCTTTATTGCTCTACACATTCAGCATCTACCCCCCTTATCCACTTGCTGGTCTCCCAGCAAGGTACCTGCTGAAATAGCTGCAGCCTGGGTGGCCGAAAGCAGCAGATACAGATGGTTAAAAGGCCTATGCAACAAGATAATTTTGGGACTGTGGAATTACAAAAACAGTAAGATGGGTTGAGAAATGTGACACTGAATCAACAAACTTGCAGGTTCGTTGTTCAATTTTGATCAACTTTCAGTTACTGCAGTTTCTGTTCTGATCCAATTATGGATCCATTCTTCAAGCAAGCTCTAAATAAATGAGCAGCGTCTTTTAACAAATAAAATGTGAAATCATAATGATTTTTAAAAACCTACAGGTACAATAAAGCATATAAGTGATGAAAAGCAACATGAAATTAATGCAGAATTCAACTCTGCATGTTTAAATGTATGCTGATTCCAGGAATTAAGATGTAGTCTACACCACAGTCATTCCTTGAAGTGTATTCTTACATCTGGAATATTGTGGGCACAGAGCCCACCTCTTCATGCAAGATCAGATGGGGTTTTTTTCCTTTCATTTTTAAGAGATATTCGCAGAAGCTTGCAAGACAACAGAATCACTATTTTCTCTTTGGAAAACAACTTGCAGCACTGAACCGTAAGTGCAGTAAGGAGAAGCTGGCCCTCACTGTGCCCTAATAATTGCACCCACCTGAAATAAAGCATTTATGTATATAGCTGTGTAAACCTCAAACAGAATATGGCAAAAAAGAACATGAGATTTCATGTGTGGAAGTAGGCAGACATAAGTTTCACATATAGCTTCAAAAATAACAGTTCTACTAAAACATAATCCTAGCAGAAATAACAATTCTAATTTCTATAAACATGACTATCATAACATCATTGTAGAAAACACAAGCTGCCTTCTAATTGATAGATAGAGCCTATACAATTTAAAAGGGAAGAGAAAGACTTTCCGGTGTTGCATGAAATCTTGGCCTTAAATTTGGACTAGAAAGTTGACTTCAGTGAGACCACCATTTCATTGTTAATATCTCTTCTAAAAACTGATACTTTAAAAAAAAAACCCAAAGAGTAACATCTGCGCTAAATCCACATTAATATGCCAGGACCAGCTGATGCCATCACACAGTACCAATTATCCCACAGCATCCACATGTGTACTATAAGATCCAGTTTTCTTTTTAAAGTAAAAAATCTTTTTTTTTCCCAGTATTTTCATCCTACCTATAATTACAATTACAAAATTAACAACAAAAAGAGATGAGAAAGTTTTGTCTTTGCTCATAGAGCTTATCTGTCATGTAAGAATCAGAAAAAAATGTACTGAGTTTAAATGAGTGTTACCAGTGCTAACTCTATGTTAGTCTGCGTTTTGAGGAAAGTAGGAATACCTCCTGCTTAGATTCATCACCTTTGCCAATGCAGTAATCTTTAACAGGAAACAAGTGCTGTCAATAAATAATAGGTTAGCTGGTTTTGGATTTTTTTTCTGCTGCATTTAACTCACTCACTTAACTCTAGGGCTGACTTTATCACTACAACAAAACATTAATTTTAAACACTTTATAGATTTGATTCCTCCGCCTACTGTCTTACATAGGATGAGAATGAACTGTACATTTCTTTGATGTTTCTGTCTATAGGTCTGATTTACCCAGCACTTTATTCTTTTTAAAATTTAGCTTTGTGCTGTATTTAACATTCTTATAAACATTCTTATACAGAATATTTAATATTCTCAGTATCATTCTTATACAGATTTTGGAATGGTAATACACTTTGATTCTGTGGGGAGTTTAACCCATGAAATCTCTCTGAGAGATGAGAACTACCTAAATACATACTGATATTCACTGATAATTCTTGGCATACAGAACTACTGTGCTAGGTTTATTCTACTGGGACAGATTCAGCTCCAGAGTCAGCAACGCCCCGGAGCTGCAGTGCCCTTGCACAGGCACAAGGAGATGGGAGGACTCACTGTATCCTATGTCCTCTTGGTGGGGCTTCAAAGCCGTATTTTGTCTTTTACTGTGCAAGCATTAAGGATGTATCTTTTGATGGCACTATTATCTCATTTCTGTTACAAGATTTATCTTTTATTTCATGCACCTTGTTTACAATTTTCTTCAAAGGCATGAAGTAATTTTAGTGGGAAGATACAGGAAGAATCATTAACAGAAAAAACTTAATGTCCTACATGAGCAAAAGAACACAAAAAGTAACATTTTCTAACCAGTAAGCAGGCTGCTGTCATAAGGAGCTATAAAACCGGTGTAATATAGCTGTGTGGCAGAAGGCTAGGGCTGACACTGAAAGGATGTATAAAGGACGGCATTTGGACAGGAAAACAGGTGGGAAGATGAGACAAAAAGGTAAAACCTACACATAATAAATAACAGCACAAAGAATTAATTATGGCTGAGAGATTTATGTAGCTGTACAAAAGAAAAGATGAAATTCTGAATGTAAAGAAGAGATTACAGTATATATATAGGTAGCAATCTTACATTACTAGTACACCTGTACAGCATAAAGTAGCCATGCTGTTACACTTTTCTCTCATGAAACAAAATGTTGATACTGCTTTTCCAGAGATGCAAAGAATCATTCTCTCTAGAAAAGCAAGATAAATACAACCACCTCAAAATAAAACAATTCTAATGGTCTGAATCACTCAGAGTTTGATTCAGGCTGGTTTACTCCTCTGACTCCAAGCTAACGCTCTTTCCCCCCCTCCTTCCAGCCCCATTACGGCAGAGAGTTTGCCCTTACTGCAGGGTGTGCCGGTGCCAGACTGGCAGGACTAAGTGCCACGTGTGAGCTCAATGAACTTAGAAATGCAGGTAGCTGCAGCCTCTACAGGTACGTGCCATGGCATAGTCCAGATCCCTGGGCCTTATCCAAAAAAAACAAAACCAAAAGAGTTTCAGAATGATCTCAAAATCTTAATGGCATTTATGCAAGTGGCAAATGCATGCATACAGGGAAATGAACACACTGATGGACTTTAACTATTACCCATCAGGAAACAAAACTTGGAATCATTGTGAATCATTTGCCAAAAAGGTCGAGTCGTTTCTTGGCAATTGTCAAACACGGGATATTAAGAATTCTTGTGAAAGAGAAAAAGAAGAAAACAACTAATACCACCTTTCACAGCATAAATGATTAGGCACAAAGTATTACAAATAATATATACTGTACACAGCCCTAATCATCACATATCCAGAAGAAAACGGTAGGACTGGAAAAGTTAGAGAGGAGGGCAATGGACTAGCTCCTCCACAGTGATTAAACAGACCATAACTCTTCAATCTGGAAAACAGAAACGAGAGGAGGGTGGGAATGAACAAAGATGTATAAAATCATGAGGAAGATGAACAGAGACTCTTTGTAACTTCTAACACAGACATGAGGGTATACTTCCTCTTGAGGTGCCCCACAGAGCATAGTTAAACAAACGGAAGCAAGTACTTTTCATACAGTCCATAATTATATCTCATTCTTACAGGATGCTGTGAAGACTGAAAGTAAAAATGAGTTCCAAAAATAGTTAAACAAATCAGGGAGAATACATCCACCAGTGGAAATCTCTGGATGCTGCCTTCGGCTCATTTGCCAAACGGTGTGAGGCTAGAGTATGGGAAGGACCTGCAAATAATTTTGTTTCTCATATTCTTTTCCCAAGCACATAGGAACACAGGCAGGATACAGGGCTCAATGTAATTTTGGCTCTCTAGGGCAGTCTGGACATTATTTATCACTTTGAGTATTTTCTGGAACTCCTTCACATATATACTTTAATTTCAGTTCCAATACTAGCTTACTGGTATTTCATGGTTGATGACAAGTTAACAGCAAAAGAGGGATAATATTTTGTAACACGCACACCCAAAATGTTACCAGCAACTGAAAACTGATTCTATTCCTCCTTCGTATTTCTATAATGAAAACTCCATAAAATTTTACCTTCAGCAATTCACTTATATATTAAAAATAAAACCCCAAACAAGCTAACAGCTGATTATTTTCATGGTCACAGTATATTCCTCGTTTGTCAATGCAAATAGCCTACCACAGTCTGGAGCCATCAGCTACATCGCAGTCTAGCTTAGAGACTATCTGTTTATACCTGGTTTAAGAATCTGTTGTTATATATATTTTGGCATTAACCATAAATATTCTGAATTTCCACATCTTTGCAGTTTCAGAAGGTGACCATCTGCTGTCTTGCAGGAGACAGGAATGGGCAGACATACAGGTTCCCCTGCAGTGAAACACTGATGAATGCTGTATTGGGATGTAAAGGACAACTTGATAATAAGCTTGTTCTTCACCAGTTACTAACACTAACATTTTCAAAGACTTTTTTCCTAATGACATAGTCAAACTGTTACTGGAAATTCCCATGGTTAGTCACAATGATGTGTATTTTCCTACTACCCCTGGGTATTAGACAAAAGTCTTTGCTTACTCAAGGAATTCCATGCTCAAAAGAAAATCTGAAGAACAAAAGAACTACAAATCCCAGCCCGATGCAGTTCAAAAGATGCAAAGAAATGCTTAGGGATTCTGCAGTATTACAAGAATGTCTTTGCTGATCTACATGAAGCATGACAGGTATAATCCAAGCTCTGACAGCAAAGATTAGTAAAAATCTTACCACAAAGACATGCAAAACACCAAACTATGCTGCTATTAAAACATCACTTTTTAATATGTATGCAACAACATTTCAAAAGAAGTAAATGACTCAGTATCACTAGGGGGAACCTCTACTGCATTTCGTGCTATATTGCATCATCCATTAAGAATATGAGGTGTAGAATGGAATAACAATAATACCATACACGTAATGAAACATAGGTAATGGACACTAGATCAAAATTCAGAAAAAGACTGGCTTTGTTCGTTAATCTGCCACTGATGACCTGTGTGACTTAAAGGAAATAATTTTACTGCTTGTGCTCTTTCTCATTTACTTACATGGTGAACTTTTTATGACTGAGACTTTCCTTATTACATGTCTGCACAGCACCAAAAGCACAGAAGTCTCAAAGAAGTATGTACTTTGATGTGATCCAATAGCTATTTTAGTCATAATAAGCTCTTCTGTTTATTTTAAAGCACTGCCTGATGTTACAGGTTCAGACACTCCTTCACACACTTCCTCGGTTGTCCTGACAGTTTTCTGAATAGCCATTGTTTGATATTTGCATACCCTAGGTCAGAACTGTCCTGAACGAGGAACACAGTGGCTGTTTCCCTCTTGCACTCCGAAGTAATCTGATGTCAAATCAAATTACATCCTCCCCCTGCCTAAATGCCTGAAAGAATCCCTGTTATTCACAGTCTTCACTGCAAATACCTGCGAAGTGATACGAGTTAGACACAGTTTTGCTTAACTGCCAAGTTTTTAGACCATTTTCCTAGAAAGTAAAACAACTGTAGTCTAGATTTTCACCTTGATAAAGTCTGAACACAAATTCTCCATCTCAAGTGGATACCCTTGTCAGGGTACATGGAAGGAGGGTGTCTGCTCCTTTTGAGAGTATCTGGTCAAAGAAGCCATAAAGACCTGACCAACACACGATAAGGGAGGTCACGATAAAGAACAAACTTGGTCAGTGGCATGAACTGATTAAGGATATGTGGAGTGTGAGAATGTTTTTCAGTTGGGAAGATAAGGAAAGGGAGGGAGGCAAAACAGAGACATAAAACCTGGTCAATTAGTGTTAACAAACCATTACCAGAAACAAACCTGGTCAGTCACACTAACTGATGGGCTGTCAAGAAACTGCAAGCAAACCGGGACTTTGAAACAAAGATACAAACCTGAGGGTCCTGCATGTTGGAGAGGGCCGGTGGGACTGTGCCAACTGACGAGGCAATGTGCAGGGGAAGGGGGAGCAGGGAGGCACAGAGAGGGGGGATAAGTAGAAAGGGGTATAAAAGGGGCCAACTGCATGTTAATCAGAGCTGGTCAGTACACTTGTCTGGCTGAGGCTTGCACCTGATCTATCCTGTCTTCTCATTAAATCTTTTCTTAACTCTCTGCGTAATCTCACTCCTTATCCCGTGTGTGTGCACGCGCTGCAAGGACTCGGTGCCAGCTGCTGGTGAGACCTAAGCGTATGCGAGTGAAATTTGGGGGCAGCTACTGGAGTCAGAGCAGTGGTGTGGACACCCCTGGCCTATGGTGTCAGCTACTGGAGCCTGTGGGCTCTCAGCACCAGCTACTGGAGCCAGCGGGGGTTTTATCCTCCAGCAACTGCAAACGATGTGTGTGCCAGAAGTCAGCTTCTGGGGGTACTGGGGTGAGTGAGGGGCTCAGAGTCAGTGGCTGGAGCGGGACCGTGGATCACAGCCCGTGTACCTGGTGTCAGCTGCTGGCGAGTGTGTCTGTACTTTCCCCAAATCAGGTATGCATGGGGTATGCCTGTGTATTCGCTGGCAAACTTCAAGCTGGACTGACCACTGAGTGTGGAGGGGCCTCAGGTCCCATGCAGGGGTATCAGATGGGCGGAGGGTCCATGCTGGTATTTAGGGGGGACCTGCGAGTGTGTGAGTGCTGTGTGTTTGCAGCGAGCACCCAGTTGGACCAGCTGGGGAGTCGGGGACCCGTCGGGCAGGTAAAAGGGACCAGGGTCCAGTCAGAGGTGCCAGGCGGGCAGAGGGGCCGTGCCAGTACTCCCAGGATCCATGAACGCGCACGTGCTTGTGAATCTGGAGAGTGGTGTGTGTGTGCTGCAGTGGTGACCTTCTGTGGCAGTCTGTGTGACAGCCGTGTCAGTGTCCTCTGTGTGTGCGTGTGTCCCCACATGCGTGTGTCCCTGGGATACATGCTCAGCTTCACTACTGGTTGAACGTGCAAACCTAACAAACCCTAGCAGCCCTAACACATTATACTGATACAGTTGATTCATCAACCTTCCTTTTGACATTGGAGACAAAGGCAGAAATGCCATGATCATTGTGCCAAAGAAGAGCAAGAAAAGGGAAATCTGACTTTGACTTTGTCTCAAGGGCACTATGCTGAAAGGGAGAAAAATAAAACTCTGGGTTACTTTCCGTCCAAAGATTCATGTAAAATGCCCAAGCATTCCACAGATAGAAAATGCTGTCTGCCTCTGGCTTCATGATTTCTTTTCTGACTGCTTGACATAAAAGTATTTTTCAGATTATCAACACAGTAATTTCTTCCATTCAGACTGGAATGAAATCTAGTTAGCAGCAATCCACATCTAGAAAATTTTCTCTTTTTTTGGCAAGAGTGTAAAAATTTGAATTGTGCAATTCTCATTTCCAGTTTAAGTTTATTGTATATTATGTTAATGATGGGTCATGAAGAAGATAAAAATAATTTAGTAAACAAAAGCCATTTAGGTTAAAAGTTACAACATACGCAAAGTATATTTTTACCTGCTTATGGTTTGCTAGGAGAGGGAGGGAAATATAAATTAATCTTTTTAGTGTAAATGAAACAAATCAAATCAAACATACATGCAAAATAATTTTTCTAATTCTGGTAAATATACATGATGATCAGCATTTGAACCTCCAGATATTTCAAAAATATCAAAAGCAAAACCATGCAAAATAGTGTCTAACAATGTATTTTTAAAACATTGCCATCTGTTTCACCTTGTGTAAGGGCTGGGAAAGTTCACATTATGCATGGTACATTGCCATAAGCTAAATAAAGAAGGTCAACTTCACCTTAGAATTAAAAATTATAATCTGCAAATATAAAATCAAGGTTTTCATTTACAAACTTTAATTATGCTATTTTCAGTTCGCTCAAATAGCCAATGATTTAGAAAAGAAAAAGGGGGATTTCTTTTCTTCATTTCTGCCTCAGGAAAGAAATCTCTGAAGCTCTACCATTTATCATCCTAGAAATCCTGAAAGGAACTGCACATATTTGAGACAACTGTGAAAATACCATGTCTTGTTTGCCAATACAGTCATTTTTAATTTGATTCACTGAGCTTAAGATGGTGACTTGGATGAGGTCAAATAAAACAACAGAAAACAAAGAGAAGAAATGAGTAAGACACATCATCACGGAACAGCCCAGGTTGGAAGGGATCTCAAAAGATCATCTGGTTCAAGTTTTTGTGAGAAAGGGAGCCTAGACGAGACTATCTAGCACCCTGGCCAATTGCATCTTGAAAACTTCCAATGATGGGAACTCTGTCACTGGAGGTTGCTCCAATGTAAAAATTGTAAAAATTTTCTTTCTTATATTGCGATAAAACCTCTCCCAGTGCAACTTGGAGCCATTGCCCCTTGTCTCCTCCATGTGCCTCCCTGGGAAGAGAGTGCCCCTGTCCTCTTTGTACCTGCCCTTGAAGTACTGCCAAGCCCGACTTCAGCTGGTGTTAAAAGCCCACCATTTGACAGACAACAGTTAAAAATCTGGTCCTCTTTGTTTTTCTTGAACAATTTCACTTTAAAATTATTGAGAGACCCCAGACAAAGGGGACTCATTAACTGTGTTTGCAGTTGTTACAGAGAACAGAATCACAGCTGAAGACCGCCAACACTTGGAAACCTCCTGACACACTGTTCCGGTGCAATAGCTTTACTACCTGTCTTGCTTGCATTAACTCTTACATTAGTGTGGTAAGGTCATTGAGTTGGCAAGATTAAGGTTCCAACTCAACCGAGCATTTAAATACAGTCCTATGTATATTGCTGCCTCAGAATGGATTTAAGCACACAGTTAAATGTTTGCTGTGTCATGCCATAATCTTTGCAAACCTGAAGTACTATGTCATTTTTATATTATAAGCTCTTCTAAACATCTCCAAAGTCATATAAGATAACATGTACTCCACTACCATCTTTGGTTGTTTAGCTGTCATAATCGAGGAGATACAATACTTTGCAGAGTTTT
The DNA here is from genome assembly GCA_034782735.1 of Sagittarius serpentarius. Classification (NCBI taxonomy): domain Eukaryota; kingdom Metazoa; phylum Chordata; class Aves; order Accipitriformes; family Sagittariidae; genus Sagittarius; species Sagittarius serpentarius. Next base: position 8,400,908 of record JAVKLA010000008.1, read on the forward strand.
AACTGTCAGACTCTGCAGAGCTCTACCAGGAGAGGCTCCAAGTGTGCAACTCAACTCACACCAAGAGGCTCTCTCCTTTCTGATTTCAGACATCTGCAGGACCGAGCCTAAAAAGATCTCGAAGTATAGCCATAAATCTACAGTATCACTGGTGGCCTCTTCTGAGGTTTTTTTGGTCACTACTATTCAAAGAAATGCCTAAAAAAAGTCACACAAATGCTCCCAAACTAGCAACAAATTAGCTCATCTCCATTTACCTCATTAAATCAGAAATTAAATGTACTACTTCTCTTGCCAAGATGATTAGCTGTCATATTAAATAGAAGTCTTCATGAAAAACATAATCCAGATGTTACTAAAAGAGCTATGTGAACAATACATGGCAATTCCAAAGTTCTTGTACTTTTTACCTGGGATACAACTTACTGGTTTTTACAGCATTTCAAATGTTCACCTTCTCCTTCTGCAATAAATTAAGCAGAAAATTCCAAAACAGACATATTACAACCTGGGATATACAATTCCTCAGGATTCATTCTACACAACTTTTTTTACCAAAATTTGAGAACCACTACCCCAATGGTGTTTTATTTTGTGGAAATATAGTTTCCTGGGTGAACCTAATAATGTATGGGTCCGTCCCTTGCCTATGGTCTCTCCAAGAAACTGAAGATCCCTACCTGCAGTGCAGAGGTGCCACTGCTTACACAATTGGTAAGGGTAAGCTCTGCACCATCACCCAAATCATTAATGAAGATGTTGAGCAGGACTGCACCCAGTATTGACCCCCTAGGGTACACCGTTAATTAGTGGTCTCCAACTAGACTTCATGCCACTGATCACCACCCTCTGGGCCCAGATGTTCAACCAGTTTTCAACCCACCTCACTGCGTGCTCTTCCAGCCCATACTTCATCAGTTCCTCTATGAGGATCTTATGGGAGAGTGTCAAATGCCTAACTGAAACCCAGGTAGACAATACCCTCTGCTCTCCCCTCACCTAACAAGCCAGCCATTTCATCATACAGGGTTATCTGCTTGGTCAAGCATAACTTCCCCTTGGTGAATCCACACTCACTACTCCCTTCTTGTCCTTAATGTGCCTGGAAATGGTTTCCAGGACTACTTGTTCCATCACCTTCCCAGGGATGGAAGTGAGGCTCATCAGCCTGTAGGTCTCCGCATTCTCCTTCTTGCCCTTTATGAGGACAGGAGTGTTATTTGATTTTTTTCTTTTCCTCAAGCACCTCCCCCAATCTCCATGACCATTCAAATGATCAAGAATGGCCTCAAAATTGTATCAGTCATCTCCTTCAGCACTCATGGATGCATCCCACTGCGGCTTATGGACTTATGTATGTCCAATTTGTTTAAGTATTCTCTAATCTGATCCACTCTTCCACCAAGTCTTTCTAGCTCCAGACTTTCCCCCTGATCTCCGGGTCCTCGGAATTCTGAAGGCTGGTCTTATTAGTAAAGACTGAGAAGAAGAAGGGATTGAATACCTCACCACATTCCACGTCCTGTGTCACCAAGACTGCTGCCCATTCAGCAGCAGGTATAGGTTTTCCCTAGTCATCATTTTGCTGTTTATGTACTCATAGATTCTCTTATTGTTGCTTTTGACATCCTTCCACAGATTCAACTTCAGGTGGGCTTTGGCTTTCCTAACTCTGACCCTGTAAGATTGGACAACAACTCTGCACTCCTCCTGGGTCATGTGTCCCTGCTTCCACCTTCTGTGTACCTCCTTCTTACATTTGAGTTTTGCCAGGAAGTCACTGTTCATCCACGCAGGCCTCCTAGCATTTTTGCCTGACTTCCTTCCCATTGGGATGAACCAGTCTTAAACTTGGAGGAGGTGACCCTTGAGTATCAAGTAGCTTTCTTGGCTCCTCTGGGGCCTTATCCTAGGGGACTCTTTCAAGAAGATCCCTGAAGAGGCCAAAGTCTCCTCTCCTGAAGTCCAGACTTGTGATCTTGCTTTTTGCCTTGCTCCCTCCTCTCAGGATCCTGAACTCCACCATCGCATGGCCACTGCAGCCAAGGTTGCCTTCAGCCTTCACATCCCCAACAAGCCCTTGTTTGTGTGTATGAGGTCCAGTAGAGCACCCCTCTTCCTTGGCTTCCCTATCACTTGTGTCAGGAAGTTGTCATTAGTTCTCTTCAGGAACCTCCTAGATTTCCTATGTCCTTCTGTGTTGTACCTCCAGTAGATATTGGGGTGGCTGAAGTCCCCCTGAGGACCAGGGCGTGCGTGAGTGAGATTGCTTCTAGCTGTCTGTAGAACTCGTCTGCTATGGAAAAAGGCAGATGTTTTCCTTTCCTAGAATAGGCACTTCTTCAGTTACAGACTAAATTTGAGCTAACAAGTGATTTTCAGCCAAAATCTGAAAGCACCTAATGAATTTGTTGTGGTACAGAATGTTGGAGAGGAGAAAGACTGAACTGCTGGCTGGGATTCAGGAACACTGCAGGTGCCCAAGTTCCAAATAAACATGTTCCAGCAAGCTGGAATCAATGTGAATCTTGGGGAACGTTATAGTTCAGACTCTGACTAGCAAATGTTACAAAAAAACAGACAATTCTGCTATCACAGAACTTTCTGTATTGTAACAGACTAATCTGTGTATTTAAATAAACATTAAGCATTTACACCTAAAATAAAGTATTTGCATGTCTGGAACTAAAATTTAGGCCTTGTGTCGTGTTTTGAGTCCTCCCATTCTGTATCTCATCCACTGCAGGATCAGGGAATGGAATATGAAGATATTTTGTAACTGTTGTCACTGAAGGGTTAAACAAAATTAATTAAAACGATTGTGAATCATTACAATGAATACTGTGTAAGAAAATAAATTGTACATTACACAAGAAGTAGAAAACTGATGCTGTGTCACTGATGAGCTCCTGAGCATGATACTGCTAAAGTTTTGTGAGGTAACGTGTCTATCATAATTGTTTGCTGGTATTCAAAATTAAAGATGTAAGGATATGGTGCGCCTAGCCACCAAGAAATACCATAATCAATAAACACAGGGTGAAAACAATGCCAAAGTTAAAAAAGAAAATTCTTGAAAAGGGAGAAGAACTTGAAGGCTGGTACAATGAGAAATACAGTAACTTAGTTTCGATAGGAAAAGCATAATTACCTAAATGTTCAAATGTCTGTGTAATGTTTTATCAATTACATTATTTCTATTTTACGTTCTGCTGTGATTTTATTTAATTTCATATTAGAATCAACTCTCCTTAGAGAACAGTTCCTATCACTTTGTGCTTTTCTGTAAGATAACAGACTTAAGACACTTGTGAGTCAACTAAGGCGAAGAGTCTGTCACAGAAAGGTCAACTACCTGCCCAGGAAGTCAGCTTCAAAAGTGAACTGGCCTTCACAGTATATGCCATTTCAACCCATTCTTTACAGCAGCTGCTTACAGACAATGGTAGAGCAGTAGAGCACTGAGTAGAAAACACATCTGGCAACAGCTCGGAAAGGGAAGCAAGTTTCACTCTTTTCTCTGTTTTTGTGTGGTTTGTGGCCACCTGATTTCCTCGTATGAACTAGTGTGAACCTAGCGCACAGCAAACAAAATTAACAGGCCTGGTTAAGCTTTGAGCTCCTCTTATGATATTCCAGGTCAATGGAAACAAACAACAGCCCCACACAAGGCTGCCAAAATACAGTAATATATATGAGGGAGTGACAGGTACATGTACTATGGATACACATGCGCATTCTTAGCCAGTCTTGTTTCCTACGGATTTTTTCAAAAGTTGCATTTCCATAATTTTGGGCATTATAGATATTAACAAAGTACTTATTTTTCACAAAAGGAAAGATAAAGCAAGTGACACAGCAGGGAACCACTGCTGTCACACCATCTAAAAACTGTAGTGCCTGCCTCACCCACCAAAAATTACTCTTACAGTGACCCCAGACTACAAAAAACATTGCATGCTACTTGTGTAATAAGCAGCAGGCAGTGGTATGTACCTAGTCCATTGACAGTAACAAGTTTTTTTGAAACAAAACTTTTCCATTGTTTTCACTCACAAAATACACTACCTTTTAAATGGAAAGCCAGATATAAATGTCGGCAGAAGTATCTGCATGTAAGTATCTCATTCATTTATGATTGGGAAAAGCTCTTTATCTCCCACAAAGCAAGACACTTCTTATATATTCCACAAACTGGCCACAAGGCTTGGCATCCACAGAGAAGAGAATAATTTTCTTAAGAACTTTGCAGATTTCCAGAAATATTAACGCAGAAATGAACTCATTATTCAGTTTAACTGACACTACAGTGAAAACACATCTCAACTTGGATGCAAGAAAGATTTTCTATTTTGAAATATTGTATCAGTAAAAGAGTATCCGAGGAGCATAAAATATATACACATGCACATACACACACCTCTGGGTATGCTAATGTAGAATATAATGAATTACTGAACTCAGTAAAACTTCTTCAAATACATCCATGTTTGTAGTGCATGGGCTTCCCCGCAAGCAGCGAAGATGCTGTTTGGAAGGCAGTGGTATCAGTCTCTACAGTTATGGGCAAACTGTGGGGAAGGGGTAAGCTCAAGTGTCTCCAGCTCTCCAGGGACACGCACCGCAGCTGCCCTAGCTGCATGTTCTGATGAGACCCACGTTTGTCCTCACTGCGGCTACCCGGTTGCCGCTGGAAGAAGGCACTAATGTGCAGGCAAAAAAGAAGCTATGGACAGGCACATCTGTTCAGATACTGACTGCGGCTTCCCAGCTCTACAAAAGTTTCAATACTATCCTGAAAAACTTTAAAATTCTCTCTGCAGTTTTCTCTATTTAAGAATTTCCGATGAACAAGACTGGAGAGATTAACATTTTTAAATAAACAGTAATACCACTTAATTTTGAACGATGCAGAGGCCTGAAATTGCCAATTGGAATAAATGCAGAAAATACATCTTCCATGTTCTCATATACTTAGAAATTATTTAATATGCTATGCTGTTGATCTCCTTAAAGAATTAACCTCTAAATTCAGACAGGAGGAATCTCCCTCTGGAGTTTTTCATCTGAGAAAGTTTTTACAAGAAAAACATATTTCTACAAGGGAAGGAGAAATTTCTCTCCAATTTAAAAAGCTGCTCCTACACTCCTTATTATCTGTAGTAGTATTCTCTCTAGTATATATCTGCCTGTAATATCTCTCTGCCTCATCAGCACACTGTACTTTCAAGATTTTATTCTAGAACACTTTTTATTAGGGGGGGGAGGGGGGGGGGGCAGGCAGTTTCAAAAACAAATTTTTAGACTACTTTTCTGTAAAATGTAAATAATTATGTACTTTTAATTTGTAGAATTATAGGGGAAACTGAAATGTGAGAGTCTTCCTTACTGTGAATGATCATGAAAATACTACAGAATATGCACCAGTGAAATTATTGTTAAAATTACGATACTGTAATAACTGAGAAGCTAACTATGGTGTAATCCCTTTTATTTTCTTTAGTGCTGCCCTTAAATTAGCAGGAAATAGAACGAAATAAGGTATAACACTTCCCTATTAACAAACAGCTGATGTAAGCAGCAATGCATGAGTGTAGTGGAAAAGTACTTGACTTTTTTAACTTTTCACTTATTTTTTCTTATTAAACCAATTATTCCTGCACCATCTAACTCCTTCTGAAATAACTTCCCACCGGCTGAAACAAAACCCACTGCTGGGAGCAAAATCACCTGATTCTTTGAAAGCTGCCATGATGTTGAACACATATACAACACGCTACAGAATTCAAGCAGATGTTTTCAGTTTCTAGGATTAAGGAAACTTTGTATTAATGTCTTCCAGTGGCATTATTCACAAAACCTGACATCCTTCGGCTTCACTGGGGCCTGAGGTCCACAAGAAAGCAATATAAAAATACTATGGTTATTAATCACCAAGAAGTAAACCTATGAGCTTGCACTAAACTCTGAGAGAACAGTATTTGTACTACTGCCGTTATTTTTTACAGTGCAGCAAACTGAAAGCCTTTTGTCATCACCGACTTTTGAAGTGTACTTTTTGTAACTTAAAAAAATATACACTGTGTAATCACATGTTGCATACTGAAAAATAAAAAGTGAGTAGTACTACTAAATATAGCAAGAATTATCATCAAAATCTTTCAGAAGTATGCATCTGAAAGTGCAAGGAGTGAAATTGTCTACACAGACCCTCAGAATATAAGCATGGCTTTTCTCTCTTACGTTTAGCTTAAAGCAAGGTACAAGAAATATAAGTAGCGGCACTGTAAACATGTTATCGTTACAGCTCTGTGAGCCAACTGACTATGAAGAGTGATGGTTGCCACACATAACTGCAGATCAGTCTGAGTAACAAAAAACAAAATTGTAGCTTGTTCTCATTATGAGACCTTTTTCATCAGTTCTCTTGGTAATAAAACTTAAGTGTTTGCTTCTAGGTGCACTTTTGATATCTGGAAAACTGGAAAGGAGGATGGAAGGCAAAAAGAGCGTGAGGGACATTGTTTTCCATGGTACTGTTGTCTTTGGAAACTAAAAAGTTGTTACTTACTAAAAGGATGGTTGTGAATACTAACTATGGCTCACATTAGCCAAGTGACCAGTCCTGATGAAAGCAAAAAGCCTACCATATATGGAGTCATCCACTTTTAAAATGAAAATTTTTCTTTGACTTAATGATAGAAAATGGATATGGGAACTAGTTTATGTAAATCCCCTGTATGTTTCTACAGAGTTACTAGAGAAATATTTCACTACATGATACATCCCCCTACTTTCTGGGTTTGCCTAACTTTCTGAGTGCCTATTCACGCAGCAACCTCTTTGCTCTGGAAGCTCTTTTGCCATTTAATTACAACCCGCTGCATTTGCTTATTTCTGAGAGTTTTGCACTTTTCTCCTGCCTAGAATGGCATTTCAATACATGTTTAGGTAGACAGGCATCCAAACTCCACGTAAGATCCCTAAGGAAACGCCAAAAACTTGCGTCATCTGCAGCAGGATGCAGATATTACCTAAATTTTCCATAATGTTTTTGACATCAGAAAGAGGTTTCAACTCCTACGCAAACCAAAGGAGAATGAATCTTTCTGGACCCTGAACACTCAGACAGACTTCGTTCTTTCAGCCGAACAAAGAACCAAATTAGGCAGATTGGACTGTTTGCCCCAGGCCACTTTCTCCATTAACTCCGTTAACACCATTAACTCCAGAACATAACCTTATATAAGAAATTTAGAGATTATCCCCAGGGCTGAGTAACTGAAACTTGAAGTGAGACAATGCCTAGCTTAGCATCTTAAATTAGACGAACTGTATTCTAAACTGTATTTTTTGGTGACCTTTTTTTCTCTTCCATGAGGTTACTTTATTAATTAAAACCTCAAGCTGTGTGCTGAGTGGCATTATAGGAGTTGAAGGGTTCAGGTTTATTTCATTATCCAAGGAATGAGAATCAGCAGTTAGATGATTCAGCATTAGCAGAAAAAGAACAGTAAGCAAGTATCAGGTCCTTCCCTAGCATATTGTAAAGGTATGTATACAAACTGTATAAAGAAGGTAACAAAGATCTGAACATCTGAATTTATCTCATTTTATAAAACCTGTAAAATCATCATACCTGTAAAAGTCCTTACTACACAGGTCAGAATGCATGCAACAGCTTCTCAAAGCCATAGATAATGTGTAAGAGAACCTGATTAACTCTTAGCTTCCCTAAGAGTGGCATAGAAAATATCAAAAGGCAAACAGTGAGAATTGAAACTGAAAAGAAGGAAGCCAGGAAAAATAAAAATATAAAGGCTACAAATCTGAACAAAATAAGATAATGGCATTATTGCACTGTCAATTTAGTATGGAATACATAACTTTGTGAATAACTGACATTGATGAACATTTATTAGGGGCAACACAGTATTTGGAGCCAATTTTGCAATAACATGGTGTAAACCTCTTTTATGTGATAAGGAATTTTACTTTTATAGGGCTACAGGTGAACTTATGTGGGATAAAATAGAGCCCAGTATGCCAGCAGACAGATTACACCCGACTTCCCTGGAAGTGAAATGACCCACAGTTAGCAAGAGTTTTGAGACCGCTTTGCCAACACTTTTTCCATAAAGCAAACACCCCAAAGGCACTGAGAGGCTTTGAATCTCAATACCTCTGTTTTACTGCAACAGTGTACTTTTTAAAATAGAGTAACTCTTCAGTGAGACAGAACAGCAAGAGAGAACTGGTAAGATAGGTCTGCTACCACAACAGTTTTTCAAGAAAAGTCTTTCTTTTTGTCATTATTTTAGCCTGGCCGAATACCTGCTTCTTGCTTCCTACCCTCTCTGTATACTCACTGCTTTCTAAATATCTCCTTCTCAGCTTGGTCTTCCCGGCATGCTAGAAGACTCCCCAAGCTGGTATGCTCAGCTGCTCTCAGGACAGAAGCAATCTGCAGTCATGTTCCAGGAGGTTCAGCCTTACCTGATACAAAGCAATCAGGTTTTTTACTATCATTATTTATTTTGTAATATAACTTAAAAAGGAAAGATGTGTAACAAACCTGGGCTTATACAGACTGATGGTAAAAAAAAAGGCCAAAATAGTTATAACCTCTTTTTCCTCTTTAGTTTCTTAAAAAGCAAATAGAACCCCTTCCACAAATCTGAATCAACCCTTATTAACCCATAATGACCTCAAAAAATTCAGGGAAAGAGCTTAGAAAAATTGATTTTTCTCAAAGTTTTGCAACACAACATGTTCATAATGAAGATAAGAAACTCCGTAACAAACTAATACTATCCCAAGGTAATCACTTAAACTACGAAAATATACCACATTAAGAAGCAATGATTTTTAATTAAACAAGATTTTAATTCACGCTTGAGATAGTCATATTCATAAATCATTTCTCCAAAGCCAAGTAAGAAAGCCAAATCTAGATCAATATATGTGCTACCTCTAACATCATGGAAATTCTGAACATACGTCCTAATTTAAAATCACAGATGTACAGTGGCCTTACAAACCAATTGAAGATTAAGTATTTGTACAGACACTGAAAGTTTTGAGGACCACGAAAATGAAGCAGATTTAAAGTAATTTTAACTGTATGTTTGCACCAAATAAGGATTATGTCTCCATCTTTCGAATTTGTAATATTTTGCTACTTTTGTTTGAAACGTTTGTGGGG
>JAVKLA010000008.1:8440232-8467515 GCA_034782735.1 Sagittarius serpentarius
CCAGGCTGAACAGCCCCAACTCTCTCAGCCTGTCTTCAGACGAGAGGTGCTCCAGCCCTCTGATGGTCCTCATGGCCCTCCTCTGGACTTGTTCTAACAGTTCCATGTCCTTCTTGTGCTGGGGGCCCCAGAACTGGATGCAGTACTCCAGGTGAGGACTCACGAGTGCAAAGCAGACGGAGAGAATCACCTCCCTCGACCTGCTGGCCACGCTTCTTTTGATGCGGCCCAGGATACGACTGGCTTTCTGGGCTGCTAAGGCACACTGCCAGCTCATATGACCTTTCCTTAACACCTTTTATGTAATAAACTACTGTCACAGCTGTGTTCTCCCAAAATGACAGCTGCTATGGGTCTCTGTCCTGCAGTTTCTGAAGCTTATGATACTTGGATTCTCCCACAAATTTCCTTTTACAAAATTGTTTTGTTTTATGCTGAGCTAAGCCCAATCCATACTTAGTCGTAGGTCTGTTCTGAAGAGCTAGTGCCTGGACCAGGGATATGATAGTCAGCTCTTAAGAAGTCTTGCACATACAGTGTCACGCTAAGAAAAAAAACATCTGCACTCAGAAGGCAATCCAACAGGATGACTTGGCTCTTCCAGCATTACTACAGTCAGTTTCTGACTTTGTTTCTTTTTTAATGAAGACAGTAACTTCACTTATCATTAAAATCCATTCCAAGCTAAACAGCTAGCTTTTGCAAATCCTCCATTACTAAAGCCTACCAGAAGATGGCTCAGCTGTAAAGATGGACCAACTTGTGTATGCCTGGCTATGTTTCTCCAGTCAAACTATTACAGTGCTTGAAAGATACATGCTTCTTGGGCAACAAAATAAATGAACAAATAAAGCCTCTCCAGTCTCTTCATTATGTTTAAAAGGCATGTCTATTCTGAAGGGAACCCCAGCTAAGGGGTTTCTGCCCCTTTAGGACCCAAACTGCAATGCAAAATGAAGCAAGTTAAGACCTACAGAGGAGTTCGCACAGCAGGTCTATCTCAGCTGGGGCAGGAGACACCAGACAGGACAAGAAGCTGCTTGCTGGGCTTGCAATCATAGCAGGGCAGAACAGGCCTGTGTCTGGTGTCCTATTTCACAAATGCCTAGGGAGCACTAGAGATCAGGAGCCCTGGCACCATGGCATGCCGGCGTGCATTTGGCAGTTAAGGCAGCCTTGGCCGATGGGATGGAAAGGAACTGTGCAGGGGCCTGCTGGAGGCAGGGCAGCAATGGCAGTGCCATGCTACAGGAGGCAGCTGCCAGTACAGGGAACCTCCTCAGAAGACAGAGCCAAGACCATGCACTGCAGCAGACAATCCCTGGCACACAGCCTGCCAAATGGTGGGCAGCAGAGGAGGTAATCAAGGGGGTTACAAGGGGAGAGTTACACAAGAGACCTTCTTTACTGAGTCACCTGAACTCCACCCCCTGTTTAGGTATGCTAGCACAGTCAGACAACATGACGTTGCGGGAAGACTCACCTCCTCCAGTTCTGAACCCTTAAAAGCATAAAACAACACAGCAATATTCACTATGGCTAAATCTAGGCTAAACAGTCCTAGCTCTTTCAGCCTTTCCTCACAGGAGAGATGCTCCAGTCCATTAGTCATCTTTGTGGCCCGTCGCTGGACTTTCTCCAGTAGCTCTACATCTCTCCTGTACTGGGGAGCCCAGAACTAGATACAACTCCAGGTGTGGCTTCACCCGTGCCAAGCAGAGGGGAAGGACAACCTCCTTTGACCTGCCAGCCACACTCCTCCTAACGCAGCCCTGGAGGCTGCCAGTGGTCTTCGCCACAAGGGATCACTGTCAGCTCACGTTCAACTTAGTATCTAGCAGGACACCCAGGTCCTTTTCTGCAAAGCTGCTTTCCAGCCAGTTGGCCCCCAGCATGTCCTGGTGCATGGGATAACTCTTCCCCAGGCGCAGCAGGACTTGGCATTTGCCTCCACTGAACTTCATGAGGTTCCCATCAGCCCATTTCTCCAGCCCGTCCAGGTCCCTCTGGATGGCAGCAAAATCCTCTCATGTATCAACCGCTCCTCCCAGTTTTGTGTCATCAACAAAACTGGTAAGGGTAAACTGCGCCATCACCCAAATCATTAATGAAGACGTTGAGCAGGACTGGACCCAGTACTGACCCCTGGGGTACACCGCTAGTTGTCAGCCTCCAACTAGACTGCATGCCACTGATCACCACCCTCTGAGCCTGGATGCTCAACCAGTTTTCAATCCACCTGACTGGCTGCTCATCCAGCCCATACTTCTCTGTATTCTTCCCAGGTTACTCATCCTTGCTTCCACCTTCTGTATACTTCCTTGGCACGTCTGAATTTTACTAGGAACGCCCTGTTCATCCACACAGTCATGCTGGCATTTTTGCCCAACTTCCTGCTTCTTGGGATGAACTGCTCCTGAGCTGGGAGGAGATAATCCTTGAATAACAACCAGCTTTCTTGGGCTGGCTTGCTTTCTTCCCTCCAGGGCCTTATCCCTTCATGTAACTCTATTTTTATTACAAGATACTATCCTAATTTGTGAAAAGAAGGAGATTTGAAATCAACATCCTGGCCACTAGCAGTTATTAAATATCCCAAGATTCTGTGAAAAGGCAGTTTCGTGAAAACTACTTGCCTCACCACAGTCCTGCTGGAATATACATCATTCTCATTTTCCATTTAAATATAATGTATTTTTTCTCTATTATTTGAGTAGCAATCATTTTACCCAAGGAGATTATTACATTTCCAAAACACATGACCCACTTAACCTGCTTTAAGCTATCTCTGAAGTACTAGAAGATGTCTTAAATGGCCTTCTGCCATCTTACCATCATGATATAATATACATGAACATAAAGGCAGGTATCATGAATCCTAAAGATGTTTTTATGAATTAATGAGAAGCCTTTAAGAATCTGATCCCCAGAAATGCTAAATAATCTCACTTCCAAAAATGGTAGTAAGGATGGCCATTTCGTTGCTGGATGGGGCTACTCTACTCAAGATCACAGAGGCTATGAACATTAGCAAGCTCTGTGGTGTCACAGGAATGGATCTACAGAGTTAAACAGTTGGTGCAGATCATCCAGTGTTCACACTACCTGAATTTTGGAGGACTTTATTTCAGACAAATTCTAGTTCCACAGATCCCATGCCCACTAGCAGCTGGGGAAAATTAGATGTAATCCTGAAAGGTATCCTTCAGTTTAGATTCATCTGTAAGGAGTTGAGCTTGTGAACTGTGCAGCTGCTGAGTGATGCAAACTAAAGCAGAGTCCATGAGGACAGCTGGGAGATTCCCTTCAAAAGAGCTCTCTTAATTCAACCTAAATTGTTCATGTAAATGCACCCACACAAGACTAGAGCAGACTTTCTGAGTTCTGTCCTGTATTCTGACAACCCAGCTTTGCCTCCTTCTCTCTAAGCAGAAATACATCCAAGAACAGATATCCTATTCAGTTTAGGCACCCACAGACTGAGGTAGTGTTGGAAAGTAGCTGGTCTGTATCACTGTCCAGAATCCAGCTGTACTTTTAGTTGCTTAGCTCAAAGTTTAGGTAGGTCTTACACAGACTGTATTCCCTCAGAAAGACTAAATGACTTCTCAGTTCATGTAGGAAATCTATGGTATTACCAAGAATTGAACACTGCAGTCCAGTCTAGAACTTTATTGAAAGATAACTATCGTTCTGATATGGTGTAATTTTAAGAGAATAATTATCAGGTTTCCAATCAAACTACTTAACAGTTACTAAAAAAAGCCCTGTTGCTGTATTAAGGTTCCAACAGATAGATAAATAAACCACTAATGTACATACACTGATACATACAAATCCAAACATTAAGTTGGATTCAGTCTGGAAACACACAACTTCTCTTTAAATCTGGAAAGAGCCAGATGAGGCTCCTGCTTTGGCCTATGAAGCAGTGTGGGAGAGAACACCTTCCACTACTCCTGTGAAAGCTCAGCCAGCCACCCTCTGGCCTGGGCTGTGAGATTCTCAGGGCAGGAAGGAGAGCAGGCAGGAGAAATCTAGCTCTAGCTTAATCATCAAAAACTCAGGTAAGGGCAGAAAGACCTACTGGTTTAGTCCCTGCTTCAAAGACACAGAACAAGCATGCCGTGTCAGTGTCAGAAGCATTCTGCTTTCTACTGTTGTCTGGAATCCACTGGCTGTTTAAAATAAAAACCATAAACAGTACAGAGAACAGACTCCAAATCCCCCTACCGTCCATTTCTAGTTGGGGTCCTTTTCCCTCCCTGAATGGAAAGGGACAAAGTATGTGTTTGCATAAAAGTAGCACAATTAAAGCACCGAGGAAGATTTTTACCATTGTGCTCTCATTAGGTAAATACTTAGAAGCAGCTGTTACATCTACTTATTGAAAATTTATCAAAGCAACAAGACAAAAAAGTAAATCACAAGTAAAAATGCTAGTCCTTCCACTTCACGCATTTCTCAAAGGTCCTCAGAGGCATAACTTTACTAGGTTAATAACAACACCTAGATTAGAACAGGCCTTGGTGTTCACAGGGCAACTAGATACTGGTGTTGGAAATAGATCTGGGAGCTGACAAAGAAAAAAACTCTTTCAAAAACTCCTGAAGGAGAACTTAAGACAGTATTGAGTATAAGAATTTTCTCTTTGTATTAATTTTCATGTATCTATAGTATGCTATCTAATATCATACTGTTCTTTTAACTCTGGCGACCTAATGACGCAGATAAGACCAGGAAATTATCTCTATCTTCAAACTTCTGCCTTATTTCATGTAGTGAAGTCCAGCAAAAATTGGAATTTTAATGATACTTTATATGATATAAAAGTCATAGTCTTTCATCCCAGCATTTGTTTACCTCCTTCAGCTAGGCATTTTCTCAATCCTATACACTTACAAGAGTCATGAATCACAAAAGATAAAGTGGAAAGCGAAAACAAACAACTCAAAATAATATTCACTAGAGAATCACATATAAAAAATAACCTGGTTTCATTTAATATGTAGGTAATTTATAAGTTTTAGCCTGCCAAAGAAAGGAGGCAAAATATTGTTTTATGTAGGGTAAAGACTCATTTAACAAGTAACACAAAATCATGGCAGCTTGCTTCCAAAGTTACTCTTTCCCTGTATTATGCTATGGATTCCATTCGATAACCCGAACAGGACTCGGGGTGGGGGTGAGGGGGCAGGGATTGTTTCTTCATGGTGAAATAAGTGTTGCAAGATTTCAAGATGCTGAAAGTATCCTAGCTTGGTAAGAAATAAAGTAGTTGTCATGCACAACCTTTCTCCATTTGTGACCAAAAAATAAAATGTTTGCCAAAATCTTTGAAGTCCTGTTTTGTTGTAAAACTTGATGGTTTGAAGATGGATCTCAGACTCTAAATATTATTTTCTTAGAAGCTGAAGCCCAATTCAATTAGACAGTATCAATCATCGTGAAAAGTGCAAAGAGAAATGGAAGAAATTTCGGCCATTATCTGTTTTTAACAAAAGGCTTAATGAATAACTATATAAAAACTGATAGCACAGAGCAATAATGTCAGTCATGTACAGGCCTGTGATGTTTATAAAGAAATAAGTGAACACGACTTCAAGACTTAAATATGTAACATGACTTGATACCCCTAAGTCTAGCAATCCAGAAAGGATTCACTAAGGATAGAAAAATGCATGGGTCCTAAGGTACTTAAAAAAAAAATATGTATAAAGCATGAGAAGAGAATCCAAAGCAACCATAAACACTTGATGTGGTATTTATACTTGAGAAGAATTTCATCATACACATACCACACTAAATTCCACTTAGTTGTAAAACTCTGTGGAGAACTTCAACAACTCAGCGGTCTTCCATTAACTCTGCACGAGGAAGAAAACTGGGGGGGGATGTGGGGGGGGTAGACTGTATTCATTTTTCTGATTAAATTGACATTATTCATCTTTCAAGGAACCATTCTAGTGCCAGACTGTACTTTCATAAGTTCACACCATTTCTAAGACTAGAGTAGGATCACAGAATCTGACTACTGTAACACACCTTGGGCCTGCCAAGTATTTCTTTATGAAATAGGGCAGTGGCTGGCATTTGATTACAGCACATCTTCAAAAGCTGATGCTAAACCTGAACTGAAGAACTTGAGATGGAGTTGATATTCTATCATCCCCTTAGATAGCCTGTTCCAGTGGCTAATCACTTTGACTATTAAAATTTATAGCTTATTTCTCATCTGAGTCCATCTGGCTGAGCTCCCAGACACTGGCTGTTGTTATGGCTTCAGTTATTAAAGATGTCTTCAGTACCAAGAAAATAGTAGCTACTGATAAGCTATAAAAATAAAATCCCAGAACAAAATATAGATTGAAGCAACTCTGAGAAGTCAGCAAATCTCTCATTCTTCCTCAAGAAAGGATAAATGACAACTATAACTTTCCTGACAGCTGATGTTGAAGGGTTTTTTTGTGCTTTGAAGTCAGAGAGCTTCAATGACAAGGGATTCCAAAGCCTGTGTCAGTAGTCCACTGCACATGGTATTCAAAATGCAGGAGAACATGGATTTATGTAAGAACATACCATGGTTCCTGCTTTGCTATCTGTTCCTTTTCTAAGGGTTCCTAATACGCTATTTACTTTTTTAACTGCTACAGAGCATCAAGTTGCATTTTTCACAGAATTACTTATCGCAAAGATCTTATTACTGGTCAACTCAGAGACTATCATTTTATACAAGAAACAGGATTTATTTTCCCCATATATATCAATGAACACGTAATTTTACTGGATTTTGTTTGTTATTTTAATTCCTGTTTAGCCAGTCTTGTAAAGCCTTTCTGCAAGTTTTTGTATTTGGCCCTGTTTTATACTACCCTGTATAATTCATGATCATGAGCATTGCTTTACTTTTTGTTCCTTCTTCCAGGTTTTTTTTGCTCTATGTTGAACAACACACACCCTTGAAGAACGCTTTGATGACTTCCCTCCACTGTAAGAATCAACCATTTCTTCCCATACTTTTTTGTTAACTTCTCCCCGCCTTGCGCTCCGTTGTTCAGTCATACAAGGATTTTCTCTTTTATCTTGTTTATCTTGTCTACTAAATACCTTTGTTGACTTTGTCAAAAGTTTTCTGAAGACTAATCAGAGTATAGCTACATATACAAGGCCAAGCAAGTTAGCTCCCCAGTTCATTCCCATCTACCCTGATCATCTGTATTGTCTCAATGCCAGCTTGCTCCTAAGACTGACATGACCCAACTTGTGCCTGCTGAAACAAAACCCCACTTCACTCCAGGGACCTGGGACTAAAAAGCAGTAGACATGCGTTTGGCTCCCTCCAGCCTATACAGTTCATTATCACTGTCCAGCAGCCTTTGCCACTCAAGTGCCAACACCATATCTAAGGGCGTGCAACACAGCCATGCTCTTAAAAATATTACTCTGATGGGTTACCATCATTATTTCAGAGATCCTCAAGCAAAAAAGAAACATGGGATTATTTTCACGGGTTTACAGAGCATAAGAGCAGCAAATGGTACAGCTCAGTGCTACGCCCATGGACGTGCTTAGTCAGATACTGCTTATGCCTGGATATTGCATACGCACCTCAATCAAGCTGGGTACCTCCTCATGGCCAGAGATCACCCTGCTCAGAAGATGCATTTACCAGTGTAAACTAGCTCACATCGACTGGATTCATATGCTGAGTCTTTCAGATAATGGAGTATTTACTCTGTGAAAGTGGATACAAAGTGACAGCAAAAGAATGCCACTAACACTGCATCTCCATATTAAACAGATAGTGATGACTTCTTAAGGTAATGAAAAATCTAGATGTATCGCTGTAGAGCAAAACAGAATGTTTTTCCCCAGAATTTCTACAACCTCTAAAGTTCTGAGTTAGAGTAACCACTTCTACTTTTTTCTATATTATTATGGGAAGAGAAGCAGGTTAGCAGCTTTTTTTAAGAAACTACTTATACTTTCAATTAAACTTGACATGCCCTATTTAGAATGTTTTTCTTGCTTCATTTTACTAGAACATCAAATAGACTTTTCTTGGTCTTAAGAATTTTAACTTTTCAGGAAAACATTGTAAAGCTGTTGTCACACTCTGAGATTTTACATTTTCAAATGGTAAGTCAAAAAACTATCACTTGTTCTGAATTCTCAACATACAGAGTGAGAAGATGCTATGGTTGGCCTTCTTCCAGTGTTACAGATGATACTTGCACATAAATGGACCAAGTAAGGGAACTACTTAGAGCTTCTAGACGTAATGTGTTTCACTGAAATCTAAAGCTAGATGATGCAGAGAAGAGAGGAATCAGTCTCTAAAACACAATCAGATTTTCTTTTTTTCAGGTTACATAAGTAGTAGTGTCCTCATTTGCAGAGCAGGAAAGAAACCTTCCAGATTCTCTACAACAACCAGCTGATTAATCGGATACACCAAATTCTTAGTATTGTCTTTGACTTCCCCCTTCCTTTCTGATACTTAAGAGTCATTTTAGGTTGTAATCTCCTCAAAAAAGGACTGTTGGTTATGGTTATACACTGTGCAGGTGAGGGAACTGAGGGTGTAAAGTTCAATAGAAAAGACGAAATGAAAAAGACCACACATATTTCCCCCTTTCTCTCTTCCTCTTTCTTCCTAATGCCTTAATTCTGTACTTCTCTCATCACTCTCTAACGTTTGACTTTTTAGGATTTATTAGTTTCTGGTTTGTTTATTTGGTTTTTTTAATCCATTCCCCAGTTGATTGCCTTGATCAGTAGTACACAGACATAAGCTGACGCTTGGATATTTTTTTAAGATCTTTAATTGACATGGATATTTTTAATAATTTATGTCACTAGTATAAGTGTTCTTGATTGGTTTTATAACAGGAGCTGAGTTTTAAGTAGATATGCAAAAAGCTTGAGCTTCAGTACATCTTCCCAAATCTGCCTGACAGTATGCTCCTGTACCAGTTACATTAGGTACCATAGCAACTGCAGGGAAGGAAGCTGAGTATCAAAGAACTATTTCAGCTAGGGAAGCAAATCTGTAGTTAGAAGCAACAACAAACCTACGATCATAATTTTTTCTTTGCCCTACTACCTTGTCTGTTCTGTATCTAATCAAAAACTGTGATGTTCCTCAAGAGCAGCAATTTGAATTACAATTTTTTTTCATCTTTTCCCCCTCAGGCTCCAGTGACTGTTCTGTAATGGTGACGTTGTCTAAGGCTTTAATATAACTTAGTCCCTTACTTTTAAAATATAAATTTACACTATATACAGTTTATGTAAGTAAAAACTGTTAATATAGGTGTATTCGTTGGAGTTACTTAACTCCATTTAAAATAGACACATTTGATCTTACTTCCTTTGACAATTACAGGACCAAATGCCCCTACCTCACTTGTAGACACTAGATGTGGACACCTACAGTCTGAAAGAGTGAACGTGAATCTTTTGCCCAAAATACAGTGTCATTTGCTTTTCTCGAGGTTATGCAGGACATCCTCCATGGGACCAGCAGATATGACAGAGGACAAAGAGGACCAGCACCCCTCTGTAGAGGCAGGCTGGAAGGATGGAGAGGACACTCTATGACAGCTAAACCAGCTCTGGATAGATAGCTGTCATACAGCTGAATCAAGCCCTGAATCTCATCCCAATGATTTACTGTTAATGCCTTTGCCTCTGGGAGGGTCACACTGCATCACTAACCTTTTTTGTTCTTACACAGCCACCTCTTCTCCTCCTCATGGTCCCCTTCTAACCTCGCACTATTTTGTCTTCCACCCTCTTGGCTATTTTGTCTCACAGTAACACAGCACAGAGAGGGGAAGCAAAATTAAAGTTCTTTAAACCAAAGGGGTCATTAATCTGTTTCACAGTAAGGACTAAGTGCAGTAAGTCCAGGAAGGGCTATATTTAAATCTTAAATTATAATAAATACTCAAGAAAACATTATCTTTAAAAGAAAACAGCAGGTTTATGATCACCAGGTGTAAAAAAAAAAAAAAAAAAAAAATAAAAAAGCCAGCTTAACGAACCATTAAATAAAAAATGGAAATATTAAATGAAGAACTAAATCTTTCCTAAAGTGGTAATGACTACAAAATTTCATTAAATATTAGCTTCTACCTAATAACACAATAAAGGAAACGACCTTGGATAAAAGAAATTACAGATTTTAATCCTCTACTCTGAAGGAAACCCTTGAATTAGATGGCTATTTCAATTTATTCTTAAAACAACCAGATTAAGTTATGAAGAATCAAGTCCCTAAGTCATGAAGAATCAAGTCCCTCATGGGACTGATCAAAATTGAATTTGCAGTTTCCTGTAGTATGCTGACAATAAAATCAGAATGAGAAAGGGAAACTGTCTGTGGGGACCACTGAGCCAGGTAATAGCTTCAGTATAACACAGTCACACAGCAGAAAGCAAATTAAAATGTACAGAGAATTTTAATATGGTTGAACTAGGCCTTACTTTGCTTAAAGGATTCTTGCTTGCAGCTTTTAAGTAACAGATCAGGAGTGACAAAACTAAATACTCATTGGTGATAATCAGATATTTTACGTTACCAGCAATTTGTTTATAATAACATGAGGTTAAAACTGTATTAGGCACAAGCAAGAAAATTAGCTTACAAACTACTTAAGTTTAAAATTGTCATGACATAATGGGAGCACAATGCAAAGCCATGCTATACCTTAAAATTTCTACTCCCATTCTGTATATCTACAAACCTTGCAAATTATAACATTATCCCATCTTACACATCACAAAGACCTTGTAGGTACAACATAAGGAAAAAAGAATACTTCAAATATTTCATTATTTTTAGACGTCTAACAATAAATAAATATATTTATACATACACAATCCATTTTACACAAGCACGGAACAATGACATACTATACTCCAGTATAAAAATAACACATTAATTTGATTTGGAAGAAATTTTCTTAGCCACATAATAAGCCTGGTCCTGTAGAACATCTATACTTTGTACAAGTTTATCTCATTCTAAACAAGCAGCCAGCCCATGGCTAGGCTATCACAGTGGTGGTAGTGGAGGGGAACATCCACTGGAATTTAGATGCATCTCTTCATTCTTTAAGAGAAGTTAATTAATTGGCTCCCTTTCAGCATGTAATTCCTTCTTTTTAAAGTCCTGGTGACATCGAGGATCCATGGAAAAGGGCAACAAAACTGATGAGAGATGGACAACTATAAGTATATCCAGCCCAGAGTTCACACATGCCTTGAAAAACACTTGTTCTAAAGTGATCCAGGCCCAGGAGGTGAAACTATGCCAGTGCAGACTATATTTATAGATTATACAAATAATTAAAAATACTCACTGGAGCAGGAGCATGCAGCCTTCCTCTGTGGCAGATGAATACCCTAACCACTGAACTACAGAGCTCATTTTTTAACTTTGCTTCTGTCCCAATGAATATTAAGCAGTCACACAAGCCAGAACAGCTGCAACAGGGAAGTCTAAGAGTTCTACACTGCAAAATAAATAACCCAGAAAACAGCCAACTCTCCTCAGTAATCTGCTGTATATTTAGACACTATCCAAAAATCCTACATAAATGGCTACTGTACATGTGCTGAACAGCTATGCAGCTGATCTACTGTAAATCTGCAGCATTCTGTATTGTGACCTGCTGTGTACATGCATTTTAAACGAACTTAAATAGTGAATATAAAACATTCTCTTCCGGAATTCCAGGATCAGCGTATCTCTAACACGGCACTCCTCTAGCCCGCACAGACCTAAGCTCAAGCCCTTAATGCAAGCTGAGACTTGTAGATTTATTAAAAATTGACACTACTTGTATCAATAGCTCTTTTAAGACTCAAAGAACAGTTACCTACGCCTGCTGATGACGTGTTCAATATTTGTAAAAGTTTGCTTCACTCACTGTGCCACCTACTTCATTACATGACACAGACATACCCTTCTGCCTCATTCCACAAGAAGAACAGAAAGAATAGTAGATAATCACTTCCTATTTTGCATGTAAGCAAAGTGCCACTTGATAAGCAAAGGGGTGAACAATAGATTTCATGTTACATGCACAGAATCTACTTGCACATTTCTATCCCTCTAGCAGGAGGGAAGCAGTTTGCTCCAAGCAGTAAGCCAGCTTTCATTTACTTCAGGAAAACCAATCACCTCCAAGTAGCTGACAGCCTGGAAACTCAAATATTAGCTTATTGCTCAATAACCTGCTTGTGCTCCAGACCTTACTCACGCCCTTGAGCTACATTACACAGGGTGGCTGTAAGGTTTCACAGAGTAGAGAACTTCTGAGGGCTGTTCCTTTGGTGTGTATAATAAACACACTGGGGCACAGCTTCAGACAGCTCAGTGTAGGTATCTAAATATTTGAAATTTAACTAAGTGTCCAAGCTTTCATTACAGTCAAGGGTGATACTGGGCTCAGTTCAGTTGTGTAACCATAGGTTTCTAGTAACATTTGACATGCCCTAAGGTGTCCAGCAATAACTTCAGATTTTTTTCTCCACAGGAGCAAAATTCTCCACCCAGGTTTGTGTGTACTGTATAGTTGCTTCTTGCAGATTTCCTGGTTTAATTGTCTCTTTGTTACACACCATCTACTTTTTCAAGTACAGGTGTAGCTATTTACAGGAAAAGTCAGTATTTGGTTTGTTAGATTTTGTAATAATGTATTTTAATGTTTATTTGATTAATTCCAATTTGATGCAACTCTATCCTCCCCCACTTTTCCTTTTTCCTGTTTTGACAAGATGGTTTTTCAATTTAAAAAGTCACTTAAAACGCAATCAGATTTACCTGCTTTAGATGTAAACATATCTATCTTTACAATTCCATCTAAAACCAGACAATTTCAGTTTACTTTCGCTGGGAAAGAAAATTGGTTTTACCGCTCTCAAACCCTTTGAAAATGCAGTATGTGATTCCATTTCTCCTAAGCAGTATGCCACGTTCACTGAGATACAATTTGAAAACAAAAAAAACTGAGACAAAAATAAGACTGTCTATATTGTAAAAACTGCAAAATTCCTCACATTTGCCATGTGGAATATGCAGGTCATAATAACATAATTACTAAGTATCTATTCAACTGACAGTGTACAGATTTAGTAGCTCTATACACAAAAGTTCCATTCTAGGAATAATAAATAATGAAAAAAATTTTGCATACAGTTTTGAAGAAATTAATGTTCTTTTAATACTGGAATATAGTATTCTAAATTTAAACCCATTCTGCAAGCATCTTTATGTCTGAAGCAGTCCATCCCATTATGTTAGAGAATTGTGTTATCTTCTAAGAGAGAAATAATTTTTGTTAGAGCACAGTACCTATAGATTTAAGCTTAAAACTAGTTAAAACATTTAATTCCTTTAACCTTTCTCTGTAAATCACATTTTAAACCTGTTGTAAGGCTGAGAAAAGTCTGTTGAGCAGTCTAGTCTAATCCCTGGCCCCCACAGCAGAATCAAGTCTCATCTACAAGATAATTCTTGGCAGCTGTTGTCTTGTCCACCTTGTTTCTAATACCAGTGGAGATGGAAACACCCTAAAAGTTTAATCAAAAGCATTTTAATGTTGTCATTGGAAAATATTTCTTCATACTGAGAGTACATTTTCTTTGCTATAGTGTGGAACCACTGGTTTTCATCTATTACACGACAGAGTACAGATAACTACTTTCTTCTATGTAGTTGTCACCTATTTTTTTGAAGGAAGAGCATAATTCTTCCCTAGGTTTCTCATTTTAAAGGAACCAGGGTTGTCCATTTTTTTAAGTTACATGTTTAGATTTTCTGAGTATATTTCTGCTATCTTTCTTCCAGTTGTTCCATTTCTTTCTTTAAGTAAACTACCCAAAACTGAACATGGTTCTCCAGTTTAGCAGAGAAGTTTCAGTTCACAAACCTCTGCTGTCTTTCTGTTTAAGAATCCTACAACAGTTGCCTGTCTCACAACAGCATGAAACTGCTAACTTTTGCCAGCTTTTGATCCATCACTACTCCCAGAACTTCTCCTACAGAACAGATCCACTGCAAGTTATCCCCCATCCTGTTACGTCTTCCACTCTCTCCCCAATTAAATGTAGCACCTTGCATTTGCTCCTACTGAAAAACATGTTTTTCAGACTTTGTCTCCAACTTGTCAACGTTATTTTGAGTTCTGTCTTTCAACAAGACTTGTCTTGCTGAGGGGGTTTTTTTTCCCATTTCCTTAACAGAGAGAATAAAAATCTAAGTGAACACTTTTCCACATGTACTTGGAAATCTTGGAAACCTAATAGGCTACAGAAAATGTTATCTCTGAAACAACACTAAACATTAATTCAAAACCACCAACTTTATACTGTCTTCTTGTATTAGAGTTCAGTCTTCTTTCAAACTCCTACATTTTGCCAGCAATCAGCTTCCTGAAATTCTCAAAACAAGCAGGAAGCAGGCACCCACCGTCCTGTGAAAATGCAAACTTTCTATAGCCACTGCTACCAAGAGAACGATGCTTTAAATATGTACTTCACAGGTTTTTTCTAATGTATAAGCACTACATAAAACTTCTAAATTAGCATATGTCTACACTGGTTACTGTGTTACATGGATGTAAAACAAAATAGTAGTTAGCTGCGTACTGTCCTGGTTTCGACCAGGACAGAGTTAATTGTCTTCCTAGTAGCTGGTACAGGGCTGTGTTTTGAGTGTACTATGAGAAGAATGTTGATAACACCCTGAGGTTTTCAGTTGTTGCTAAGTCGTGTTTAGACTAAGTCAAGGACTTTTCAGCTTCTCCTGCCCAGCCAGCAAGAAGGCTGGAGGGGCAAGGGAAATTTGGGAGGGGAGACAGCCAGGACAGCCAACCCAAACTGGCCAGAGGGGTATTCCATACCATGGGATGTCATGCCCAGTATATAAATTCGGGGGAGTGGGCCAGGGGAGGAGCGCTGCTCAGGCATCGGTTGGCAAACAGCGAGCAAATGCATTGTGTATCGCTTGTTTTGTGTATTCCAATCCCCTTATTACTGTTGTCACTTTATTGTTGTTATTAGTGTCACTGTTCGTTTCTTCCTTTCTGCGCTATTAAACTGTTCTTATGTCAACCCACAAGCTTTACTTTTTCCCCCCAGTTCTCTCCCCAATCCCACTGGGTGGGGGGGAAGTGAGTGAGCGGCTGTGTGGGGCTTAGTTGCTGGCCGGGGTTAAACCACAACAGTACTAACAAAAATATGATTATGAAAAAATCTTGGTATTCACTGAGTATGTGAGTCTGAGCAGTGTACCTACGTCAGCTTAGCTGTAACTCAGGTATTATTGCAACTAGGAGAAATAATTAAGGATGGTAAATAAACATAGGCTAAGACAAGAACCCATGAGCACAAGTGCACACTGAAGAAGTACAGTTTAAGAAAAGACTGATGTGGTGAAAACTGGTATTAGAGAAGCTCATTAAATTCCTGTGTATATATACCCCAGGAACACCTGTAGCACAGCACAGATGTACGCAAATAAGTATCTAAAAGGTAAGAATGAGATACAATGAAAGTACATCCCTCTAGAGCGAAAAAAGACTTGCTTGCAATGCAGAAATAAAACTCAGGATTAATAATGAAATTTTAAGTATTAATCTAAATCTCAGACTTCTGCACTTACAACAGCCCTGTAATGCGGTGGTTTATATATATATAGACATACTGGGTCTAATTCTGCTATACCAGCATACTGCTTATCCTATTTTTTATAATAAAGGAATCAAAACACCATCTGAATAGATGATTTCTGAAGTGAACAAGGTCTGTGCAACAGCTTTGCTCCTTAGACCAACCAGTGGGTATAATCATTTTCCTGCATTACTAAAATTCTCTACTTCCTCAGCCCATTGGGGAACACGATCGTAGCTGTGGGTAAGGTCTGCAGAGCAACAGAGAATGAGCAGTATAACTCTGGTGAACCAGAGACATTTTTGAGACCCTCATCCCTCAATATACAACAGAGTGACAATCAGGTCTCTTAGCCATTCCACTTTTCTAACTTTTAATAGAATCATTCATTTTCATTTAATTAACAGAAGCTGTGATTCACAGGTATTTGGATTTTAGCTTATTTATATCACACTTAAAATATAAAGGATTTTGGAACCAACAAAGAAGATGATGTTGGAACTTCATAGTAGTTCTTCGCATTGCAATTGATCTAGAGGGCAATGTATCATTAGAAACCGTGAGATACAGCAGATCTTGCTGCAAGTTTTCTAATCTTCAAATCATTCTTCAGAAAACTTCACAAATGGAAAACAACTGAATCAGTGCCAGGGCAGATTTAGTTTTATAATGATGAACCAATATTCCATTATTTCTTATGGCTTACCACGCTACCAGAGAAAGCAGCTCAGAAGATTTCAACACAGTTTCTAGTTCACACAATTTATTTTAGCTACTGACTACAACTTTGTCATATTTAAATGTAGTAATTGTACTGTGACCTCAAACAATATTGAGTTTGACTTCACTTAATTCTGGTCTAGGATAAAGTGGACATTGATCTATTGTGTAGTAATAATTTCACAGAAGAACATGAAACTGCATCAGGAAGAACAGATTCAATCCAGAACTTAGATCACAAAGGCATTAGAGTTTTCCTACACAGTAGGAAAAATGTCAGGAAATGCTGTATTGAAGAGTGCAGCTTATTACCTCTTTCTTACAGAGACACACTTGCCAAGTCCCCTGTTTTGGTGACAGGTTGCCACATTCATAAATGATTCACAGTTCCATATTTTTAAATCAATTGTACAGTACTAGAGTTGCCAAATATAGTAGCACAAAGAAAAGTCCATTTGCTTTCAGACTCTACAACCTAATTTTTATCTCTGAATTTCTCATTTAACCAGACAAGCTGCTATCTTGTTCGGTCATGCATTGCCACTTTTTAAAGGGTTACGAGAGCTCTGTGTGGAAACACAGTGAAGCAACACAAGATCTGCTATTCTGTTGCACAGAGCTCCATCCCACTCCAAATCACCAGATTCTTAGATGACTGTTCAATTCCTCTCCGAGCTGTTACAAACCATAGGGATTGCCCCCCCCAAAACTGGCACCGCATTGTAACTACACAAGGGTTGACCCTGGTGGCGCTTGTTCCTCTTTTGTTTGGAGGTATGGACAAGGGTCAGCGTGAACTCTGAGCAACACCTAAGAACTGCGCAAAACGAGAGTGCGTGTGTGTGTATATATATATGTAAGTCTACGGCACATAAAACAAACGTTAAAAAAGGATGTTTTTATGGTTACCACTAGAATGGAGAAGTTATGGCAATCCCTGTACAGCATTCACAATCTTCTTCTCAGTTAATAAATGCTAAAAATGCAGAGATGTGCAAGAATGTTATCCTATCAAAATAACTGTCTTGAAACAGGATTATCATACAGCTTAAGTTCTCTAGTCATCTCTCCCAAGGGAAGAATGATTTCTTGCTCTCCATAATATATCTCCCACTTACCAGATTAATATCTCATTTAACTTCACTCTCACCTACCTATTCTTCTGTTCCCTTACCACTCCTCAAAGGTATTAAAAAGAAACAAGATTCACAGTGAAAACTCGAAATGTAAGGAAAAAACTGTAACAGTACTTGCTAGGTAGCAGTACACAAGTGGTGCAATTTGCATCATGTAGCTTGACATGTCCTGTAAGACATGGAATTTTTGAAACATTTGAAAATTGTCAATACAGAGTTACTGTCAGCAGGCAGCACTTGCCACAATATAGAACCACAGGATTTTAACAAACATTAGAAGGTGACTAAGCTATGCCAATATGTATCTATATTTACTCTGATATAAAGATACATGCACACACATACAGTTAACAGATAGACACGCAGACAGATGCTTCATTTCACAAACACAGTCATCCTAAAGTCCTTAGTACTTAGTCATCCTGAAGCGCTCAGGATCTCTAGACTATTAAATAGAGAAAACACCCCTCTGAAGACCTCCAGAGGCAGATCGGGATTAGTTATTTTAACTGCCTACCTCCCTCTACTGAGTATCTAAGAAACTAAAAGAAAACATTAGCTTTTTCTTCTGTTTGGATGCAGTCCACCTCTTTCAGGCCAAGGCATCCAACCTCAGCAGACTTCAAAAAGAGGCAGGTGACAATGGCAAAGTCCATGACACCTGCTCCCCTCTGTACACACCCCAACAATCCCCTTCACACTTTCTGCGTTAACTACTGAGATGTCTGTTCAGTTGCCAAAGTAGCAGAAGAGGTAATCGCACTCCTAGCTGCACAGCCCAGCCTCAGCTGAACATAAAGGGAACGCCTAAAGATTCGGTGAACGCCGAGATAAGACACCCTGTCATATAGTAATTCAGATTGGAAAGGACCTTCAGGAGGTCTCCAGTCCAAACTCCTGCTCAAAGCAGAGTCAAAACTGGATTCAGATCAGATATAATGCCTTACTATGTTCCTGGAGTTCAAAAAAAAATATCAGCAGCATCTTATTATAGTCGCTGAATCTGAAATCATTTAGCTTCAATTTTAGTTAGCAACAGTAGCAATTCTTCAAAAATGAGTGGTATGTTCAACAGCACGTTTTTCAACAAATAATTACTTCAAGGTTAAACAAGGTTTTAAATCTAAATAACACCATAATCCATGGAATAGTCACTCAATTATACTTCTTTACATAAAGAGAAATTAAAGACAAAAGTACTAAAGCATGTATTTCAAAAATACATGAAGTGTGTGCAGTATATAAAATATATATACTTGAAAGTATATGCTTTGAAAAACATTTGTTTAAAAGCAAATGATGAAAGAAAGCCAGTGGGAGAAGTAATTAGTGTTAGGCTACATATTTGGGAAGGATGGCTTGCGTTCCTGCAACAAGGACTGCTCACATGTATTTCAACAGAAAAATGAAAAACTAATTCTCAAGCAGTCCTGAAACCACCCCTCTATAGGGACGTTTTATCATCACTAGGCTAGAGAGGCAGGCTCCTTTCTTTGCGTCAGTGCCTAAATTTCAAAAACGGAAGGCTTTAGGACACCAGAGTCAACTTTGCTGCGCATTTTATGACCCTAGGCAGTTGCAGTCGTTCTGCTAACCATTTTACATTCTCACAGGTTAAAAACAAGACAGTCACCAGAAGCACAACTTCCTAAGCCTGTACGAAGTTACATCTTGCCCTGTTCAATCAAGCGGTCATTAAGGCCACAAGTACATATTAGTAGACAAATGACAAGACTGTAGGGCTTTGTCCTCAACACAGGTGAATTCTATATCCCTTTTTATCGCATACAACCTCATATTGTCGCTACTTCTCACATCTTCCCAGCTCCTAACCAATTTCAGCATTAACTTATGCCTTATTAATTCAGAGAAAACTGAACAGTGTGCAGGGTAATTGCTAAAAGGCAATCCCACCACCAGCCCAAATAATGATTAATTTATCAGATAGCTTCCTATTGTGCATTGGAACAACTGTCACTCAACCTGCAATTTCTTTTTAGATTATTTTTAGAAGCTCAGAAATATTTTTTTTTGAAAAATCAAAAGCTTACAAAACTAGATCCCAAAAACGAACCTCAAAAACAAACTACCCAAGTATTTCTATTAGAACAAGACAAAGAACATGGTGGGTGGAAATACTGGAATAACAAAATCTCTCTTTTGTAGCACTCCAGGCAATAATTTTGCATTTTAGTATCGTTCAAATTAAAGAAGTTCAAGAGGCACGCCAAGTTACAGGTTTACAATTCAAATCAAAGCATCTTACTAAAACAGTTTTACTTTTTCTCAAATATAATTTTTTAAAATTCACAAATTCCAAAAGCAATGCAGTTTCTAATCACCTGCATGATTCAATAATCCTTCTTTGAAAGCATAGGGAGAAACTAAAAATTCACAGATAACTTATTACATGCATAAACTAATCAAAGATGAAAATCAAGAAAAGTATGAACAAGTTTGGAAAGAAAAAGCAGAAAGCCTTACCTTGAAAAGCAGCTGCATTATGAGATATTAAAAATTTTAATGTAGCACTTGATGTTTGAAGTACCTGCTGTATATCTTGCTTTGCTGCAGTCTGATACCTTTCTTCCATCTTTTTGGTACAGCATGTTGGATTTTTAGAAGTACAAACCTGGAGATCAACCCCTAGAGGAGGAGATAATTACACTGATTACCACAAAACAGAAGTACACAATACACAAGTACATGGAAAACAGTTACTTTTTTTTTTTTTTTTTTTTTACAAAGGTATAGACACATAAAAGAAATACCCAAAGCTTTAAAGACATCTGGTCTTGTTAAACAAAAAATAGAAGGGGATACTAACTAAAACTCTGTGGGAAGAGTACACTTATTACAGTTAATTAATGTCATATAATTTCCCTGACACTGTAATCTTATTCCAGCTGTGACTATTGCTAACTAATGTTGGAAAAATACATTGAATAGGCATTGTACATCATTGTACAGGGGCCCTATAAGAAAGATGGGGAAAAGCTTTTTAGCAAGGCCTGTAGCGCTAGGACTAGGGGAAATGGCATTAAACTAAAAGAGGGCAGATTTAGACTAGATATAAGGAAAAACATTTTTACGACGAGGGTAGTGAAACACTGGCACAGGTTGCCCAGAGAGGTGGTAGATGCCCCAACCCTGGGAACATTCCAGGCCAGGCTGGACGGGGCTCTGAGCAACCTGATCGAGTTGAAGGTGTCCCTGCTCACCGCAGGGGGTTGGACTAGATGGCCTTTGATGGTCCCTTCCAACCCAAACTATTCTGTGATTCTATGATTATCTAGAATACAGAACTGCCGGGCCAGCTCATGGCTGGCACTCTTGTTCTTCTGTCAATCTTAGACAGGAAAGAGCTAACTACTGCTAAATATTACAAACACACCAGTGGAAAGCCCATTTCTGATAGGTTTATAATGAAATACTCTCATACTAACTTTTATACAGAGCAGTCCTAAGTTCCAGTCTAATCTCTCTTACTGTGTCTCTTTAATGTCTAATGTTCCCATTTATCTGTCACGCCGATACACTACTTTACTAACAGGTCAGGAAACGTTCCTAGAAAGGAACACCTTTTCAAACTTGGGCACGCTGAAATTCAAGAGGGGCAGTTCAGTACCACTGTAATAGCTGTCTCTTTCATATTTTTTTGTAACTGGACCATAATCAAGCATGAAAATACCTTATTCACCTTCCCTGTTATCATGTGGTATTTAAAAATCTTTTTTACACTGTATCTAAACAATGCTTTCTAAAAATGAGGAAATAAACATTTCATGAAAGAAAGATGTGAGAATATAAATTATATTAAAACAAAACTTAACAGTCCAATCCAAATTCTGTTCTCAGATACACTGTTTCACCAACAGATATCACGAGATTTCTAGCAAACATAGTGAGAAACCTTTTTTATCTGTTCTGTGGACTAAATCCTAATTCCGTGATTGTGTGTATGTGCATCACTTTCTTCGTAACAGGTAAAAAGGAAAGATCATAATTGCAAGAAAAAAGTAAGAAATTCAAAAGTCAGAACTTAAATCTACATTGCCTTTGCCTCTATACTCACTTTCAGCTCTTACATCACCTCATTATACTTAACCTTTTATTTCCCTATCACTAAACTTACAAGATTTAACATTTCTTTTAAATCTTCCCACACACACACTTTTTCTCTTAGAAATCATTCTAAGATAGTATGAATGTAGTTATGGGCAAAGGCAGGCCTTAAACGTTTTGCAACCTAAATCTTCCATTAGTTATCTTACGTAAATTAGGAGTTTTAAATAATATATTCCAGAAAGCTAAGAAAGAAAAGTTAAGCTACTGCGGGCTGGATCAGAGCATTCTGGAAGAATGGCAAAAAAATGTTTAAATTCATTATATCAAACTCATGTCCCTTTATCCATGTGTTGGTTGAAGCAATCTTAATGAAGGGATTCCTGGCCCTGGAACTTCACTTCAGCTACACAGTGGGAAAAAATGTTATTATTTACATACAGCAATCCCAATCCTGAAGCAGGAACCCACTGTGTCATATTTAGACACGTAGAAAAGATCCAGAAAATTAATTAAAAATCACATTTACAAAAGCACGAGACCAGAATGAAATTGGTAAATCACATGGACCATAAAAACAGGGAGTTATCCGAGTCCTGGATGAACGCACATCTCTACAATACTACATACAAGTAATTTGATTCTCATGACAAATAAATTTCCCTTCCTAATTGCAGATAATATGGTCTCAGATTTGCTGAACATTTCCTCCTGGCATTGGTGGTTTCCACCTTCACAATTCCTGGTCCTTCCATCCAAAAGCAGGTGTGGAAGGAGAATACATTTGAACCTTCAGTATTAAATACTACAGAATTTCTCCTAATTTTTAAAGGATCTTTTCTGCTTCATGCTTTACGTCATATGATGCACTTTTCAGGCAAAACTAATTCATTTTAGTAAGGAATGCTGCTCGGGAATTGATATAATTCCATACTGACGAAGACAAAAGTTTGACTGCATATACACAAGAACAGTTTACTGCCCACAGTAAAAACGTGTGCCTTGAAATAAATCCGTTTCACAGACATAAGCAGCAGTAAATGTCATTATGTTAAAGGAAAAGCAGTAGATGCTTTAAGAAATCCTACTACCATACAGAATTCACAAATATAAGATTGCCTTCATAGTAGCATGCAGCAGTAGCGTTGTGGTTTAACACCAGCCAGCAACCAAGCACCACGCAGCCAGATGGGGTAGAGAACTGGAAAAAGGTAAAACTCGTGGGCTGAGATAAAGAGTTTAATAAAACAGAAAGGAAGAAACTAACAGTGACACTAATAACAATAATTAAACAACAACAACAATAAAAGGTCTGGAATACACAAAACAAGTAATGCACAATGCAATTGCTCACTACTTGCCAACCGATGCTCAGTTAGTTCCTGAGCAGCGCTCCTCCCCCGGCCCACTCCCCCCAGTTTATATACTGGGCATGACAATCCCATGGTATGGAATACCCCTCTGGCCAGTTTGGGTCAGCTGTCCTGGCTGTCTCCCCTCCCAACTTTCCGGTGCCCCTCCAGCCTCATTGCTGGCTGGGCAGGAGAAGTTGAAAAGTCCCTGACTTTTAGTCTCAACACGACTTAGCAACAACTGAAAACCTCAGGGTGTTACCAACATTCTTCTCATCCTAAACCCAAAACACAGCGCTGTACCAGCTACTAGGAAGACAATTAACTCTGTCCCGGCTGAAACCAGGACAAGTAGGAAAGTAACCTCTGGATGTGAAAATGAACTAATCTAAGTGATATCCCTATAAACCTCTTTGAAGTGGTTTCCAGTAGCAGTTTAACACACAGTGATTGGTAGACCTACAAGCCACAGTTCAGGAAGCTGAACACCTTCACTATCACAACAGAAAGCTCAAAATTCTGTTCTAATGAAGGCATGAATCACTGAACTTCTGCAAATATTAAGAAGTTTTATTTCTTAAGTGTTAACTATTGCTACAATATATCTTTTTCCTCATACAGCTTGATGGGTTTTGAAGGCTATTTATCCTCATCATTTATTTAAAAATAGAATTTCCACGTTCTTCAGTATGTACATTTTTACAGTTTACAAAGTAATTTCTCCTAGCCAGCTGCCTTTACAAATCTCTTGCCATGGGAAAACTTTCATACTCCATCCTCTGACATTCCAGTTTGGCCAAAGAATGAAAAAAAAGCTGCAAAATTAAGGCAGTCTATTAAATTACCTATTTATTAGCTACTCTAGTATTTATGTTATGCATGCCAAAGAAAGTGCTTAGTGTCAGAGCCAGCCTTTAACAAAGTCACTTGCCTCCAAGCAACATTAATGAGCATCTTAAAATAATTTTTGAGTATTAAAAATACAGTTCACCAGCGCTCTACAACCTCAGAATCCATGTATCTGTATACAGCCTCGCTCTCCTCCATCTCCACTGCATACCCCATGCTTCCCCAAGCCAGATTTCAATTATTTGACCCCACTGACTCCAACCTCCCAGTCCATACCAGGTCTCCAAACTGAGGTCCCTGCACTGCTGACCACCCCTACCTTCCTACAGCATTCCCACAT
Source organism: Sagittarius serpentarius (assembly GCA_034782735.1). Classification (NCBI taxonomy): domain Eukaryota; kingdom Metazoa; phylum Chordata; class Aves; order Accipitriformes; family Sagittariidae; genus Sagittarius; species Sagittarius serpentarius. The sequence continues at coordinate 8,464,379 of JAVKLA010000008.1, forward strand.
TCCCCATCCTAGACGCTATGACCCCAACCCTAAAATACTGAAGATTCTTCTCATCACACTTTTCCTCACAAAATAGTGATATGCCCTGCAATAGTCCAAATCGCAGCCCAGGATAAAACAAAGCAGACATAGAAACTGCTACATCACATAACAGCAATATAATGCAGATTAGCTGCTCTGCAGAGGGCAACTGCTGCAGTACAGCTAAAACTCGGTAAGAAGCGGGCAAGGAGCAGTAGCGGGAACGGACCAAGTCATGGCACCCCAAGCAACCACTTCAGATGCTTGTACTCAAGGCTAGCCACGTCCAGGATTTAAAACAGGCAAAGCAGGAACTTGAACTACATGAAAGTTTTTCTGCAACCTATAGCTTATAACTCTTACGACACTTGTTTAAAAGTTAAATCTCTTTACCAGGGCAGTGGTGACGGCTTCAGCAAACTTTGGTTCTGGAAAGAGACAGCAGGTTACTCAAGGGAATGGGTCTAGAGAACAGATTAGTGCTGCATGACTCAAATCAAGAAATGTAAGGACTAAAGCTATGTTAATACTACCTGTTCCAGGAGTGAGTTATGCTGCATGTATATGAAACACATATAACTTCAGGTGTATTAACTCTAATGCAAAACATGTCTAAGTTGACATTGTTTAAGGAAATAAAACACTGCAAGTTTCTATTAATCCTTTTAAATCCTCTTGCTCATGACTGGATACATTTGCTTTCATACTGAATACTAATTAATTTAAATATTAACGACAGTAAATGAGAATTTTAAAATAACATACTGTTAAAACAGCAAGCAGCAAACGGGACTAATATACCACCCACCTGCAAACAAATTAAACGTATAATAAATAAGCCTGCAGCAATATTTACTCATCATACCAGAAAGGTCTATCCACAGGTATGGCACTTCTCTCTCTCTCATTTTATCTTTTTTTATTCTGAAAGAGTTTATCACACAAAGAATATCACAGTACAAGACAAGCCAAGTTACAGTCTGTAGCATGCCAGCAGCAATACACCTGACAAACATCAAGAGAAAAAAATGTTTATGCTGATAGCAATATTCACAATATTGCATTACAACAGCCTTTTTTTCCTTTTTGGTTACTGAATATTATCTTCTGCTTGTAACAAAAAAAAAAAATCACTACTGCTGAAAAAAGGGAGACAGCTATCTAGTCATGTAACAGATACTGTAAAAGACAGGAACCACGTTGTAAAGTTGTTTGGACACATTTCAATGCCACACCAATTTCAGATTTACTGTATTCTTTATTTCCCTATATATGTTCTTTAGGTTCTTTTCTGAAAAGGAAAGGTTTTATTTACATTTGGTTATTTAAAAAAGAGATTCTCTATTGAATTTTTTTTATTATTATTTGTGCATATGATTCCTCTTTACTTACTCAGAGAGCTCAAAAAGAAAGGATTAGTCATATAACCTGATCTACCAGTGTTTATCTATTGCTCTCACGTTGACAAACCAAGCAATTTCACAAATCTTTGCAGTACTTTTTTTTCTTAAAACTCCAATTCTGCTGTTCCAGGAAAGTCTTTTATCTTCATAAAGACATTTCTAGCCAGCATGACTTACAAAGAAAGAGTGCAGGGGGCACGGAGGTCACTTGTGATACTACAAATCTAAGACAGATTTTTTTAACCCATGTGCATTAATTTTGAGGTGTCTGATACATCATTATTAATGCTGCCAGTCAAACTTATATTTGGTAACTAATTAATTAATTTAAGTACAGCTGAATTGGGACTCTACAATGGAAATATCCCATTAGGAGGATATTTTTGCCCTATAATATGGCTTCAAGAAATAGAAGCTTAACAGGCACAAATTCATCGTTTCATCAGTTCATCTAATCAGACTAACATCTGGACGAAATGATTAACTCCTATGTTGCTGAAACCTTTAGGGCTGTTAGAAATTTTACTGTATGATATGCGTTGAACTCATGTCTGCCCTTGCCCAAAGCCCATCTTTGTCAAGAAATGTGCTCAGCACTTACTTAAGAGACTGACACAGAAGCTAAGTCAGAACAACCCTGAGCTTGGCTTTCCCTCAAAGCTGCACCAGTTTTATGGGGACAAAAATGCTAAACAAATTATTCCATTTCTAGGTATGCTGAAGATAACCCGCTGCTCCTGTATTATTCTAAAAACAGTCTTTCCACACCTCCTGCAGTGTGCTCCTTCAGTTTACCATTAGCGCTGAGATACCTCATGATGGCTTTGGCTTCCAAACCCTTTTATTTCACCAGATGCTGGAAGCAATCATTCTCAACATGCTCTTCTCACTTCCAATCTCACAGAGCAGGCTGAGAACCCTGATCCACTCATCTGAAGACCTCTCTTTCATAAATGTTTATATATTTATACAAAAATACAAATACTTACTTTCTAGCACAATTCTCAGTAATTTTCGTATTTCTTTATTTCATACTTTTAAAGTTTAACATGCCTAACTATCCTTATTTTCCTCGTAACCTCAGAAAACTTTAAGTACAACAATAAGAGCCAACAAATCTGTCAGGAAAAGAAACACAGCAGTAGTCTAAACTAGAATTAAACAACAAAGAGTAGGATAAATTAACCTAGATTAATTTTACTAAGCATTGTCTACATTAGGACTTTGTGGTGTTCTTCATGAGCTGAAAGCATGATTACAAAGAAAACAGAACTATGCAGCACCACACTGAAGACTCACGCATTCCACTGTACTTTTCACAACTTGCTTCTCTGCAGTGATGAAGTATTTAATAGACACACTTTCCAGAGATTAACTTAGACAAAAAAGTTAGCATATCAATATGGAATACATTTTTAAGGCCACAAACAGAACTGATGAATTAATACGGCACAGAAAGCAGAAAAACTTTGAAGGTTCGACTGTTAATTTGCAGGTGGAAAACAATGAATACACTGAAGTCTGTTTTTCAGGGCTAGGTTAGCTATTTTAGTATAGCTGAAGTGAAAAGCATTAAGAATCAGAAGGATAATTAAAAAAATTAGACACCTCCGAGGTTTAAGCCCAGGCGGTAACAAAGCACGGCACGGCCGCTCGCCCCCGCCCCCCCCGCCCAGGCCCTGGCGGGATGAGGGGGAGAAAATACAAAGAAAA
>JAVKLA010000008.1:8468684-8481092 GCA_034782735.1 Sagittarius serpentarius
CCCCCCCCCCCCCCCCCCCCCCAATCAGCTAGATGAGACTGGCAATTAGCTAAATTGTTTCAACTGTGAGTGAAGAGCCGGAGTAAAATTTTTGGCTTCCTGCACCTCAGGGAAAAGGGATGGCAGCAGCCACAAGGCAAGAAAGACAACACAACAAAAACCCAGCTAATGAAGCAACCCTTCGAAGTATGCCGAGTGCTCGCTTCCAGCTGGTAATTCAGAACTTGTGATGTTCCCGCTGCTTTTTTTTTTCTGCTTTGAGCTTGTGCAGAAGAGCAATGCACAGTAATCAGAGCGCATCAGTAGAGAAAAGGGGCTCCTGAATTTTAACCTTGTCAGCATCAGCATTCTCTCATGATAATTTCATTTGTGATTTCTTCAGGAAGTACAAATTCTGTTGGGTAATTATTGGTCTGGGCTCCGTCTGGGCTTGGGCACATCCTAACTGTGGGATGCAACAGCACTTCCCAGACACAGAGTCCTCACACGCGTGCGGGCTGTGTTTCAGCCCCATACCAAGCTCCGGGCACTTGAAGTCCCCCGCCAGCACGGGGGTAGGACGATTTACCCACACAAGCTACCAGGGAGCTGGGGCAGACGCCAGCCAGTGGATGAACAGAACTACAGCATCCTGCCATGCCATTTTCACACCGCCTCTCTTATCCCCCCTCTCTGCTTGTGTAATTTCAGGACTACTATATGCTTTGGTTTAGTTGTTATTGTAGTGAAGATTAATTCACTGATGTTAAAAAGGAGAACGTGCTACAGATGTTTAGCTTCTAACATTGATTAAAGTCAGTGACATTAAATACACACAGGAGATACCATGTTTTTGCCCCAAACCACTTCCCTGAAAATGTAGAATGTTAAACCGTGTATCCTCCTGATTGGGTTTAGGCTCTAGATTTCCTGATCAAAACTGATTTTTCTTCTTTTTGACCTTCATTTGAGAACACATTTACCACAGTAAGGTAATTACCTTTAACTCTATTCCTAGTGCAGAATAAAAAGAGGAAAAAAAAAAAAAAGCCATATGTTCCTGATGCTACCCTCTGTTGTAACATACACCATTTTGTTTTACTGACAACATAAAAACATGCACATTTTACAGGGTTGAATCAGATTAGTTAATAAACTTTTAGAATGGTTTTTTTTAATTAAAAGGTACAGATTTCTTGAAAATACAATTTCTCTCAATTTTTACCTAAAAGAGAACAAGCAAAGCACAATTTAGGCAATATGCGATGTGTTATAATTTAATATTTAAAACTAATTTCATTTATTGCTTTTCTTGTAACCTATTTATTAATTTAAATATGCGATAAACCATTCACCACCTTTGGCAAAGCAGCCACTTTAGAAAAAAAAAAATTCACCATGAGGATGGTCTAACACTAGAACAGGTTGCCTTGAGGGGTCACGGAGTCTCCATCCTCAGAGATGCTCAAAACCTGACTGCACATGGTCCTGACCAAGCTGCTGGAGCGGACCCTGCTTTGAGCAGGGGGCTCTCTGAGAGGATCTCCAGAGGCACCCTCCCACCTCAGCCGTTCTGTCAACCATGACGACAGCAGCTGTTAATACCAGGAAGGTGCACCAAAACCACGGAACTCTCCGAGAGAGTCATTTGCCCAAAACTCATGCTGCTGAATAGGAAGATGACCATTAGCTGTATCAAACATTAACTGGGGAATTACAAGGCTTTTGAAGCAGAGGAGTGACCTTGGCAAGAAGCACAAACATTTGTGACAGTAAGAAGAGATGGCGGAGAGGAAGCAGCAGCCGTCAGAGGGGATCCGTCCCTGCCAGCAGTGTCTGCAGGGCACCCCAACCCCTGCCCAGACTGGGCACCACAGCCTCCCCAGGGGGTGCCGGGACCAGCCTGCACCCAGCAGTGGGCTGGCGGTGCAGAGGCAGCACACAGAGACCCCACCTTGGGGTGCAGTGACACCTCCTCGCTGCGGGGGGTGGTGCATCAGCAGGGTGTTGGGAGCAGCAGGGGTGCACACAAAGCCAGGGCAGCCATGTCTCCTGCAGGAGGGATGTGCACCCAGGGGAGCCTGCACAGCCAGTCTGGGGGTTGCATATAACCATGGTGGGGAGAAGGCGCTGGAAAGTTTTGGAATTAGTTGAAGAAAGGTGCTTAGAAGTTTGCAGGTGTTTATTAACATTTTGTGTCTAGCACTGCATTTCTCTCCCATATTACTGATATTGACCCTGAATGTGTAATTAACTGACTGTCAGGTGTCTTCAACAGACCAGTATACCACTTTCCTCCTGATTGGTCTTAGAGTGCTTGTACTGAGCAGTTTTTCCCTTGAAGTATCAGATACAGCGCTTCGGCTTTTATGACCATGGGTCCCTCTTTAAGGAAGGAGGATTCTTAGTGAAAAGACAGGATCTATTTGACAACGTGGACTAAGAGCCAAGAGGCTGGCCCACCTGACAAGGAGGGCTTTGAAATCGGCATGTCAGGGGGATGTTGGTGACAGTTTGCAAGTAAGCATGGGAAGGGAGGTCAGCGGTGGTAAGTGCATGTGGCCCACATATAGGTGCGAGAGAGCAGGAAGGATAAATCAGGTTGAAAGGGGGCCCACCTCCAGTGCAGGTACGCAAAAGCACACAGCCCATGTGTGAGGCTACACTGAATATAATGGTATCTGGCCTGTTAAGTTGCCTGGTTACGGACTATTCAGTATAAAAAAAAAACGGCAAGCAACAAGAAAAATGACAAATTAAACACAGACACACAAACACTAAAAAGCAGGTGATAACAGGAACAGTAACAAAGACCAGAACTTGTCAGCCACTGACCGATGGGCTGCAAAGGAACTGGGAGCCTTTTAGAGAGGGTCAGCCTGAACATTGTAACTGACGAGGAAGGGGAAACAAGACTAACCCCAGTATTGCTGTACACTCGGGACTGTAGGAAACCTATTATGTGGTATCATAAAGGGGTTGTGGGACTGTACAAAACTTGAGATGTTTAGGGTAAGAGCCAAAGGTGGGGAAAAAGTGTGATGAGAGGAGAAACAAGCATGCAAAAATAAAGGGAAAGGGGGGATAAAAGGGGTTGGTCATGCATAAGCAAGGCCAGTTAGTACACTTGCTTCAATAAGTGCTGCACCTGTATCTTTATTAAAACTCTTTTCTCTTAACTAACTTTTATGTATAATTTCACTCTGTCTTATTCGTGAGTGCTGTTAAGATCAACATACCAGCAACTGGAGAGACAGGGACTATGTGCATGCTTACATATGAGAGGTCTAAATGCCAGAAACAGCAAAGACCTTGATGCGTTTATATTTCCCTGGTGAATTTAATCCTCTGTGTGTTTACGTGTAGTTCACCAGCAAATTTTGAAACGGAAGAGCCACTGAGTAGAAGGAGGCCTGCCTCTGCAAAGATTCAGTGTCTGAGCCAGTGATGGGAAAGCAGGCCCAGAGTCTGGGCACAGGTACTAGGGAGATGGAGAGCCCATGCTAATATTCAAGGGATCTGCAGCTGTGGAGGAGCTTGTGAGACAAAGGTATGAGTGCACACATCTGTTTGCTAGCAAACATCAAGCTGGACTAACTTGACAGAGAGAAGAGCAAGAGGACACTGGCATAGCAGTTAAGGGGAATCAGTCATGAATATCAGACTGGGGGCCACAATGCTGACATTCAAGGGATCCATGAATGTGGGTGTGCTTGTGATTTGGAGACGGAGGGTGTGTTTTCATTAGTGAATTTCACTAGTGAACTCTCAGCATGCACCACCCAGCTGGGCTTCAGGCACCAGGAGGAATTTCCAAGACCAGCATCTGCTGGATTTGGCAGTTCCTATAACATCCTTAACACTGGGAAACAAACAGGCAAAGCTAGAGCTCTGCACATGCCCAAAAGAACCAAACACTGTTGGAATAATGATGAAACAGCATGCAGACATGGGCAGGTTATAAGGGACAATATAAAAACATCACCCAGGTGTGGAGGAATGGTGTTAGGAAAGCCAAAGCTTGATTGAAGTTGAAAATGTCAAGAGATATCAAGGGCAAGAGCTTGTACCACTATGTCAACAACAGAAGAATAAACCAGGAACAGTGGGCCTGCTACTGAAAGGGGTGGGTGATTCAGTGCCCATGGATGTAGACAAGGCTGAGGTACTCACTCCCTTCCTTGCCTCAGTATTCACCAAAAAGCCCAGGCCTCTGAGCCTAGAGACAAGAGTTAAGTAGGAGAAGAATCAGCAGCAGTGGAAGAGGATGGAGTGTGGGATCTCTTCTGAAATCTTGGCCCATACCAGCTGATGGGACCAGGTGAGATGTATCCAAAGGTGCCAATAGAGCTGTTTGAAGTCACTGCGAGACCACTCCCTATTATTTTTGAAAGGCTGTTGACCCAGTGCAAGTCCCCAATGATAGAGAAAAAGTAAATGTTGCACCTGTCTTCAAAAGAGCAAGAATGCAATTGAGGGAATTGCAGGCCAGTTTATCTTACTTTGTTACCTGTATAGCAGGTCTGATAATTCAGTGTTAGACTTCTACATGTCCAGAATTATTTCTAAAGGTTTGGAAATGAGGTTTAGAAAGCTTGCCTTCTACAACATGACATAACCTTTACAATTCACACTACTCCAGACAATACTACAGTGGATGAGTACTAAGCTCTTCAGTAAACTTACTACACCCTCTAGGTACCAAATAATTTAAGAAATAAAAATAACTCTGAGAAGGCTAAAAAAGGAAAACACCCAACTAGATATATTTTGCTTCTCTTACATCACTATAGTCTTACAGTTTTCTGATAAGTGACTTATTAGAAAGACATTATACTATTTTGTGCATTACAGAAGTCTCCCTAATACAACTGGTCAATCTTCAAACTTCAACACAGCTTGTGTATGGGCCCAAATGCCAGCAGGAGACTTACAACCATTCCCAATGAAGAACATAGGTGCGTTCAGTTTAGGGAAGGTTTTGTTTTATTTTGTTTTATGAAGTATTTAAAAACAGAAAAAAACTACCTCACTAGCATGTACGTAAGATGATCTACCTTACCCTCCAAATCTTAGCAGATAGTTAACTACATATAAATGTCCTTTCTCTGCTTTGAAGTGAAGATTTAGCAGAGAAAACTTGAAGTGTTATTATCAAGTTGCCTCAGATGCAAATAACATTGTGTTGCATATAGCATCATTTTAGTCAATGGCATTGGTGTATAATAAACCATAATTTCACAATCAGAAGTGTGTAGCTGAGCTGTCAAACCAAGCAAAAATTAGAACTTGTGAGTACTATTCCTCATCCTCCTACTGACTTGCTATGTGTCTCTTTCACAAGTAAACTAGCTTTATTTCTCAGAAGCAGTGATCTCCTTTTTCCTACAAAGTTCAGAAAAGCAGATCTTGCACAAAACCTTTGTGTCATTTTTCCAGTATGTATGACCTTTCAACTACTATATTTTAGTTATTAACAAATAATATACACAGCCTCTGCTCCCATGCAGTTCCACATGTACATAGGCACAGACATGCATAATACTTGTTTAGTATTAAAATTAAATAACCTAAATATTAGCTCTATTACCCAAACTGTGCTTAATACTTTAAACAAATGTTAGGCACTACTTAGCTTTCAAACCTTCTGCACTTTGCCTCTTGTGAAGCAGGAGCTAATACAAAATTTTATCTAGGCTTATTATGGGCTTTAGAATAGCTTCCAGACAACATTTAGACTTTTAGCAAAACTCTAAAATAATAATGAATATTTGTTTATGGTTTCAGCTGACTCTTCAATATTCTTTTATTCCCTTGATTTTATGGTATTTTGGGGGGTTTTTTTAAGCAGCATCTTTTCAACATGGGTATCATTCCCAACCCTAAGGGAACTTTGTTTTATACTTTAAGACTGCTAATCACGTACACATAAAGTACATTTTATTGACCTACTTCTGTTCCAGCTCATTATACACAGCTGCTTTCAACCGTCAGGAAAAAGTAACCAAATACAACATGCAGAAGAACCCAACTGACTGAAAATTGAGTGGTTGCTCAAAATCCACAGAGTAGCTTTGTAGCTGTTTCTTTGTAGAGCTACAGAACAAGCAACAGCTTACAGATAATGTTTCAGAGGAGGGTATGTAAACCAGCAAGTGAAACAGGTCGTTCCATTTCAGTACTACCAAAGTTAAAAAACCACACACTTTTCTGTATTTTCACATCAAAAAAATCTTCCTGCCTTCCACAAGAATTGTTTTGTCAATAACCAATTACTCAGAAATACAGTGAGAAAACATTTTCTGCTCCAATGAGGAATATTGGCTCTTTTCAGTCCCATATTCTGAAGGCTCTACACTGCAATTTGTTTGTAGACAAGACCACAAGACCGCAAGAAGTGAAATAACTTAGCCTGTAATAAATATATATTAACATAAACAGTGATAGTATAGGAAAGGTTTTACAACTGAAAACAATCTAGATAGGTGTAGAAAAGACAGTTCAGCAAGAATAAAATGTAATTGTTATGAGGTATAGGTTTACATATTTCCAGAAGATCTGGAACTGATTTCAAACTTTCATTCGTGGTCTCAGCCATACAAATCCGTATTTTCAGTACCTTCAGATAAAGTGCTGACAGGATGAGGATATTGATTGCCAGGAGGAGAAAATACCAGATGCATGGTAAATTTCTGCCTGTCTGTTTAGACAAACACTTCCATGAGATCAAACCCAGAGTCTGAAAAATCCCAAAACAGACCTAGGATTGTCACGATAAACAGTCTTTTAAAAGCCAGCACTGAAATGCCATAGGGCCTGGAAGCGGTTGTTCAAACCAGTGGTTTATTGCAAAATAGATTTGCAATCTGTATCAGACATGAGTCCTTCTCATGCTTGCCCTTTAATATCTGTTAAGTCATTTTTGTTACAAGCACCACTCCAATCTTAACATTAATAGCCATCATTATGATTGCTGTAAAGTTCTTCAGCTTTGCTAAATAAAAGAGGCAGGGATCAGCCTCGAGCACCTGGCGCTGACTGTCAGCACTGTTGAACTATCACCTCACCTCTTTCTGTGGCTCTGTTCGGACAGCTCCAGGGTTTCTCTCCATGCAGTGCCCACCTGCACTTCTAGAGATGGTGCATTCTACGTATTGCTTTCAGAGGACACCATAGGCAACGCAGTAGTACAGGTTTGGCTCCTTCCTAACATCCTCAAAGACCACCCTCCTACTAGCAGGCACCCTAACAGGCTATAGGCATCCCTCCGTATACCCACGCTACACCTCACGGCACAAAACGTGCGTTCGTGTTACACTACGCTCACTGCCTGCAAAAAGCCTTCCTATTTTTAAGACTGCCTGAACTGTGGGGGAAGAGAACCCTAAATATCCACAGTGCCTTGGCATTACAAGACCATCATACTGGATCTAAAGAAGACTCAAGGGCAAACCCCATCTAGTGAGGGCAGTCAGTCCCTTCTACAGCATACCAGCCTTAAGCAACGTAGACATGAGCCAATCTATTCCACTCAGCACAAGAACCAGGAATTGGTCCTCTGTCCTCTATTGTAGCAGTACGGACACCACCTTTCAAGTGATCCCAGCCAGATCAAGTCCTAAGGCTACTGAGCCCTGCTGACTTCCTAGAGAAGTTGAAATAGCTGAGATGGGGACACTGCTACATAGTTGAGCCCATGTTTTTGTTGGTTTTAATCTCAAGATGTTGTAAAAATTGTTTCAGAGTGATCATTTTGTGGATCCAGAGATGAAATACTCCTAGCATTCAGGAACCAACAGCGTATGTTCACACGCAAAAAAAAATTGTTGCAGGCAACAGTCTTTACAAAAACAGACGTGATATAATGAACATCAATAACTGACATGACGGAGCAACTCACTTTCCATCTCTGCCTCAATCCTTTTCCAGAGATCTGAATGTCAGTTAGACGAGTAGTGTAACTAGAAGTGCCCCTGCCTGCACACACCAAAAAGAAAAAAATTCTTGATCTGACTTCAAATAGAAACAAAATCCAAATTACTTGAATGTAAATCATACTAGAAACCCAAATTAAAATTCAAATATGATCTTGGAGTTGCATCAAAGTAATCTCATCTGGATTTTAAACTGACTTCTATTGTTACTTTAAGCTGAATTAGCAAGAATGTTTTTAACCAGGATTAACAAAAGAGTATTACATACCAACTTTTTCTGAGATTATCTCATCCTTCAAGGATATTTTGTCTCATTTATTCAGTTTCATATGTATATTCTCTATCAAAAAAGCCTTTGCAATAAAATTTATACTAATCACAGTGTCTTCACTTTTTATTTTGCTTCTTTTTCTCACAACTGCATACATGACCTCTCAAAAGTTACTGAAAAGACACCCAGATTGATTGATTCCTGGACAAAACAAACAAAAAACCCCACCAAAACCCCCACCCCAAACCTGCTGAGAACTTGGAAAAATATCTCCAGCACTTTTTTTCCCCACTTCATCAGGAACTGTTTGATTCTACAGTTCCAGCAAAGATAACATTTTTCAATAAGCCATGGAATTCAGCTTTTTGGTGCAAACAGAAGCCTGACAGCTTGTTAACTGACATATTACTGGAAGCCCTTTGTCAACAAGGCAGAGTGACTCGTTTACTGTCCATCCTATTCTGCTGTTCTACAGATTTTGAGAGAAGGAAGTCACAGAAGAAATCTTTTTTGCAACCAGAAGAACAAGGAGAGTTGAGAGCTCCCATTTAATCTGTCTGAAAAATGGGCAATTGAAATCAGCTAGAAGCTCTAGCTTTACTAGCATATATGGGGTAAAAGAGTGGAATTCTTCAAGAAATTTGTTTAGGTTACAATACCAGATATTGAGCATCGGAAATAAAGATATGTAAAAAAAAGTATTTTGCAGACAACGATTATTTTTTTAAATAACCCAAGTCATAGCTATACACAAAAATAAAATTAAAAAACCCAAACCTTTGAGGCCTTTTTATATTTAATTCATGCTTTGCATATTGTTTGATTTTCCATACAATGAAAAGGGTCTTTTAGGATTTTTAATTATTGAGATTTTTCTGTACAGTCCCAACACCACTGCACTTGTCACTCACCACCAGACAGGAAAAAAAAAATTTTTGCAACGAACATTTAAAATCAGTAGCAAAGCGATAAATGTTTCAATATAGCATGTGATGGGGCTGAGCATAAGTCTGTACTATAGTTCGCAAATCACTGCTACAAAAGAATGAGCACAGCTAGTCAAGTTTCTTCATTGCTGGGGGGTAGCAATAAAAATCTTAGTTTTGCTAAAGATATTAGTTTATCTTTAATATTAGTTGCCAATTTCAACACTATGATATCCTGTGTTACGCGAAAGATGACACAAATCTGTGGCTCCCATGTCCCTCAAGATCACCTTTGTGCATGTATCTGGCATTTTTGCATATGATGAGAGAGATATTTTTGCTCCTTTAAAGATACATGAACTACATACAATCGCTGCAAACTAATTATATGAAATAATGCATACTTTGAGCTAACATATTTTCAAAATACGGACGCATGGCAGTCCCTGAATGAAAGAGAATTACAATTTGCATGATTTACTGATACAAGGCTGCTTTGTTTTTATGACCACTAAGAAGAGGAAAAAATAAAATTGTGAATGATAAGTCTTTTATTTTAATATTTGCAATGAAAACAAGGCCAATATAAGCCAACTTCTTCCCTATAATTTTATTGACTGTAGAGGTAGCCTTCCACTGTATACAAATCCATGCACCAACTAACATTCCCACTCTTTTTCAGCTAGTGATCCTTCTGCACATAAAAGGCATGGTTCAGCTGACGACATTTAAATGAAGGTGTCCTTATACAAGCTAGGTCTAAGGTACCACTAAAATAAAAGAAACACAAGCAATACAATAGAGGCAAAGGACCTAGCTCCCAGATGCCACTGGCTGCGCTGACTGTGCAGTGCAGTTGCCCACAGGGAGCATCTGAGATGCCAAAGGTATCCTGCCCGCCGCCCCGCCAGAAAGACACGAGTCTCTCAGAGGTGTCACATCTGCCAGCCCCACGGGGATATTCCAGAGACTCTAGGGAAACTCAGTGGTGCCAGATGGCTACATTTAAGCAATCAAATTAAGCCTTATAAAGGCAGCTTTGACACCTATTTTCACAAGTGGACACTTAGAGAAATGGTGTGCATGTGTATGTGTTTTACACACACATTTCTAAGTGCCATCAGAAAAGGTTTTAAAATATTTTTAACTTCTGCCTCAAAAGGCAGCTTAATATAGAAGATCAGTAGCAAAAGTGACATTTCTTTCCAGCCTACGAATACCTTTAATCACACCTAAATCTTCTAAAATACTCATTTAATCCCCATTTTCTTGTCATCTCCACTTCTGAATGGATTTTACTGTTCGCAATTATTTGTTTCGTGTACCCCTGAGACCAAAGCTACTCAGAGCGAGAACTTTGACGCTTGCACTCCGCTCCTTGAGGGCTGGTGTTTTCTGGGCTGCCCACAGCAATCCAATTCCTTCGAAGAGTGAAAGGCTGCTGACCAGGCAGCCATATCGCACCGCCTGCTGACCGCTGCTTGCAGGGGCAGCAGCAGAGAAAGGAATCCTTTCATTGCACTTAGAATTAAAAAACGGCTTTTGCTTCAGGAACAGGAAATACAGAAGAGTCAAAAGAAAAAAAAAAAAAAAGAGTAGTGTTATAAAAATATTGTAGGGGAAGGAAGGAGATCAGAGAGCAGGGCAGAAGAAACATATATGAGGCACCGTAGTTCTTTCCTCTCGAGGCAACGTTTCCTCCCTATCCGCAGTATACAAATGAATGTATGGTATCAAAATAAATGACAATGGGCAGAGAAAGTGTAATAGTTACACTAGACTATGGAATGATAAGAACATAAGACAAAGTGATTCCGTATCATTCATACTGATGTTATTCACACAAATAATCGCACAAAAAAAAAAAAATCACTGACCAGGCTCTGACTCAGATTTCACTTTCCATGCATCTTCATTTGCACAGTCCCTACCTAATCAGACTTTCCAGTTTAAGTGTTTATTTTCTTTATAGTGAAAACAATAATAAAATCTTTAGCTAAGGACAATGTAAGAAGACAATGCATGTTGTTAAATGTACCGATAACCTAAATATAGTACTTGGACTTGTAAACTGCACACTGCAGTATTAAGTGTGTTAAGTTTAGGATTATCTGTTATGCTTAAAATTAGAGTCATTAAACAACTGTATTTTTAAGTGATTCCTTTAGGAATAAACATAGTATGCCTTATCTCAACTTGCAGAGTTAATAAAAACTACATTTATACATTACAAGATTATCTTAAAAAAAGGAAGAGGCTATTAACATTTTCAAGCGAGGGGTGTGTTAATTCAGCTTTTGTTGCTGTGAGAAGTCATTTTCTGTCAGGAAAGCATTGACTCCCACTTATGAGTTAACTCGTCATCTAAACATGAACACATTTTACAGATAAGTGTGTAACAAAAAAAACGCAAGTATTTTCCAGCCCCATATCCCTGACCATGAAAGTACCTGCATTTTGGTTTTGTGATTAGCACCACCGAAATCAATTGAGGTTCCCATGGGGCTGGAAACAAACCCCAAATCCAAGAAGGTACGTCTTACTACATACATGCTTTGCAATGTCATTTAGTATCCACTTCAAAAAAAGTTTCATTGTTGATACGAACGCTAGGGTGTACTCAAATTGCCATTAAGACATTGCCTTCTGGGGAATTTTACCCCATTACAACGGCAGGCAGACATCCAGCAGAGAAAATGCGCCGATCCACCACTCACTCATTGCACACGCCAGTAACCCCACCAGCCCAGGACGCAGATTGGGTGGCTCTCCCCGTCCTTCGGGGTTTGCTCTGGCAGCGGGGTACCCCTGCCTGTCCCCGGACGGCTCGGAGCAGGGTGACCCCCCGGCTCCGGCGCGCTCGCTCTCCTCCGCGCCGCCGGCGATACGGCAGGCAAGCGGGCACAGGGGGATTCCAGGCAGGGGTCGGGGTGCTCCCCTTTTCCACCCCGAAAAGAGCACCCCGCCGCCGGCACCACCCACTACCCACCGCCAGCGGCACCGACTTCAAACCCGCCGTCCCCGCACCCAGGCAGGGCAGCCCCCGGCCCCCGCCGCCGCCCCCCGCGAGTTTTCCCCTACCTGCTCGCGGGGACTGCGGGATGCCCCTGAGGGGGCCGAGCTGCCGCAGCTGGAAAACTTTCCGGACGCCCTCGCAGCTCGGCGGCGGCTCCGCGACCACCGAGCCGGCGGCCAGGAGCAGGACGCCGAGGCTGAGGACGCCGACGCTGCGGCTCTTCCCCCCCATGGCCCGCCGGCCGGCGGCAGCAGCCGCACGGAGCGCGGCCGAGGTGCCCCC
>JAVKLA010000008.1:8482201-8496009 GCA_034782735.1 Sagittarius serpentarius
CCCTGGGAACATTCCAGGCCAGGCTGGACGGGGCTCTGAGCAACCTGATCTAGTGGAAGGTGTCCCTGCTCACCGCAAGCGGGTTGGACTTGATGACCTTTGATGGTCCCTTCCAGCCCAAGCCATTCTATGATTCTATAATTTCACTGCCAAGCAAAGCAATAAAGGAATAGCATTACATTAATATTATCCAGTCTACCGAGCCACAGTTCGTAAGAAGCAGAGAGGACTAGTATTTCCCTTTTTTGAATCATCTGTACTCCTGGACTTGGCAACTTCCTTCCATCAGAAAGTTCCAACACATACTATATGAAATGTTGTTTGTTCTACTGCTCTTATACCGTGGTAGTATGAAGAGTGAACACAGATGACAGTTTACAATCTTTTTGATAAAGCAAACTACAGCAAAAGACATTTTAGGCCCTTCATGAGGAAAAAGAGCAGAAAACAGAACACAGAGTCCCACTGCAAATAAAAATATTTGGTTTAGACAAAAAAATAGAAATAATAAAAAATACAATACTTTGTGTGGAAGCTGGTTGTAGGAGCAAACAGTCAGTAAAAGACTCTCTTAAACAGAACACTTGCTTTTAAATATTGAAAAAATATCACTGGGGAAAACAACCCAAGAACACATGATCTTATTCAGCAACTAGAAGATTGTAGAGGAGGTTCTGGGAATCATGAAACACCAACCTCAACACCTTGTACAAGACATGCAGCACTCACAATGAAGATACAAAAATAAAGTACTAAGAGACAGGGAAAAAATCCTGCAGGCTAAGAATACAGACAAGTATTCCTACTTAAAAAAAAAAAAAAGTTTCTCGTTTACCTCACAACTATACTGAAGTTTGCCAACAGCAACAGATGATGTTGGGAAAATGTTGGAAAAACTCTAGAACTCCATGGCTTCAATTTGAATCAGTACTTCCTCCCATCTTCCGCTAGTTGCAATTCAAACAAACCCCTACCCTCCAGTTCTACAGGCTAAGGGAAAAGGGAGCTTCTTGTTAAGAAATTGAATATATATGTTTTAACCAGCTCTTTCAAGATGAGGACGATTCTAGTTCAGTCCAAAAGGTGGGGTGGGTATTTGTGTGTTTGTTGGGGGACTTAGGGGGTTGGTTTTGGGCAGGGGGTTTAATAACTTTAGCATATGTACTGTGAAGGAAATAATTAACCTTGGCTTAATTACAAGATTGAATTTAATTTTCTTGCAGGTTTTATGCTTCGAAGCTTCCCTGATTTTAGTGTTAAAAATGTATATTTTAGCTAACAAGTTTCATGAATCAAATATTCTGGAAAAGGTTTCTGCATATTTGCAGCCATATGCAGTAGAAAGGGACTTCTCTCATTTTAACATGAGCAAATATATATATGAACTTGATGAGAGAACATTAACATTGGCTACAGACCTGTCTCTTCTCTTGACCAAAGCCTTAACATGTGTCCTCGGTGGCTCCTCAGGGATATCTAGCTGTCAGCTCAAGATGACTAAATACCACTTCCGCAAATTCTCCCTTTGCTCCCTTTTCTTAATCATCATGAACAATATTGCTGTATTACCTGAAATGCTGGTGCAATGCTGGAGGAGGTTACACCTTCAACTTACCCCTCTGAATCACATCAAGCTGAAATGAAACTTTCTATTATTTTTCGCACACAGCACTAAGTTCCCTGCTTATCTACACAGATGACATTCTCCTTCAGACTATCATCTTGTAACTACTGAAAATGATGTATATGGCTGTGCCATCTTCCCTGTCTGTATCCTCTCAGAGAGCTGCTACAAAAATAACCCTTTCTGACCTGTTGCTTTGACCACATCCACTTTTCTCACATTCTTTGTTTTGTCAAACGCAAGTCGCTTGGCTTTGATTGCATATCCTTTTACTGTTCCCATCTCAGGATCCAAAGGGGAGCTTCCACTTCCAGAAGACTACAGCACCTGTCTCACCTCCAACTTCTGAAATGACCAAATACTTTCACACTGTCTCTTATTTTGTCTCATGTTATCTGAAAGTATTTCTTTGCTTTTTACACAGCTTTGAACAGAGCAGGGATCCTATCACTCAAATAGAGCTCCTTGAAGTTACAGCAAGAGCCCAGGGAAAACAAAACAAACAAACAAACCCACCCCCCAAAAAAACCCCAAAACAACCCACCAACTTTTTCTTCAGCTGTACAGAACTATTCCATAGTTACTATGGCAAGTAAAAAAAAAAGAAATGTCCTCTTATTTTAGGTTGAGATAATTAAGCTAGTAAACTAGGACTAAAAGCTATGCAGCATTTGCATTCGTAACACTATCACACACTGTTATCAATGACCCCAGAAACTTTCAGTGAGGCCAGTAAAACTTCACACACAACTCTAAGTTTAACTCATCTAAGGGTCCATTAACTGTAGCGCTGAAAGAGTTGATACCAGTATTACAAAAGTTTGACTGGATTTGGAGATAAATTCTCAGAGAGCGGAGTTTTTTTTCCTTACTTTTAAAAAAACAAATTATGAATTTTAACTGAAAATCTTTATGAAATCTTAATGAGAAAACAATGTTTTGTTTCATGCCTTCCATTACAAAGAATTGTCAGCCAAGACCTCAGGTAGGGACAGATGAGAGAGAACACTCTGGGGAAGTAGTTGCAGGCCGCAGAGGAGTATCAGAGACCATCAGCATTGCCTACTCTCACCCCAAGTGTGTAACAAATGCTATTCTGCTATTATTCTATATTCCAATCTAAACTTCAATTGCTGCTTCCCCCGGTGCATTATGGCCCTAGCACCCCTTGCATCCCCATTCCCTGCCTCTCTGCAACTCCTCATACATTCTTCATCTCCCCAGTGAAGGCAGCAAACCCCTGTCAGCCAAAAAACCACTGGCAGACCCAAAGCAGCGTTACTGCCCGTGCCACTATCTGCTAACCGCTGCTCAAGAGGGACTGCTCCTGAGTGTTAGCAGCGGCAAGAACCACCACCCCCACCCCCCACCCCCAGCCTAGGACGAGTGGCCACAACCGGCTCCTGCTCCACAAGTGTTCCCTTGCCTTGGGGACAGGCCGCAGGAGAGCCCCTCCCATGCATGGGGAGGGTGCTGGGTGTCCACCCACCCTGCCAAGCTCTACTGCTCAAAGCTCTGCATTACTGCCCTTTCTGGAAAATGTTTTAAAAATGCAGATGTTGCATCCTCCCTGCATAGAAAGAGCTTCAGTTCTTTACAGTAGTTCTAAATTCAAGCATTCACTTTGGAGCACTGTACCCATTAATTGCACATGTGTTTTCATAAAGGTTTTATTTAATAATTTATACTCCAAGCATAGCTCAGCAGTCAGACATTTCTTCACTGTGAGGGCGGTGAGACACTGGCACAGGTTGCCCAGAGAAGCTGTGGATGTCTCATCCCTGGCAGTGTGCAAGGCCAGGTTGGATGGGGCTTGGAGCAACCTGGTATAGTGGAAGGTGTCCCTGCCCATGGCAGGGGCGGGGTTGGAACTAGGTGATCTTTAAGGTCCCTTCCAAACCAAACCATGCTATGATTCTATGAATTTCTTTGAAAAGTACTTCTCCTCACTGCTAGGTACACTGTTTCCATGGAGACTTCCTCAGATACTCCAGGGTGAACACTCTCAATCTCATTTTCTTTTCATTAATATCACTCATCTTCCTTTCAGGATAGTTAACTCAGGCCTGTAAAATTAAGACATTATCAGAAAGAACACCTAAAAGGCAATGCCCAGTAGAGGAGATTGCAGCAAAGAAAAGTAGCAACTTCTGCAAAATACTAGCATGTAATACAGAGAAAGAATCTGTTGTGTAATTGGAAGAAGTGCAGTTCTGCAAGCTGACCCTAATATGAAAGAAACCTATGCTGAGTATCGGTTTCAGTTTAGCATCATCAGTATTAACAAAAGCCAGACTTCTGCAGATTCTTAAATATTCTTCTTTGAAGCATCAACAAAAGGTCAACACGATTTTGGTCATCTCTAAACACAGAATACACAGGGGGGTACATCTTTTCCCTGCGTGCCACAAAAGGACATTTCTTCACAGGTTATAAACTCAAATTCAAGTTTCATCGTGCCTGGAGATGTGAATTCATTTCCCTTAGTCCACATCTGATGTTCACAATATTTTTACTTTATCAGAACAATGATTCCCCAGGAGATCCTGCAATCAGAAACTATTTGTTAACAAGACCACCAGGCACCACCTTACTAAATTAGCAGGTAAGTCAATATACACATGTATACACACTCCTACTGTAAATGGTATCACTTGCAGCTTCTCTTACTATTCCTCATGCCCTTACAATGCGGCAAGCATTTACTCTAACTCTGTAGTTGATGCACAGCTGCTCAGCTTTTGTTGGTGTGTAAAACACATTAAAAACTGTTCCTAAGAGGTATAAACCACATGACTTGCACCTAAACAGAACATACTTGATGCTTCAGCTTCCTCCAACTGTACTACCCAAATGTTTACAGTGTACCAGGTTTTAGCTTTCTGTTTTCCCCAGGCAGGTGGGGAGGACACCAAAACATCCAAAAAGATGCAGCTTCCCCTCCCCCCAGTCATTTTGATTCACTAAGTTCTGAATAACTGTAAATCTCAGAAATACCTGTTTTGCCTTGCAATTATATGTGTGAATCTTACCTTATACAAGCTCCAAGGTAAGTAACAAGATGGAGTCACATGCATTCCACTTAGAACAACAGTTGAAAGAGTGAAAAAATAGGCCCCTCGGGACATTCCCGTAAGACAGTAAAACCCAGGTTGCAGCACCTTTCAGAACTCCAGACCCTATCTTACAGTAGCATGCCACTTCTACTAGTTATATACAGTCTTACAAACTGATATCCAAAGATAAAAGGCATCTGTGGTTTTTCTTTGTGTCCCTGCAGCCCTTCGCATACAGCTACCCCAAACAGCAAAGTCTGAAGACACTGTGTTTGCCCATAGTGTTATTTCAGTCCTCATAGAAAAACTTTACCCAAAGAGTACAACCACTGTTGGTGTTTTTTCCTTCAGCTCTCATTCTTCAAAGTGTGGATTATTGTCCCCAGAACAGAACTGAAAATGATCCTGCCACACCTCTCAAATTTAAGTCTGCTCTGAGTTTTGTTCTTAGGGATCAACTCTTTTATTTCTTCCTAACTTTTCTCCACTGAGTCCTAGTTCCCAGTTCATGCAATGTAATCCAGGCAGGTATAGGTGCATGCTTCACTGGCACTAAATCCACAATTTAATCATTTAAAAATCAGGCCAAACCTAGGCACTCCTGAAAGTCAGTAAGGGCTTAAGTTTCCATCAGTAATAACTCCCAGGCACTTATTTTTAGATCATTAGTAGCTACATGCTGCCAGTGTTGAGCAGGTGACCTACCTCACCATTAGGTCCCACCTGAATCGACAAACTAAGTGAAAGAACACCTACCAAATCTCAAGTTCAGACCAAAAGGCAGTAATTTGGTCACATCTTCTGTAAATGATTATCAATGAAAATGAATGCAGACACCCTCATTAATAACCATTCACACATTCAAGATCCAAGTCACTGGCCGTCTCTGTCTGCTTGACACAGATTCAAATTTTCCACAGCTCTCCCAAGTGAACATGAGGGATATTAATGTTTTTTTAAAGCGATAGAGCTATGCAATGAAGTCTCTGAGGTTATCCCAACATGCAGTGTAGAGCACTGTAGTAGTTGCAGCAACTGGTCTGGGGGAGAGCAGAACCTCAGTCTACCAAGTTGAGGTACTGGAAAGAAGGAGTACTGGGCTCCAATCTCTTTTCTACAGATGACCAAGTATTTAATCTTAAAGTGCTAGCATGATCTCTTTCTGCATTATAAATACAAAAGACACAGCCATAGCTTTCTACTGAAAGGCTGTTGAACCTCCTCCCTAACTGCATCACATGCTCTTTTTATAGATCATTCTATATTTAGCAAGATGCAATTTCCATCAGCACACAAAACCTTTATGAACTTCGTAATGAAATTCACAA
The DNA here is from genome assembly GCA_034782735.1 of Sagittarius serpentarius. Lineage (NCBI taxonomy): Eukaryota > Metazoa > Chordata > Aves > Accipitriformes > Sagittariidae > Sagittarius > Sagittarius serpentarius. The sequence goes on from JAVKLA010000008.1 coordinate 8,488,210, forward strand.
TACGTCAATTTCCAGCTTCACATTTCATTTAAAAAAAATAAAAATCACACTGTGTAATGATGTTACATACCATAGGCATAGAATGCCTATCTGCCCATAATAACTTGTTAACGGGTATTTCTCTGGTGTTATAGGTATGAGATACCAGAAATGCCTCAGTTACAGAAAAAGCTTCAAGTGGAAATTGGATTACTTTGGATGCCAAAGCCAATCACCACATAACAAAGTTTAATGAATTCTGCTGCCCTTGAACTACTTGCGAAGCTGTACTTCCAAGTTTACTTCCCACTTTATATTAAACAGATAAATGAAACTAGAGTATGGAAACAGTTAGGCCCAGGCCTCATTAAAAAAGCTAACACACAAACAAACAAAAAAAAACAGAGGATGCTTAAGGAGATACTTAGACACCACCAATTTTCATACCACATCTTACTGCCACCCAAAGAAACTATATTTGTTCTTACATAGGAACAAAATCTTTTACAAACTGGAACCAAACTGCTTGCTGTTAATGAGCTGACTAGTCTTAGCTCAAGGCATTATCTTGGATAAGGATCTCTGAATTTTGCATTTTTCCTGTCTTGCCAATAGCATTAACATACATTTCATGGAAACTACCTATTACATGTGAGGGACTTAAAAGTCTACTGCAGGGACAAGAATTAGACATTGCAGCATTTAAGTACTTTGAGAGGTTAGCCTGCTGTTATCCACTGACTGTTCCAGAGCACTGTGAGGACAACACAAGCACGTAAGTTAATCTTAGCACTTAGTACTACATGGCTTCAGTAGAATATATGAACACTTAATACCTTAAAATAATAGAAATATTAGGAATAACCAGGGAAAAAAGTTATCAAAGAACATATCTGGGAAGTATCTTATAGGCTTAGAAGGAAAGCTAAGGCAGTTCTCCAGTAAATACTGTACCTCTAACTATATTCCAGACTTGTCTTCAAGTGCAACTCTTAAATGACTTTAGTATAAAAAAAAATTAGTTAAAAAAAATCTTAATTTTAAAAGGAGAAAAAAAGTAAGGGTAGGTATTGGAATGATACATTTTTTTGGCTTCACTTTGCTAGAATATACTGTTTAATGAAAGACTGCTAAGATAGTATGATGCTATATAGTAATCAAAACTGACATACAAATTCTGATCAGCAGGGCTGTTTTTGTTCTTTTGTCTCCTCCAGGAGACAGAAGGAAACAAAAATGAAGGGTTTTGGTAAGGAATTTTGTTTGCACATTGCAAAGGCTCCTCACACCCTCTCCTCCCTTTTTTCACCCCCAAAACAGAACTTCATCAGCACATAACATTCTACTTTACAGAAATAAAATGCTACACACAGACTGCACTCACATGTAACTTCGGGTCACTACATGATTTCATTGGCCTGTGTCTTCTCAAGCTGCTCTCTACCTCACTCTAATTTGGAGGGCTAAACTGTAGCTGCAAGGCTGTATTCCCCATGATTTGGTCCTGCAGCACTGTTCCCACCATAAGCTACTAAAGTTTCAAGAATGAAGTATGGTAATACAATCCCAATGAGAAACAAGGCACAAAGGAAAACAGGAACATAGGGTACCTATAGTAGTTCAGGATGGCGTAATACAAATACTTAATTTAAAACAGACAAACTATAGTTTTCCAATAATAAAAAAAAATGTTTAATTTCCCTAGAAAATGGAAAATTCAGAGAGGAATGTTCCATCTCTCCAATCATATTTTCTGGGGCCAAACAGTTAAAAAAAGGTCATCTCTGGTAGTTTCTAGTCTCATTTATCCAAGGCTTTCTCCAGACTTCTAGAACTAACACTTTGTAGAAAGTTGTCAATCCTATTCAAGTCTTGTGTTTATTAAATATCCCTGCAATGACTGAAGAGACAGCTAACCAGCACCTGCTCTTCTGTTAAGAAGTTATTGACTTGTTCTATCAAACTCCACTGTCCACTAAATCCTTTAAAGTCTAAACAAAAGCACTTCCCCTTTTGAGTACATAAGCAGTTGTGTCTCAGTTTAAAGATTGTCTACATGGTACTCACTCACCTCTGCCTCTTTTCCAGAAATGGATTCTTTGACAATTCTCCCCATCCCCTTTTTTTGGTCAGGAATATTGCTACTGATTCTGAACTGGCACTTTGCAGAGGAGCCCCTTATATTTTATCTTAAGATAGACAGGAATAGTGGAATTTACACTTATGTAAGAACTAAGAAAGGTATTTACATAGTGGCTTAAAATGCAAGTTGGAAGTGTTTGCTATTTACTAAGTTCCTGCTTCTGATTTTCTTTTTAAATTTGACTAATTCAAAACAGGTAGAACCGAATTAACTTGTTTTGGCATTATGTATAGTGACAGCTGCAAAGCATTGGAGCCACCAACTGTTCAAACATGGCAACAGCTACCTAACTTCTATTTCAGAGTAGTTTATACAAAACACAATATGCAAAGTAAGTACTATCACCACTGAGTTTCCTTCATTACTGAAGACACAGTATCATCACATTTATCCTAATAAAATTCTGAAAACTTTGTATTTGATAAAAAAGTATATTTATCTCAAATTATTATATTGCTGCCTCTAAAGATGATGTGAACTTGATACCCTAGAAGCTCTTCCAGTTCTCCCTTCAATTACATGTTCAAATGAAAGTCATACTGATAGTATACAGCAGATGCACTTGCTTGCGCACCAGTTCATAAAAACGTTTACACAAGCCTTTGTAAAGAATTTTACACATTTATCACTGCAAACAGTTATATCCATACTTCTCAAATACTTAATGGAAGTTAATTAATAAATTAATCAGCAAAATGGAAACAGTCACTTCAGATCACACTGGTAAAAAACCCCACGTTCTGCTCAAAGTATATCTTGACAATTGCCAACAATTTTTCTTGATTTTTAAAATATCTTGAACTTTTATCTTCAAATCCAGGTATGTATTCATTCCCCTTATTTCGTTTCCTCAGAGTGCCTACTTTAACGATAAATTTGTTACTGAGCCGTACCAACTCAGCTGAGGCAGCTGAACATCTCAGCTGTTCCAAGCTCTGCCATTCTGTGGAGTGAAGCTGAATGCACCATTAGCAAGTTTGCTGATGATACCAAACTGGGAAGTGCTGTTGACTCTTTCGAGGGACAAGATGCCTTGCAGACGGCTCTAGATAGATTGGAGCCCTGGGCAATTATCAGTGGTATGAAATTTAACAAATCCAAATGCTGGATTCTGCATCCAATATAAACTAGGAGAGGAGTGGCTGAAAAGCAGCCCTGCAGAAAGGGATCTAGGGGTGCTGGCCAACAGCAGCTCAGTGTGACCCAGCAGTGTGCGCTGGCAGCCAAGAGGCTATTTCCTGCTGTATTCAGCGTTGGTGCATTGAGTACTGTGTGTAGTTCTGTGCCTCACAATTTAAGAAGGGTGTGAAGGTCCTTGAATGCATCCAGAGGACGGCAACCAAGCGGGTGAAAGGGCTGGAAGGCATGTCCTGTGAGGAGTGGCTAAGGACTTTGGGCTAATCTTGTTTGGAGAACAGGAGGCTGAGGGGCCACCTTGTTTCTCTCTACGGCTTCGTGAGGAGGGGATGTGGAGAGGGAGGTGCTGAACTCTTCTCCCTGGGATCCACTGATAGGATGCATGGAACAGTTCAAAGCTGAACCAGAGGAGGTTCAGACTGGACACAAGGAAGCGTTTATTTACTGAGAGGGTGATGAAACACTGGAACAGGCTTCCTAAAGACGTGGCCGATACCCCAAGCCTGTCAGTATTTAAGAGGCATTTGGACAATGCCCTTAATAACATGCTTTAATTTTTTTGAAGTGGGCAGGCAGCTGGACCAGATGATCATTGTAGGTCCCTTCCAACTGAACTACTCTATTTTCACCTGAATTCAACCAGCACAAGTGAAACAACACCTAGCCAATGCAAGCTTTTAAGTTTATTGAGAATTTTAACCAGTGTACAACAGTATCTAGTGCTAATTTCTGTTTGCAAAGCATCTTCGAACAAGCGGAGTTTATATTACAGCACTGCAGTCTTGAGGTAGCAGACATGACAACTAACAAACTGCAGAAGCAAGCTACTAGGTAAGTTAACCATACAGCTCAACTACGAGAAACCCAGAACTTCTTACAAACCAGATCAGTTTTACTTTGTCTTAACACAATGTTGCACTCAGCACTATGAAGTAATAGCTCAAGCATCTAAGAAAATTACTATAAATACAACTGAGGCAGACTCCACAGCAAGTATATTACTAGATCAGCTATGAGAAGCTTCATGACACAAACCTTTCTTCAGATATTTAAGCCATCCTAGTTCTATTACTATTGTACAAGCACCTAATTCCTTGGTGGAGAAACAAGGCTCCCCCATGAGCGTGTAAGAAAGGCTGTGGCAAGGTCATACTAGAGCTCTGTTCACTCAGTATCCCAACTGCAATAGCAGATCCATAGGGAAGAATATAACATTTCCCCTCCATGTCCTTCCAACTATCTGTGACGTCAGAACTAATTCAATTACTTGTCACACTTTCTTTAAACATCCCTTAATGGATTCTGTCTCCCCTCCCCAATTTTGTCAAATTGTACACCCCACCACTCCCAACAGATCTGGGCATCTTTCCATGTTTGCAATCCATCTAAGGCAAAAAAGCTCATCCTGCCAGAATTTCAGGATTTCAAAAAGAGCAAGAAAACCTTACGTGCTTCCAGGTTCAGCACCTGCACTGTCCACAGCCGACTTCAGTCATCAGAAAATGCATTCAAGCAAAAAACAGTTTCTTCCCCTCCCAAGCAGGTTTTCCTGGAAGAATTTAGTTTCATAAACACCACCAATGAGAATTAGGGAATACACATGAAATGCTGGTGTTTTGTCAAGCTACAGTGATTCCTTCTCCGTTTCCTGATCATTTGTAGCAGATATTACACAGGAAGTCATTTTACTAACCAACCTGTTCTTTGCCTTACATTGTATTACATGGACAGAAATATATACTAGCTTTTGCATATTAGCAGCATTCCCATACACATCTATTTACACACGCAACAAATATATGTACCTATCCAGAGGCACATATACATATTGTAAGAGAAAAAGCATAGAGGAGGGAAACAAGAAGCTGTGAAGAAAGAACATTTCCTGCAGTTTGAAGAAAGTAGGAAAGCTCCTAGTTTGTTTCTAACATTTCTCAGCCCCCTCAAGGACAAAGATGTAACGTCATTTGTGAGCATAGTTACTTTTGTGGGCTTGTATGCTCAGGTAAAGGCTAGCCCTGAAAAAAGTCAGGGGAAATCAGAGAAATTTAAAAATCAAGAGAAATTACAAATATCTGTAACTTTATTAAATGCCTCCCCAAAATGTTCTCTGGAATCCACAGTAGTTATTTAAACTCTAACACAGAACAAGTTTAAATTAACATTTTAATACTACTAAACAATGCCATAAAAGGTTCTTAATTATCTATACATGAACAGTAGCATGGATGACTATAGGTAAGGGGCACAACATTAGCACTTCTCGCAAGGACAAATTCTGATTCTGGAGAAGCATGGTTGTGGTATAAGAACAAAAATATAGTATGAAATATGAGTGGTGCCTAGGTCCAATAATTTACCTCACTTGAAGCTATTTGAAGGTGAACTTCCAAAGTTGTACTTGAATTTAAAAATGAGATTCCCAGCATCTTAAAAAAAAAAAACAAACACCAAACACAAAACGAACAAAAAACCAAACACAGCAGTGAGTCAGAAAGAAGATTCTCTACATACACCCTTCAACCTCAATCCTAGAATCCTACAGTCACAGCCTATGGGGAAAAGACATATCCCTTTACCAAAAAAATTTAAACAGTCCACACCTCCACACAGTGGATAAAAGACCTTCCAATCTACAAACTTCACTCCTGGTACTCATACTGTTGCGCAAGTTCTATATACGAACACAAACCACTTGCTCAAAGTCCTGGACAACCTGTGATTGGAATGTGACAATTCGGCAGCTGCAAAGTAAAAGCCATCTATCAAATATTTCATCAGAAGGACTGATCAGCTTAGAAGTAACTGAGTTTCATTAAATAAAAGTAGGTCTATTACAATGAATGCTGTTCCTCATCTTTTTCGGTTCATCTTCATGAATCACAGCATGCTTTTGGAACTATGTCTCAAAAAAGCATGTTTTTTCAGATTCCGAGTGTTTAATCTGTGAGATCATAGCTAAGTATCTCTGAATTAATTTCTGGTATCCCTGACATATTAGTTGGGAAGATTGGAAGCTCCAAAGGTACCCAGATTGGTGTCCACCTAAAACGTTGCTTTCAGTCAATTGTGATTTTACCTGAGTACCAGGCTGCCTAAATGAAGGAATCTGAGCATCACTTCTAGGTCTGAAGATTGAATGTACATTTTACTAGAGGTTTTTCAGTCAAGTAAGAAATGCAACAGGTACTCCTCTTTGTCAACACACTCCTGCTTAACATGTTCCCTCCAGGTTTCCTTTTTTTTTTTTCCTTCTCCTTCCCCCGTAACTCAGTTTTATTAAGACAGTGCTACAGCATTCCATTGCACTTGCACACAAAAAAAGTACTGGTCCTTAGACTCCCTCCACATTTGCCCAAGAAGTATGCTTAGTATTCTGGTATTTTAAGCAGAAAGTTTCCTTTTACACTAGCGTCACAATGGACTAGAAAACTTTTGGACGTAACAAAGTCAAGGAAGACTGGTACAAACGGTGCACTTTCAGACTTATTGGCAGATCTAAGAAAATAAGTTTGAGAACTCTTTGCAAAGGGCAAACAACCCTGATACTAGAACAGACCAACCAGGTAGATCAGGATTATCAATGTTTATGTCCTTACCATTCATGAGACTCTCAGAGTAAGGCATGCACAAACTTCCCAACTATAAAATCAGGAGCACACCAGAGACCCAGACAACAGGGAAGTTCTATTTTGTTGGGGCCATAAAAAGTCAATAGATGAGGATGCTCCCAGTGACTAAAACACAGATAGAACTCTCACTGGTAAACAGAAGAGCAAGGCAGCTAGCTGCAGCTCTGACAGGGTGTTCAAATCATACCAGAGATTCAACTACTGATTAATGCACCAGTTCTACAGGTTACAGCTACCACATGAAAGAACATCACACATGCCCTGCCTTGCCAGTGAAACACAAGGTGGTGTTGCTGCCCTATGGAAGTGGCACTCGGGTATCTTGAGCACACTGCACACCAGCTAAAGTCCTGGCATACTGAAGTGCTACCTTTATTTCTCCGAATACCAGTGAACTTGGACATGAGGTCAAAAACAGATATCCACAAACAAGAAACTCAAAGCAATCTGGATGAGCAGGAGACTCTGACAGGTCACACTTCCAAGCACAGGGCTGGTCTCATCACAACGAGAAGGACTACTTAATCACACAGAATGCTTCTGCCACAGCAGCACCTTGTCCCAATCCAGAATCGTGGTTGGGGAGTACCTTCTGGTGGAAGCCATAACAAAAGCTGTTACAACAGCAGTTGTAAGGGTGATTGATCTGGAATTTTCTGTTTTGGTCACAAAGGACAACTTAACAGGTTTCCCACTGCCTGAGGCCAATTAAAAAAAAAAAAAAAAAAAAAAGACAACCCACAAACCTGAGAAAGGACAAAGGGACAGGTATTTTAATTGCCAGCTTAATTTCACTTAACTTCTATGGCTTTTCCCCTTTCAGTATGCTAAGGTAACTTGCTATAACCAAACAAAACCTAGTCTTTACCAAGGAGGGACCTTTTCTCTGGGGGGGGGGGGGGGGGGGGG
>JAVKLA010000008.1:8496019-8507899 GCA_034782735.1 Sagittarius serpentarius
CCCCCCCGCGTCCTCTTCCCCTTCCTCACCCCCCAAAAACATGGCTCCACATGGAGTCTCTGGCTGAGAGACTGCTCAAGTAGCCTTAACACTATTTTGGTAGCCCTCCTACAGCATCTAGCTCTCAGTTATTTCTTCCTCTTCCTATCTCAGCAGACAGGGAAGAAACAGATGCACATCTTCATACAATTTCAATCTACGTTTTGTTCCACTGCGCTTTATTGCAGCTCTCTAAGATCACTACTAATAAACAGCCTTTTTACCCATTATTTGTTTAGATTCTTTGCAAGGCTCCCTTGCATTTAATTTTTACAAAGCAGAGGGAAAGGGAAGACTTTCCAAACTCCTTCAGGCTATAGAGGGAAGACTAAGTTTATCACCAGCAGAACTCAGAAATACATAGTCCATATGTTTTATGAATAAAGCATATCCCTTAAATTTTTCTAGAATGCTAGACAGTTATTTTGTTTCTGCAATGCCTGTAAGAATATGCTCACATTCTTGTTGGCTCCCCATGCTTCTTATAGAAGAATGTAAGGTGGAACGTAACCTAATTTAAACGTCCTAGAAATCTGCAGATTTCTAGAAGTAGGTGATCCCCAACGTACTATAGCTTCCCTATCCCCAAAGGGGAACAAGCCTACAAATCAATACACATTTTAGACCGAACTCTAATTTAGTACTAGAGAAGCACTTACCAAGTGGTACTACACATATGCATAGATGGAGCAAATAATTTTCAAGTTTAACTCCACATGGTTGCAGGTACCTGAATGTGGCTTCCAGACACGGACACCATTTACCCAGCTGTCAATAATGAGTGCTTCAGTATATACAGTGCTGTTCACAGCTCCCACAAACTATTTCCCCAGGTAACCATTCACATGTCAGAGCACGAAGTATGTCTGTCAAGGCCAGAGATGCTGCTTGAGTTTGGGTGGGAATTGCACCAGTAGAAGGGCAGAGCTCAGATTCCAGGTTGTGTCCAGACATGCTATTTTGACAATTGCTACATGAAATTAAGCCAGAGAAGCATCCAATCAGTGTAAGAAGCCTTACTTTTTGATATACTAGGTTATGCTGCCAGGAAACAACTTTACGATTTGGGGAGAAAGTACAGGCATCTTCAGTTGGAATCCAGGACAGTCTTAGAACACACCATCACAAAATACTGCAGAGTGTTCTCCAAGGCTCTGTTTCCCTTTTAATCACTACTCTCCATTCTCAGAGTGAAAAATTGTGAAGATAAAAGTTTTTTACTTTTGTGGGGAAAAAAAAAAATCTGAAACCCACCCATTTGCAGTCACGACTTGTAAGGATTCTCAGTATCCAAGAAACTACAACCAACTCATGTCACAAGGAAGGGGAACTCTACGCTTACCCTGTTCATGGAATAGTTCATAAACAATCCCACATTTTCTCCTCCACGTGCCACCCCCCCCCCCAAACCAAATGACCTTCCCAAAACCAAAACCACTAAATCTCCCCATGTATAATACAGCACCAGAGCAGAATGGGATACCTTAGAAAGGTCAAAATACTCTTGGTCACACTCAATAGCCATGTTAGGATACAATGAGTAAGAACTGAGAATAGTCCACTGGTCCAGCAGACACAAGCTCTGTAGGGTCTTTTTTCACCTCTCTCACTTGTCTGAAAAAAACCAAAACCAACACAAAACACAAAAAGGGCACAAAAGGGGATTTCACCCTCTTTTAATGAAACTAGGTTTGCAATATACACAACTGTTGCAATACTATAAACCCAGAGGAGCAAACACTGCTTACCACTCCAAGCACTGTCTACCTCAACACTTTCTTGGATAAAGTGTAGTTCTAGCCTCCCCAACATACCGGGTTCTCTTCCAGTATTTATTTTTCTCCTCTTTCCTCATCTACTCCAGCCCTAAGTTTTAACCTCCATCCATCTCAACGTCCTCTCATGTTTAGAAATGTTTTAGTCACAAATACGATATGAATAAATGTGTTTTTCCTCCTCCAAATTCCAAGTGCAGTACATATCTGAATCCATATACAACTGCATCTTTCTGCCAACTCGGTGTTTAATTATTGGCTGAATTTAATAAACAAACCTTTAAAATGGACAAAAATAACTTGAATAGTAGATACCAACAAATGAACATCTGTTGTCAAAGCGATCAGTACAACCCTTAGACATGAGCTGCTAGGAAATAAAGGTAAAAAGAAACACCCTAATTCAGAACACAGTTTCAAACAGGAGCTGACTCAGACCTGACCAGACAAAGAACATGCTCACTTTTGTTAGCACTGATCTCCGTGGATAACCCATATTATAGATGGCTCATGCAGTCTCCCTGAGCAAAACCTGCTTTCACTATCCTGCTAAAGCAGCCTCTCAAATGTTGCCTACTAGGATCTATTCATAATTCAACCATTTGATTTCACCTGGGATCACTGAGTTTCTGCAAATACAGACAAGTGAATGCACAGAACAGGAAAGAACTACTTCCCTGACTACATCCCCAAGCACTCAGATACCAAAGCACAGAGACCAAGGCAGAATTGAGAGTCAAATTTTTTCTAGCATCTCTAGTCCCAGTTTGCCACTAAGTCGGAGGTGTTCCAAGCTTACTGGCTGACTGTTGGAAATACTCCAAGGACCTCTGGTACGTTTGTTTATCATGACAACTCCAAAATACTCTCTACAGTCATTCTTGCAATTATGTCAGTAAGCATATTTGGGCTTTCTAACACCTAACCAGTTCTTACAGCATACTCACCTGCACAGAAATCCAGTCCAACACTGAGGAACACTAGCTGTCTGTTACTGCAAGATCAGGGCTACATCTCTACTAGAGGATGCTGACAAATACAAGGAGCATGTATTTGGTGACGTACAGAAGAATGCTAAAAACCAGCTGTATGACCTTCAGACTGGAACCAAATTATGAACTGAGCAGTTCAGAGAGCACAACTTGCTCACAAAAGTTAACCACTCTATGCATTATCATACTGCAACAGGGGCTTGGAGAATTTCTATATGATGGCTGAAATGGAGCACTTCTTACAAAATGCTAAGAAAGACTATTTCCTGCCACAGACCTTGAGAACATAAGCATAATGTATTTCAGAGGTTCATGACTTGCAGAGGAAGAGTCATTTTGATAGACACACAGATACTCATGACTTGCTCTTATGCTTTGTCTGATATTGATGCAACTGACAGAAAATAAATCCTAAAACTGTAGTATCTCACTCATTACACTATGTCTTATCAAGAACTATTTAACATAACACTATCGCACAGTTCCACCCCACATATAGTACCTCCCAATCATAAAATCTAGGTATCAATTACTGTTCAAGCAGCATGTTTTTCAAAAGGTTTTGCTACATGAGAATTAAGGAGATTTTACCTAAATTAAACACCCATTAGCAGAGCTTGTCACACACACCAACACTCTTAAACAGTTAGGACAGCTGTCCCTAAGCCATTCTTGTTCCATTATGAAACCTTTCATTTCAATGTTTTTGCTGAATAATAAGAAAAATCTGATCAGCCACCTAGTAGTGTCAATTTCTAGAATATGACTGTAGGAAATGAGATACTTAAGCTTCTCTTTAAGACACAGAATTTGTTGGTCTTTGGAAAACAACTAGGAAAGTAAAAAAACAAAATAAACTTAAGCCCGCACAGGTTTACAGGGTTTAACACAAAGATTTTCTATTTCAAACTATGTATAAACTTTCCAAGTATTACAGTAATATTCAGAAACTACGGAGCTAAGGTTGATTTCCCACATAAAACACGGGCCTTTGCCAAAGAAGTATGGGGGGGGATGGGGGTGGGGGGAGAGAAAAAAGATACACACATATCAAAACAACTAGTGACTCAATACTTCCTAAGTGCTCGTATTTTACATCTCTGCAGACAGGACAGTTAAAGAACTAGAGAAGTGACTAGAAAGTGCCAGTCCCATACAACAGTAGAAGCAGATTTCCTTCTGCATCAAGTACACTAAGCAGGAACTAGTTCATTTGTTCTACAGCAGGAAAAAGCACTGCCATAAACGAACTTAGAAGATGTGGGTATCTGGAATCTTTTAAAGATTCTATAACATGTCACCCAAAGGATTTCTTATTGTTGTACAATGCCTTATCCATTGTTAAAATCCAGGCCATTTCTATCCAAACTGCTGACATGCCCCACAGCAGGACAGTTGCTCTAACATTCTTGTCAGTCACAGCAGTGTACAAGGCACAGAAAATACAGACTAAGCAACCATGGTTATGCTAGTCTCCTGCCTTAAGTGAGCTTTCTACTCTTTTTTTTCTCATCCATTCTTGTTTTCATCTTCCCTACTTTTAACTGCATCCTTGATCGCCTCCCATCTCCCAGGGAATATCACACTTTCCAGCAGGAAACAGGCCCATGTATTTCTATTGCAAGTGGGACATGACCAGCTACCACTTATCTGCAGGTCAGATTCCCCACCACACCTCTCTTCAACCAAACTCACAAGAGCAGACATATTTTCCAGTGACTACAGTACACAACGATGAGCACTCAAGCATTTGTCACAGACTACTTTTTGTCTTTTCAAATATTCCTCCATTAGGAGTTGAGACTATACATTAATAGGTAGCATTACTCAGCAGCCCAGCTGTCGGTAATCAAAACCACGGTCTGAATCCCAGATATGCACAAAACACCCATCACCAAATAAGCATTTCTTCACATAAAATAGTCTCAGCTAGCTCTGTTCACCAAATTTCTGTAAAAATCCTGTTCCATACAAAGCATGTTGGCCACACATAGGAGCCATTAAGAATTTTTTTTTTAATTAACTAGGGATATTCCTTCCCTCAGCCGCAGTGTGTGCCTAAATCTGGTACAATTTGTGATGCTTGAATGAATCAGTCCTTCTAGTGATGAAGTGCCAATCTCTTCTAAGGCACAAAAAGAAATCTAAGGCTACCCAAATTACAGCTATTTGCGTTTACAGCTTTGTCTGTACAGTTAACTATCCATTTAAAGAACCTGATCCAGTTCCCAAGGAGCCTGAAGTCAGCTTGTAACCAAGTATTCTGTATTTGGACACAGATTTGAATTAATCGTGTCAGATCACCCTAGTGAGTTAAGTGTAATGAAAAAAACTCACAACACCCCACCCCAAGAAAAAAACAAACAAAAAACCCAAAAGAACAACAGGTGAGCCCAAAATGAAACTGAATCCATGGAACTGTTCATCCACTATATCACTTTGGGAAACTATGCAAAATTAAGTTTTGTTTAACACCAAGAATGAAATGCTATGGGGTTTTTTGTTTGGTTTTGTTGTTTTTTTTTCCTTAGAAAGCTGGAAAATCCAAAATAACCAAGAGAAGACCATTTTACAACTATCAGTCTCTGCTCACGGGGCCACCAGTCAGTTCCCTCCAGCCAGGAATCCTACTGGCTGTAGCAATTAACAGCCTTGTTATTAAATCCTCTGTGAAAAACCTAACTTGACACTCAACATATGCAAGACTTTGTTTGCCCTGTTTCAAACTACCTTCTGAAACGGGAAGCTTCAAAACTGGTAGCATACAACAATGCCAGGGTGGGAACACATGTCTAGCCTCGTCCGTTCCAGACTGACAATTCTCATGCACCACATTAACAGGTACATCTCAGTTCTTCTCCTGACCACCATATAAACTGAGGGAAGACATACGCTTGTTAACACTGCTACACAGATGTGTAAAACACAAGTGCAGCATATAATCCATCAGGAAGACTAGAATGTAGTAGATGGAGTAGAGAAAAATCCTAACCACATTTTTATTTTCCCCCAGTATCTTCTCATTTAGACATCATCCAGAAAGGCGAACAGGAAAGCAAATCACCAGGAATTCAGACTCGCTGAGAACAAAACCGTGGATTTCATAGCAAGGATATGACGAAGACTCACAATGTGATGCAGTCCACTGCTTTATGATCAGTTGCTTTATCTCCTGTATTCATGACATTTCTGTGTTTTGTATACTGACTGCTATTTGCCTATTCATCTGAAGCTACTAAAACCAAACATTTAGAGAGGAGAAAGCTTTAGGGAATGAATTCTAGTTTAGTGATGGGGGGCAGATAGGGAGGAGAAAGGTAGCGTGGAAACAAACTCTGTAAGGCAAGTCCCACATTTGAAGGAAACTGTGGGTCTTTGTAAGTAAGACTTTGTAGACAAGACCACTTAGGAACTATACAAATACAAGGGATGTATCTTAAACATGAGAATTAGTGAAAAGCAGAATATAGTGTTCCATTCATTTTCTCATGATAGTATGTCAGCTATGGAAGAGAGATACAACTCTGTGCCACCACAGCAGGGGATATCCCCGTCTAGTCCTATGTTCATTCAATGCCTATGAACCAGTTATTACTCAAAATGTCTGCTCCTGACAGTCATCTCACTAGTTGCTTTGATACTCTGAAGTTAACACACTAAAGTCAATTCTAAAGAACTGAGCTCATTTTTCACTACCATCGAGTGACAAATTAGTGAAAAACAACTACTTAATTTCCCAGCATGCTTTCAGATACTAAGAGTGTACAGAGACAAGTTTTTTACAGTTAACAGACAAGGTTTTCCTTATAAGGCTAACTGTGCTATACTAGAACTTCAGGCAGTATTAATACTGCTTGGAATTTCTTGCTTTTTATTTAGAAAGACAGACTAAGTTATGCTCTTCCTGCATAATACACATTTAAAAAAAAATTCATTTTAGAAGATTCCTAAAAGCCCATGCAGGCTTTTCTTCATTAGGGTTAAGCTCACAGAAGTTCATATGGCTCAGACTAATTCACAGTACTTCACTTGAAAATTACCTCTATCAAAGCCAGCAGAAAGAAATAAGCTTCTCATCCACATGACAGCATTTTAATAGACTCAGCTGAACATACCTGCAGAAAATGCTTCTTGGTATTTCTGCAGGATTTTTAAACTGGCACTTGTTTTAGCTACCTAACCACTCCACTCAACCTTCTACAGAAACGTCAGTGACAAGGCTCAGCTTATTTCAGTGAAAACAGCTGACCTTAGCATTACTTCTCTCCCTACCATCTTCCATCAACTACAGTTCACCGTCTTGGCTACACTGAAACTAAATATACACAGGATAAACAATCATTTCTTAGGAGACGCTCAAGTGACTAAGTGAAGTAATTTTCACAGAACTTGTACAAGGCAAGACTATATTCACTTACTACATACTCATGAGAAAGCTACTGATACATTAGAATGAGTTGGAACAGTACAAAAGTATTATGGACCTTTTCAAAAAAAAGCTTGCATGATTAACTTGAAACTTTTGGTAACGTAAGTTATATAATGAGTAAGCCAAAGCTGTATTGAAAGCATGCAAATAAGACTGATACTACAGTTTACACAGGCACTGTTGTAATTGCCCCTTGACTAAAGCATAGCTTACCACATCTTTAAAATGCTGTATAAGTTAAAAAATTATTCCTCACAGACTTGCACCATGGAAAAGTATTTTTTGGAGTCTGGGCAATTAAAAATTTAAATGATGGAAACACTAACAAATGTCACAGTTTGCTTTCACACAAAGGTATTAAAGCCAGGTACACTCCAACATACCTGATGGACAATTTAAGGGTCCATGGGCATAAAAACTGCTTCTGCAAGCAGTTTTAACAATCTTTGTTGTCTAACTGCAATATACATCTTAAACCATTTCAAAATGTGATGCTTACATGGCAGTATAAACATGACCACATATTAAAATGCTTCCTGCATTTCAACTTTTAAGAATATTTATTGCTTTTACACTCAAAAAGGAGTTAAACCTGCCATCACCAGCAGATTACTGCAGAAACATCATACAGAAATCGGGACGAGACACATGTCTTTGTCTGCTGACTTCACTGACACAAGTTTCCTCTCATCAGCAAGACTAAAGAAAATGTTAAGCTTGGGAAGAGTATTTTGGATAAGAAACCTATCTGAAAAATACATTCTGAAGAAACAGGGATTAAAAAAAGGGGCAGAAATTGAGTAGCACATGGCAAAAGCCTAAGTTAGCTTGGCTACTTCAGAAAGAAACTTAGAGATGCCACAGCCATCTAAGAATTTTCAATGTGTTGCCAGAGGACAGAGTAATGTTCCAAAGCAGCACTGCGATACACACCCACTGACTCTGGAAAACAGCGTTCAGCACACTTAGGAGCAACGACCCATTTAGCTTAGTATTCTGCTTTAATTTGAAGCAAGAACAGCAAGGGCAGCATTGACCCAAATATTCTTAATTTTCCTACCACAAAGGAACTTTAGATTACTATATGGAGTCTGGCAGCTATAGCTGACAAATTGCATACTTTGAATTTACAGCATTAGTCCTCTGGAAGCCTGCTTTAGGAAATAAAACCATTAATGTCCGAGCTACAAGTGTAGTTTACTAACACACAGCTCATGCAAAAAACAAGATGTGCTGAACACTCTACTTGCAGATTTTTACACTGACACTTCCTTACGGAGCTGGTTACCATGTCTTCCCCAACAAACCTCAGCTTCTCTGAAGCAGTTATATGGATGAGTTTTCCCCCAGGTAAGTTCTTCAGGTAGCTCAAGAAATGTTCTATTTCATTGCTATGGATCACATGCTAAGTGATTCACTCCAAAGGTTACGAGTTGACCACTGTTACACTCGCCACGAATGTAGATACTCTGCAAGTTGACACCTAACTTGTATTAAACATTCCATAGCTGAGGAATGATTAAGGCCCTCCCTGTAACCTCATTTATTACTCCTGAATTTAACAAATTCTGGATGGAAGAACTAAGACTAAAAATGTGCTCTATTACCAATCAGAACATACAGAGTTTCAATATAATGAAAAACATTACAAAAGAAAGCTGCCGAATCCTTCATGTAATTTCAGTTTGAGAAGCAAGCTTACACTGAACAAGTTAGAACTTTCATCCAGATTTTCTGATAC
Organism: Sagittarius serpentarius; assembly: GCA_034782735.1. Taxonomy (NCBI): domain Eukaryota; kingdom Metazoa; phylum Chordata; class Aves; order Accipitriformes; family Sagittariidae; genus Sagittarius; species Sagittarius serpentarius. The sequence continues at coordinate 8,504,996 of JAVKLA010000008.1, forward strand.
CCAAGGTCCATTTCTTCCCAACAAATTCATGAAGAAACTGTAAACAAGTATCCACCTCAGTTTAATAGAAAGCTAGTAGTAGCCTTAAAAAAAAAAACCACACTCAAGGATTTCAGTAAATACATATAGTCAGCAACAAATCCAGTACATACAAGCAAGAAGCCAGATACAGAAAATGAAAGTGGTTACACAGCAAATTACATGACTTTTTTTCAAAAAGAAACTTAAAATCTTAAGTTTCCTGGATCAGTGAAGGAGAAATTCCTTAAAGCTACGAAGGTGTTTCAGCCTCTATCCCCACCAACCTCAACAGGCCGGGACAAGTGCAATACCACAGACACACACAGCATTGCAACTGATCCCAACCTGTGTAGAAAGGGGTACAGTTTTTCCACACTCACTGACTGACTTGTCACTGCCACAGTCAGTTTTGCATGGATTTGCACAGCAGAATATCATACAGCTGGATGCAAACCTGCAAAACTAACCAGAGAACAGTGTTCAATTAAACAACAAATAAATTGTAAGACATGCTGAATATGTAGTTCTACAGCTAGCAGTACTTTAAGTGCTTATAATGCAGTAGATTAGTAAACACTACCTGCACTATAAGCACTTTAGTGCTACAAGAGCTGTCATTCACTAGACTGCTGTTAAAATAAGGAAGGCCACAAAATATCCCATAACCAGCAGAAAGCATTCAAACTCCTTGATGTAGATTATAACAGGCCACCATCAGTTTTGCATAGATTTGCACAACTACACTCTTCTTGTAGTGCAACTATGCAAAACTAACAGAAGACTGCAAAGCAGAAAACTACTGGAACATCTACAGTCTTAACCTGAGTGACTGGATGAAGACATAACTTCTTATGCCAGAAGGAGCACTTAGGGCAGTAGATGCTAATCTACTTCACTATCTGCACTAGATGCACCTTAGTACAAAAAGCACTTGACACCATCACACTGTACCTTGCCAGTCTCTGAAGTCCTGCAAGATTCTCCTGAGGCAGTTGTCAACATAATGCTACAAGTGCCTTCACTGCAGTAGGTTCTATATATCACTACCTGCACTGTAAGCACTTTGACATTACTCTGACGCAAGCAGCATTTTTAGTAATTCAAGATATGTTGTCTACCTTGTACCTGCTGAAAGAAAAGAACAAAGTGAGTATTTGATCAGGTTTTGAATTGCACACCTTTGACAATCAAGCTTTGTAACAAATATTCACACTGTTTCGGGGCTAAAGACCTCCTTCAGAGTAAGCTGAAGCAGCATATTAGCCCAATCCAGGACTTACAATACTAAGAGAATCAAAATCAATGCTGATTGACAGTAGAAGAGCCCAACTGTGAAAGTGCCATTCTCAGAATGCCATCACGACTTGTGGAAGTAAAAATAACTATTAGTTTTGGAAGTCCAATCTGAAATAGGTTAAGAACTCCCACCGCCTCTCCTCAATAAAAAAAAAAAGGTAAGGCCAATAAGTATTTAAACAAAGTTTATGCCCAGTTCTAGGTGATCAGGAATTTAAAAATTATACTGAACACATCATACCGTCAGCTTTCTGAAGTCCATGAAGCACCTTATGACATGCCAGGTGCTCTCTTAAGTTTTCCAGTTACTCCCTTTGCTGGCAGGTCAGAACATTTGCTGCTACTGCCACAGACACCCTGCCTCAAAACACAATTCCTACAACTGAATATAGATTGGCCTATCTACCAAAAAAAAACCCAGGTTCCAGTAATGGCTGTAAAACATAGCACCACAACCAAATTACAGCTACTTATTGCAGTCCCGATGCTCAGTAAAGGAAGATAGTGCTATATTCAGAACATGAAAACACATTTTATTCTTTAATAGGAATATGGACTTGAAGGCTCATGTAAACATAAAGTCTCTCTTACCTGATATTTATAGCAAGCTTAATATAATACTTCAAAACTTCAAGAAAAATGTAACTTGTTAAGACAAAAAGGAGCTTTGCTCAAAGGCAAAAAAAACCCCCAGATATCTAATTTAAACATTTTTAAGACACTCTCCCTGCCCAGCTGCTTTAGTCGGACAAATGAGTGCTTGAAAAACTTGCATTATTCTGCTCTAAATGCGTGAAATTGTGGACTGCTACACGTGCCTCCAATCCCAAGGAACTCTTTGGAATTTAATGCTCCTAACCAAAGTCTCAGGCTCAGCCTCCAAAGTAGTGGTTCTGCCTCTACATTTCTAAAAACAAATTTAAAAAAAAAAAAACAACTTACCATTTTCCATAAAAAGTAACTTCCTCCACAAATACGCTACTGCAAGATCCACAGAAAGCTTCATTATTTCCTGCTGCACGTGCGATACTGCAAAAAAAACCACCAAGTTATTTGCTTTTTGTTGCTGAGGAGAGAACAAAGTCACCGAGCAAGTTCCTGAACGCCAGGGCTCCCCATCCCCACTCCACACACCCCCCCGGGCAGGGCGCGAAACGCTCCGGCACCCCCTCAGGCGGCGAGAAAACGCCCCGCGCGACCCTTGCGACTCCCCACACGCGGGCTCCCCGCTTCCCTGAGAACCAGCACCCCCACGGACGACCACCCCACCCCCGGCCCCGCGGCGGGGGCCCCCACCTCCCCGAGTCCGGCCGCTGCCGCTCTGGCGCCTGGGGGCGGCCCAGGGGGGGCCAGGGCGGGGCGGGGGCCGCCGCCGTTAGGGCCGCAGGCTCCTGCCCGGGCCGGGCCCGCTCCCCTCACCGCGCAGCACGTGCTCCTGCGAGAACACAGGGGCGGCCTCGCGCCTCGCGCCCGCCAGGGGGCGCCGCCGCCAGCAGCGCCGAGGTCACAGCCCGGCTCCCGCGTGACGCCCCCCCCCCCACCAACCGCCCCGCCGGGCCCGGCGAGCCCCGCCGCCCGGGCGGCGGG
>JAVKLA010000008.1:8510389-8525659 GCA_034782735.1 Sagittarius serpentarius
CCCCCCCCCCCCCCCCCCCCCCCGCCCCGCCCCCCCCCCCCCCCCCCCCCCCAAGGGTTCAAGTGACGTGTGCGAAGAAAATTACTAGGTTTTCCAGTGGCCCTGTGTCATCGTTGCTTTCGCCGCCGTTTTCTGCGCTCGGAGCAGATAGAAAATGATGGTTGGAGATCAACATCCTTTTCCGTGGCGTAGATGCTTATTTTACGAAGACTTATTTAATTCTGTAATTTAAAAGGTGAAGGTGCCTTTAGTTATGTATATTTTACACAACAGTGATATTTTATAGATCGACATTTCTGTGGGTCCTTATGTCACTATAAATGGAGAAAACACTTTGTCTTCCGAATAAAAAGACCAGTAAAACTGAGTCTGAATTTGCCATTTCCAAAGCACTTCGAGGTTTTGTTTGTTGTCATACCATTCCAGTGATTTCTGCAGGCAACAGAGTATTTATCAGTTTTTATCAGTTATTCTACTTACCTTCAGTATATAGCAGAAAAAGTATGCCTGTTCACAGTTTGTCTTGTTTTGTAGTGTCCCGGAGTAGGACACTAGTCGTTCCTAAGCTCATAACCACATTTCATGAAAGCTACAACATTGTCTTTTAGGTAGCTTTGCTGTGTTTGAGCCTTCAGAAAGTAATAAACCAGAGTAATTATTTTTTTTTTTAGCATTTATATGGGATGCCAAATGTCACAGAAGTTGACTGTGAGTTGTTTTCATCCACACCCTTTAGTTTGGGGGCTTTCTTTTGGCTTAGATACATATTTTGCTGATATACACCAAAATTTATTTTACAATACTATATTTGATAAAGGACCATTTCAACTGATAAACCAAAGCTGCTTTCTAAAACCACAGTAATACAAAATGTACTTGTATTGTATTCTAGTAATATTGAAGTTGTTTTCCCTTGCAGCTGAGGCTCCTTTCCCGCTCCTTAATCCTTTTCACACACCACTACTACCCCCTGTTTCTTTAGTTTTCCTTTTTTTCTTTCTCTTTTTTTTTTCTGTTCTCCTGTAACTTCTGGAAAAAAAGGCCAACAAAAGGGAATCAATAAGATGCAAATATAAGCATGTTTTTGTTCTTACTGCTTTGGATGAACTCCAGGCCTTACCAAAGTTGATGGCAATAGTCCTGCTGATCAAACAGGTAAGATTTCAATCCTTCTTTTATATCCAAAGATTCTAAATTGCTTTCGCAAAGCTGCTCGAGTACCTCATCTCCTCAGAACCTAGAGTAGATGAAGTGATAGGGAAAATAACATCACATTATACCAAACTGTCCACTGGCTGAAAAGAGCCAACAAAAGGCTAAGCGAGAAAGAATACAAGACTGATTTTTTTTTTTTCAGTGACTTTATTCATTTGCAACAGAGAGGAAATACTGGATTCAGGACCTAGGTGTCTGTGTTCCTCTCACCACACCTGGAAGAAATACACCATTGATGAAAAAAATTAAATGCGTTATTTCACTGATCCAAAAGGTTATGCTTATAGGATCCAGTCTGGCTCCCACTGAAACCAGTGGAATGGTCTTCGTAAAGCCCCTGTGCGTCCACGAGCACGCATGTCGCTCTGTTTAGTGTTTCGTAGCTCCAGTGGATGCTTCTACAGATAACTTTCTTTGAATGTAGCTTTGGAGTAGACTCCACTAAATGAGAACAGATTTCCTAAAAGGAAAACTGACACAACTATGAATTCCCTTAAAGTGGAAATTTGTTAAAACAGTAAATAGTGTTCCGTATCTTGCAGAAAATACTCAGAAATGAAGGCCTTAAGGTCACTGTCCTTTAATATGTACTAACTCATCTGTCCTTTGTTGGAGTGCTGCCCATCTTATTTTTCTTTACTACAGTAGCTGAGCACATCACATTTATCATAATATTTGCTGTCACAATACAGTGTGACATGGCAATTACTATTCCCATGTAGCAGATGAAGAATCTGACATAATAAGGAACAGAAGTTAGCTCTTTCAAAGCCAAGGCTGACACCTTAACTAAGGCCAGTTTTCTCTGTTTTAATCGATACAGAGAAGATGGAATAAATCAGTATCCTTTATACATCACTCAGGATCACAGGTAGCATGTATGTTATACAATACAGGCTACTAAGAAATCTTAAGAAATAACTAATTTAGCAAGCTGCCCCTAAAGAGGAAAGAAAAAAAAATCTGAAGTAAAACTAAAACTTTTATGAGTTTGTTAAACGAACATCATTATCTAATGAGTTGTACAGGAGTGATGCCAGCTCCTTGTCCATTTGCAGTTCCTAAACTAGAGTGAAGGTTATTAAAAAAAGAGTTTGCATCATTCCTTTTGGTGATTTTTAGGGTCATTTGTCTCTAAAAAAATAACTGAACTGAGTAGTGACAGACCAACAGAAGGTGCTCTAATTTGGTATCTTACTCCCAACTCTAAAAATTCTCCTTTTCTTTAATTTGTATTATTATTTGAAAACTTTACCAACTGTTTACCTGTGGCAGAGGTGACAGATTTAGTAGATCTCAGTCAGAAAGAAGAAAACAGGATGAAAAGTCCCCCAAATACCTTTTTGTATTTAGCTGTCACTGCTAGCGCATGAGCCAGTTAAGATTAAAAAAAGAGCTTGCCTAAAGTAAAACATTTTGGAATTACCAGTTTTTCAGAGCTAAGTCTTACTACTACTCCACTTACAGTTTCAAGAACACTAAGTAAAATTGAGAAAACAGCAAACAAAAATGGTGTAAAGAGGCTTCTCTGTTTTTAGGATTAAAATATACTTTCCAGTGATACCATTTTTTTAGAATCAAGCCTTTAATTCCTGCACATTTTATCATACTCAAGTACACATGAATCATAATTTCAAATATTTATATTTAGAAGGAGGCATGTACCCTGTAGGGAGGTGAGTTATAACAAGATACAGGAGTCCTCAGTCACAGGCAGTTAAACATCTATATCTGATTATTATTCTTGGGAGTTTAGCACTGTTGCCATTCAACCGTTAATTGTATTTCCCAGTGTTTATGATGTTATCCTATGTGGAGATCAGTGTTTGCACAGACTCTACCTATCCATTTCACTTGTAAAAATGTTCCCCTTTATACATCAGTTTCGTTTGGGGTGTGGAAGTCTCTAATTTGTGGGTATTTTTCAGCATCTGCGGAGAGATGAAAATCTAACAGCTGAAGCAGCATGGAAAGAATGAACGTTTATAACTGGAGCGTGTTACATGTGCAGCAGGGTTTCCATTTCCTCTGTCCTCCTCAAGATTTGCACGCTCCGAGGCTGGAGTGGCTGGGTACAGGCAGGAGGACTCTCGCACACCCACCCACCCACACGTGCTTCTGTGATTTTTACGGAGCCAGGTTTTGCTGCAAGGTGTGCCTTAGGTTTCTTGAGAATGCTAATAAGAAACTGGAAATACTCCTTCTCGTGAGGGTGTTGGGCTATGCTGAAACAATTTGGAGAGATGTTACTGGTAGTGCAATCCAGACTCAGCTACGGGAAGCAAACGTCTTGCTGGGAAAAGGACTGAAGATAAGCTGCTTCATCTTCAACTGTTGCGTCCACCGTCTCACAATTTTACATTCTTGGCTGTTGAAACTCTCACGGCTTTACTGTTTCAGGCCATTCACTGCCTTTCCTTTTCTCAGTTCCTAAGTATCTTTCCTGTGCTCTCTTAAATACACAGTCTAGAGGGAGGGAGCATGAAAAGCGCTGAACAGCTGGAAAATAGGAGAACCCACAGGATTTACTTCTGAGCAAATCAGATATAAAAACATTGGGGGGGGGGGAAGCACAGGTGTAAGAGTGGTCTTTAAAAAGAAGGGATTTGGAAAGTAACAAAAGGATGCTAAAGAGGCAGCTCTGGGAAAAGGGGGAAGAAAAACTTCAGAGTGATAGGGACAGGAACTCCCCAGGGCGCTGTTTTTACAAATGTCCAGTAAATCCATCCATACTTCAGCCTTTCTAGGTACGGGGAGATGTAATCCTTGCCTTCTGTTCCCTTTGCATCCATGCAAAAAGAATGTCCTTTTTTTTCCTGCTTTGCGAACATTCGAAATGACTTAAGAGCATGGTTTCAAGCCTCACAGTGTTTTATTCAGGCTAAATAAAAGAACATGCCAGGAGAGATAAAGCAAAATGGCTGTCGTACCCTTCCCCAAAATCCCCTCTCCACACTCTGTGGGATAGTTTTTCCACTGTTGTATAGGAATGAATCCTGGTGCCTTAACGCATAGAATTACGTAATACATCTTCACAGATGTGTAAGAACAATTACTGACATACGTGCAGTTACAGAGACATGGTTACCTTTTAGGGGTTCCTGTACCTGGGTTAGCTAACCCAAATGCTTCATACAGCTGCCCGTCTCCTGGATTAATTAGAGAGTGAAGATGGAACAACGAAGGAGTGGAGCAGGATGGAAACAGTAGATGGAAGGACTGGGACAACACATGCACTGTAGGGATTTGGCAATATGATGATTAATAGACTAAGGGGGAGAGAAAGAATTAGTATGGAAGAGGGAATTATTGTGTAATGAAGAGAAAATGACGAGTGGTGAAAAACCTGGGGATTTGAGAGATTTTATACATTGATGTGAGAGCAACAGCTGAATACAAAGGCACAGTGGGACCTTTTGAATGTTATAATAACACCTGTAGATTTTATTATCGATGTTCTTCAGAATAATATCTATAAACTCTTGATATGTGCATTTAAGAATTTTACACCTCTGGCTGCCCCCTGCATCTGCAGGTCTAATGTTAGGTTGTACTTCAGTTTCTTCTGAGATCCCTGCTCTGCTGGTGGGCTTTGACCCCGAGACTAGCCAATGAGTAAAGCACCACCATGGCACCAGGACCAAAGTAATGCCTCAGAGGAGCTAATGTTTTTTGAAGCATTTGGCAACTTTGTTGACCAAACGTAACCCTGCTGTCCAACCAGAGGCCTGAATATTTGGGCTGCACAATGGACTGAGATGACTTGAGAAACATCTGTGCAGGGACGATGTGCAGTGATAAACATTATACTTCCACTTACTGCCTGCGTCTCTACAGGCAATGCCTGTGGCACATCTAAGACATCCTTTGACAACCCCTGCTTAGGGGTGCATCTGGAGCTGGGTAGACCCAGGGTGTCCTCATCCCAAGGGAGAATGAAGCTGTCTCCAGCCTCTGCGAGCTGTGGGCCCTCCATCATGTCACCTCCTGCCCTTCTTTTGCGCTTCTGCAAACACTCGGTCCTTCTTGCCCTCTCCAGTGCCATCCTCAGCTCCTTCAGAGCCCTGTGATGCAACTGTCCCTTCTCCTGAGGTGAGGAACTGTGAAAAGGATATACATACAACTGTGTTCTCATTTTAAATAATTTAAAAACATTAGTCAAGGCAGGAACAAACTTCAGGTATTTCTTTCCTCTCCTTTTAATGTAGCTTTATCTCAACCATCTTACTCTATCACAGCAAAATATAGTAATTCCGTTCTTCTCAACATCACGTGGGCAGCTGGGCTAGCTGTGTGCAGACTTCTAAAAAGCACTCTCTCTTGTTAGTGAGAAAAGGTGCTCAGCAAATTCTGGTGGATGGTTGTTCGTATGTGTATATTGAAGACCACAGGGACTCTACCCGTCATTGTGGGACTGTGTTTAAAATACTATACTAAAATAAACATACTTGTGAATGCATGTCTACACCAACAAAAAACGGTAGTCATGCCATAAGCGTTCAGCTTGCCCTAGTCTACTGTAGAATATTTGGCCAAAATTTTAGATTTCTCAGTAGCTTTGCCAGTGAGACTAACGGTTCTTGGTGCCATCAGTGTGCACGTAGATGAATATCCTTTGTGGGGACAGCAGCTTGTGAGAATTTACGACTGTTGCAAGCTGGGTTGAATACACTGGTTCTAGAAGAGAAGGATGATAGGACCTCTCACAAGAGGAAGTTCTTCTGAATTGCTTAACTCCCATTATAGTTGGCTTCAGGCACTGAACTAAAATTTTTTTTCATTATTCTTATGGTGATTTCCCCTAGATGTTACTAACAACAAGTTGTCTGTATCAGTCAGTTCACCTGACTTGAGCTGAGGAGTGCTCTGCTGCTTGGAAGATATTCTTGACTAGCCCACAGCCCTCAGTAAGTGTAGAGTAGAGAACTTTTTGCCTAATTCCATGACTATTGCTTGCCTCCTCTTCTTTCCTCCTCCTCAAAGTGGCAGGGAAACCAGTGAGAGGTTTAGCAGTGAGATACTGGACTAGATGCTGTCACTGTGCTGACAACACACAACTCGCCATTCCCCGTGTCTCCTTTTCTATGATTCATATTGCTTCAGTAGAAAAGATAATCCAGCGTCTGCCAGAGGTGGAGGCTTGGACAAGAGCTACCTGGTCAGCTAACGTTCCAGTAGCAGAGTGGGGGAAAAGGAGAAAAAATGGTTCTGTGTCAGCACCTTTGATTAATGAGTTTGAGCACGATTTGTGACACATATTTTAGACATGCAGTCTACTTGTGCAGGTAGATACGTATGTATCAGAAGCAAATAAAGACATGTTTTCAACTACATTTAGGCAAATTCTATCGCCTTTTTGTCAGCAAACCCTTCTTCAGTTGTGCGCATTACTGTTGTATCTCGGTTACGTTTTTGCAGTGCAGCCTGCAGTCAGCTACTCTGAAGCGAGGCCAGATGCTTCGTGAACAGAGATTCACCTTAACTGAATACAGTATGTGTGTTCAAGAGCTGTGCCAAATTGTAGCATGGAACTTAAAATATTGAACTACAGCAAAACAAATGTCACGTTCCGCGAACTTTCAGATAGTACAAGTCACTTTCATGCCCTTTACGTATGCTGTTTATTAACAGAGTAAATTTGAAAAAAAATTAATCTGGATCTTTCTGTTTTTTTCAGAACAAAATAAATCCACATTTTTTTAATCTCATAAGTTTATCTGAAAATAGCACAGTATACAAACCATTGTAAATATGAATGTACTGAGTGAATGAAAATACAGATATAATAATACCATCAACAAATGCTGTTTTAAAGGATCCAACAAGTATTATTTGAAAATTAAAAATTCAGGAATCACAACATCCGTATTCAGAGGACAGATACTTTTTTATTAAGTGCTATAACAGGACAATTAATTTAAAAAATAATTTCATTTATTCAAACATACTGTTAACTGTTTTGCTTTGACAGACTCCTTCAAATTCTATGGCAAATAATATCTTTTTAACATAGGCTTAAAATTTTGCTTTTAAATACCTTATGCATGTCTTCAAAGACAGTGAGGGACCCCGTAGTTTGTTTTAGTGGAAGAAAGCAAAACTCCACTGACACTTAGGGAGTTGTTCTTGTTACAGTAGGATTGAATCTGACCAAGGTATTTTATAGTGTGAAGTAGGACTGTAGAAACAGACTCTGCTTGTTCAGTGGATCCACTCCTTGCATATAACCCGTGTTGTACCTATTCTAGTGATTAACAAGATTTGTTTGATATAATCCTTATTCATGAAATTTGAAGGAAAAAAAAGGAGTGTCCCTGAGAAGTTGTACTATATTTTTCCCAATTTTATTTTCATCATCAACAGAGCTGTTAAATGAGTTTAATTTGTAAGAGCTGCTTACTTCTTCGGAGACAAAAACCAACAGCATAGTTTCATATATTTCAACAATCAGAAGCCACTACCTTAAGATTAAAAAAAAAAACCCAGACTTTTATGCAACCAATTACATTTGCTATCCTCATCTTTTTATTTAGGAAAATTTAACTACATAGATTTCAAGTGATGAATGTCCTTAAATGAAAGAAAGCACATAAATAAAGTTAGAGATTTGCACAACAACGTGTTATAACTGTTAATCTTAACTGGCACGTTAAAAATTGAAGCCAGTAATGATCAATAATTATACATGTGTGCATGTAAAAAGAAAATGAATGAGCTGTTGCAGTTTAAGTTAGTTGTTCAGTCATTTTTACAATGAAAAAAAATCTGACAATAGTGTTAAGTTCAATAAGTAGACTATGACACTCAGAATTATTAGAATGAAAAAAACCTATAGACATTAGACGGTGAAGAAATCTGGTATTTTGGTTTTGTCGTGGAATGATACACTAAAAATTAAAAATGTGCTAAATAATTTGGCTGATGTGCCAAATAATTTGAAATACTTTAACCTAACATTATGATTTAAATGGAACAAATAGAAGACAAATGCAGAGGTAAAACCAGAATTTTTATGAAGAGAAAGAAATAAAAATATTTCATCCTTCTCTAAGAAACTATTGTAGTCATTAAGTCACATAACGTTGTGACTGTTAGATATACCTTTAAAAAAAACGTTTTGTAGAATTACATATTAATTAGGCTTAGTCATGTTCCTTTTGGAGCAATGGTAAAGCTATATTTGACCTCAGCTGCACTATTTCCCCGCATGAGCAAACAATATTGTATTCTGTATTTTCAGCTCTGATCAAATGCTAATTATCCAAAAATATCCTGGCCTCCTCCTTTTTTTTTTTTTTTAAACCATGAACCAAAATGAGCAAAACTTCTTCCACCTTGTAAGATAAAAATTGTCTCAATGACAACATGTTCAAGAAAAGTCTCAAATATATACTTTCTCTACTTATCCCCAAAATATTTTCTCATTTAATTTTATGCCATCATCTTCTCCCCTTCCATCTGCATCATATTCTCTAGGTTTTTCCCTTGAAGAGAATTTTCAGCCCTGTAATTAGCCCAAGCATAATGAAGATGGTAATACTGCTTCTGGCACACAAAGTAAGCTCACTAACAGCTACTTTACGTACAGTAGCATCACGTTGTCTCATAGTACCCTGTGGACAGACTTGCAAAGCATTTTTTCTTTTCAGAAGTGCTGAGCACCAGGAACCTGTAAGATGCTAAGCACCCTGCTCCTGATTGCTTGCTCATGCTGGGGTGTAAATGCACTCATTGCCTCCCTGTATGCCCAAACAAGAATAAACCAGAAAAACAAGCGCAACATTTTGACCACGGCATCTTACTTCATTACTGCGAAGTTCAGGGATGTGCTTAGAATATTTATCATATAGCTGTATTTGCACACTGATATGATCAGCATATCTTATTGTGTCTTTCAGGCTCGAAGACTGAAAATGATGGTTTGATGTAATTTCAAAATGAAAAATATACAAATTTATTTTCACAATGCACGTATGCATATGCTATTGATAACATGATATTGATGACAAGAAATCTTCAGTGATAATTGTGGTTAGAAATATCAATATTTCTTTAGAGCTTGTCTCTTTTTTCTCTGATGAACGCAGCACGGAAAATTATCCATACCCTTTATTTTTACAAAAGCATTTGAGCTTTGGTCAGTCACACCATTCAGCTTCCTCCAGTAAGTTTATCTGGCGAGCAGACAATCGATCTTAACAGCTAAAAGTAATCTGAACTTAAACTCTTGCATTTTGTGTAGGATGAACTGGATATATTTGTGTTTTGAAATGTACCTATGCCATTGTGGCAGATACAAAAAGATTTACTTTCCGCTGCAATGAGGAAGACGTTTTTTAGGACCTCTGAACTGAGAACTTCAGGCTCAAACTCTCGTGAATAAGAAGCATAAGCAATATGGAATAATGAGTTTGTACAATATGTACAAATGATTGATTTTTTTTTTTCATTTTGTAATCTAAACCATTTTAAGATACTGCTTTACTAAAAAAAGTTGCACTACTCTGTCTTTTTCCACAGCCCAGTAGTAAGCAAAATATTTAATATAACACTGACTCTTCTCAATAGCTTTTTCTGGCCCGTAACCGTGAGACAGATTTATCAATAGCGTAAGTTTAGTAGACTTTTGACACCTTATGGTAGCTAGCAACTTGGTCCAACAAATGCAAGACTGAAGATAAAAACAAATTCCTTGCAGAATGCGGAAAAGGGTGTAGTCAAACTGATACTGACAATATAAAGTGAGTTACAACCCAAGTCCTTATGCTCTACCAAACTGAAGAATCATCTTTTGTAGACAACAGAAGAGAATAAGAATGTTGTAGATGTAATCACAATAATAAGGAGAACTAGAGAGGACAACGGGAGAAACTTGATGATATTTCACTATACTTTCAAAAGATACAAAGACGTTCAGTTCCTCTTTAATACCTTTGTCTTTATCGTGGTTAATGTGAGCTGTGAGTTCTCCCATTTCTTTCCATATGTTCCTAGGCCAAAAATAGTTTCCCCTCTTCATACAGATTTCTCCAAATAAGGAGTGAAGAAACTGTAAATTAACTTCTCATTACTACAGAACAAATGCATACTTCCAATATGCTGATTTGGGGGAGAGGAGTAATGAGGAGACAGCTCTTTGGAAAACTCTGTTGAAATCTGTCTTCTAGAAATTTCCCACTTAATTACAGATTCTTTTAAAAAACCCCAGCATTTACTTATTTGTCTTTATACATATGAAAGCAAAAAAACCCCAACAAAAAACAAAACACCAAAAAACCCAGCCCAAAACTTCCAACCTCAGCAGAAGGTCGATAAATTAATTAAACCAGATTTTCCAGTGAGTTTCATTACATTGGTAAATCCCTGTTTCTGGTTAGAACGTCATAAAACCGTGAGACAGGATGATCCTATCGAAATCCCACGCTACGGGACAACATAACTAAACGAGCAGAGGTGATGAGGCAGGACACCGAGGCGAGACTGCCAGGCCAGAACCGAGCCTCGGAGTCTGCTGTAAGGAGATCCACACCAGGAAGCCAAGCAGTTTTCTTGGCGCGTGCTGTCGTCCACACCTGTGGATCTCAAGAAGTTATCTGTGGGAACGGCAGATTCTACCTTCTCTTTCTGTTTCGATGATTTCTTCAGCACCACTTCTACTTTAATGTGCAGGAAATACAACATCTGTTACAAGATGTAACAACATCTGTTGTCAGCTATTGAAGGCAAATAGACTGGGCTCGATGTGCCAAATGATCCAGAATGGCAGCATTTACGGGTCTCTAACACAAATATACACAATTAAAATTAACAACAAGTGTAGTCTTTTACATACACTAGGACATTAATCTCTACTGTTCTTCTCTGGAAAAAAGATGATACATGGATGGAATTTTTTCAAATGGCCATGCTGTCGCTTTATGGAAACCAAATCCCAAAGTATAGTCTATTCAGGAAATTATGTATGTGCATACGCATATATATGTTTAGATTTAAAGACACCAGACATTACATTATGATAGTGTTGGCTTTAATGTCATTATACTCTAGAAAGTACTAATGATGTTTTTTTTCCTTCCAATAAATCGATATAAATTTCTGTAAATGAAGTTAATATTCAAATAGTTAAACATATTTTTGTCTTGTTAATTCAAATGTTTTGACCTTTACAAACAGCTTACTTTCCTGACATTCTGGCTTGATATTCTGCTTGAGTTCAAAACCAGCATCTGCTTCCCCGTTGTTTTATAACAAATCTTCTGCAGAACAAGTAACTGCTACCTTCTTTGCAAGCATGGAGGTTAAAAACAAGTTCCTGACCTTAAAAGTGAGTAAACAGAATTATCTATTATACTCCTGTTATTTTTGTCATCTTTACTTACATCAACAAAAAGCACCCACTGTCTCAACACCTTCAGCCCTTTTTGTTGATGGCACTGCCTTTCCTGATATCTTCATCTTGTTTATTTTTAAATCCTTGGATTTTTTTAGTATGAACGATTCTGTACTTTTCAAGGTTTTCAACATTAAATTTTCAAATATATATTTTAATTTCCCACGTGCAAGATTTGCTTTCCTTGTTCTTATCTCTTTGTTCACATCATCATCTCTGTTTTACCTACTTCCTTGAAGTGTGTGGAAGTTGCTGTATGAGCTTACTTAGGGCTTTTCTCTGAATTTATGATGTTCGCAGCCTGACATTTTGAGAATTAGCTGTTCTCCAATTATGAACTGGTGGTAAGTAGAGCTGAATTTGAAATTTGTATAATGTGCTATCTCATTATTTGATTCCATTTCTTACCAAATACAGACCATTTTTGTGGGAGTTTTTTTAGGTGCCTCTTCCATCATACGATAGTTCAACATTCTTTTTTAAAAGTTTTCATCTCCCTGGATGCAGAATAAAACTTGAAGCCCTATATGCTCTAAAATTGAATCTAAATACGAAAATAACATTACTTCTTATAACTTTGCATCAGTGTTTTGGTTTAGTCTGGTGGGGCTGTATTTTGATTCTGTATTTTGACTTTTTAACAATTTTGGCTTTCAGTGTGATTTCAGGTTTTCACTGGTATTTCATCTTTGTCTGCAAGTTTTTATCTTTTATTTGGTATTGATGTCTCATCTCTTATACATGGTGATTTAATTGATTGATAGATATGCATATCTAGTTTGATAATAGATCAAAACTTATAAACCCTGAAAATGGAAAAATAGAAGGCTGCTGATTATGACAAGGCAGACTGCCATTAAGAACTGAGCTTCCCAGACATGCTGGACAGCCTGCCTGAACACTGTCCTTACACACACCTAGCTGGAAATGGATAGAGAAAACAAAAATAACTCTCAAGCACTTCAAGCATTGCATGCCATGAGATACATCAGATAAGCAAAATTAGTTATATTAATATAGGTATCTTGACTGGCAACCGGATCTTGTTTCTGTGCAAAGATATCCAGTGAAAATGAAAGGCAAATAGCAAGATTCACATCTTCAGCTAGGAAAAGCAGAGAAACTGGAGGCATAATTTAGATGCCCAAATGCTGATATAATATGAAAATATGTGCAGTTTTCTAAGTTGCTGTTGGATGACTCCAGGAATGTTTAGAAACCGTCTCCTTTCTGTATGGATGAAACAGAACACATGGCTTATGCATTAATATTAACAATACCCGAGCAAGCTCAAATAGAGAGGAAATTCTGTTTTTATTTCAAGCATGTAACTCTTTCTGTTTCTTTATTTATGGAGGGGCACGTGCTTTTAACTGACATTAATCAGAAGACAATTACCACTATTGCCGAAGAAGAGCTAGCAAATGCTTTGCTGTACCCTGAGAATATGGAGATTATTTATTCATAGTTATAAATACAGAAAGTAAAGGCCATATACAAGTGAAATGAGGTGAAAGAATACACATGGATGACAGGAAAAATGCTCGCAAAGCATATACACATTTCTACATTTTTTTAGAAATAGACTAGAAACCTGGCTATTTTACTTGTTCTAGACTTTTTCTCGTTTTCAAGCAGTAGCTCAACTAGAAACTAAATAGGTGATTGCATGTCTGATCTGTTTTTATAGATGCTTGACACTGATTGTGATTTAATGATCATGAATTTTCTTTCTTTGATTTGAAATATAAGTTTAGATATGCAAGTATGAGTCCACATTACCTCATCTAATATGATGCGATCATTACTAAAGTACTTTAAAACAGATTCTAGTCTGTATTTAGCATTTCAGTTGTGGAATGGCACTTACAAAGCATGTATTGTCTTCTCTTGACATTTGTTCAACAGAAACTGAAAATAAGAAACCCAGAGTCATCTCCACTTGTGGATAAATAAGTGGATAAATGAAACAAATTAACCCTTAAGGCTTCAGAACATGCGGGACTGCACAGCCTCAGTACATCACAGCTTAACATCTCCAAGGTACAGCAAGGGTGGAATTCTGGAGGGCTCTTAATAACGACTACTTTCCCACAGTGTTAGCATGGTTAGTGTTGAGTTGGTTATAAGTATCCTTATCATGTATTATGTTAATGTTAGTTTTTGGCATGTTACGGGGTTTTTTTGGTACAAGAGGCAATGTGGAGCCTCTCAGGGCCAAGCTTCACAGAAAGGAATCTGGATGTCCAACATGAAGCTCCTATCTTTATCAGCTTGGAACAAGACAAAATAAAACAGAGTTCTTGCAAGCACCGTCAGAGATAAAGGTAATGTCCAAAAATGCATCTTCATTTTGCTGCCAGATGTGCTCCTGTAGCTGAAGTTCTGAAGCCTGAAAACACTAAAGTTCAGAGCAAATAATTTAGTCACCTATCTTGTCTACAGCCATTTAAGACTCATAAACAAAGTGTCTCCACAGCTACATCCCAGAAGAATACTTACACGGTTGACATTACGTTTAACAGAACTCACTGCAAGCATGGTTTCTACCATTCAGTATGGTTGCTGGTTCCTGCCCTTTGCTAATGCTGAGTTATTATACCAGCGACTACAGAGTGAGAGGCTTGTGTCCTTAAGTCTAATAAGAATCCAATCCTCAGCTTTCTAGAGAGAAAAAAAAAAAAAGAAGAAAAAAAAAGAGAACTATCATGTAACTGAATAGTGCTGGCATGAGCTACCTCCACTTCTGTTGCCAGAATGTCCCCTCAGTGTACAAGATAGTTTAGGTCATTCATAGGAGTGTAGCTCCTCCTGATCGATACCAAGGGAGCCTAGCTTTGTGCATTCAATTCCATTTCACACATTCAATAGTTAGATAAGAAGATGTTAAGTTTTGTCACGTAAAGTTACTTTTTGGATGTGGATCCTGAATACTCAATGAATGCTATACTCCCCGTTTTTCATCCTACTGCACAAATTGAGAA
This sequence comes from Sagittarius serpentarius, assembly GCA_034782735.1. Classification (NCBI taxonomy): domain Eukaryota; kingdom Metazoa; phylum Chordata; class Aves; order Accipitriformes; family Sagittariidae; genus Sagittarius; species Sagittarius serpentarius. The sequence continues at coordinate 8,524,979 of JAVKLA010000008.1, forward strand.
GTAATATAGTCTGTGGTTTTTACAGAATGGTTCCTTTTATGGCCATTAATACATACTGAATTTTTGGTAAATTCCAATATTTTTGTCTTGATATTTTTCACCCTGTGCAGAATTCATCTTAAGTTTTCTGTACAATCTATACGGTTTATCTCTACCTTCTAATATTCTTGTGAAGTTAATTTGCTGTATACACGCTGGATTTGTTGTTTTTTAACAGGGACTATCTTCTCATGTTCATACTGCAAACTAGACCAGACAAGAAAAGAACTGTTAAATGTTTCCTGCACCAAAAAATAACCAAAGAGTTAATGTGAAATCCAACTCATTTCCTCATCAGTCACTAACTGAGAAACAATTCCAGTGTTTAGTTACTATCAGGTGGTCAGCCAATATAAGTCAAGACCTTTGTTGGCCACAGGTGAAGTCAGATCCAACACTGTTGCTGGAATTCACCTTATTAAATACATACACGTAAACCACAGGTGTCTACACCTGATCTAGTCATCTAGGCTGCATTTTTACAGAGTAGAGAAAAACAGTTTCTTCTAGAGTGGACTTTTTACATACTAAAGTGTCCTAGTTTCGGCTGGGATAGAATTAATTATCTTCCTAGTAGCTGGTACAGCGCTGTGTTTTGGGTTTAGTATGAGAAGAATGTTGATAACACCCCGATGTTTTCAG
>JAVKLA010000008.1:8525759-8539909 GCA_034782735.1 Sagittarius serpentarius
ATTATTGTCACTTTATTGTTGTTATTAGTGTCACTGTTAGTTTCTTCCTTTCTGTTCTATTAAACTGTTCTTACCTCGACCCACGAGCTTTACTTCATTTTCCGATTCTCTCCCCCATCCCACTGGGTGGAGGGGAAGTGAGTGAGCGGCTGCGTGGTGCTGAGTTGCTGCCTGGGGTTAAACCATGACATAAAGTCAATTAAAAATTCCTAAAAGTGGCTTTTCCTTTCCATTAACTATAAAGGAAGTCTGCCTGGACTAGCTCAACTTTAGATATTGTAGATACTTAAAGCTACATGAGATGTATTTACTACATACTGTCAAGATGTTTTGTTCTGTTTTCTACTCAAAATAGCATGTGTTGATATATCTGTGTATCAGCCACCAAGATCTAATCTAACAAAAGTAGTTTTCGGCCCTGCAAACCACAAGTACCTTTGATCACACTTTGTTCCCAAAAGGTTAACACTGTATGTAGGCATTCACAATAACTGATATATCACGGATCCTCAAAACAACATGCTTTTATGCTTGGACCTCTAATGTACTATACGTGATCTGAACTCTGATTAAATATGATCCAGCTTCCAACACCCTTAGTGTCTACATTCCTGTTTCGCTCGATCTTTCTTCAGGTTTTGTGTCTCTGAAGTTTGAAACAATGGGATCATTACTTCAACATCAGTGTACTTACTCTCTGAATATAGAAGAATTTTGAAGAGCTTCAAACTGCAGTGAGAAAACTACAGCTTTAAAAGTTCGAAGAGGAATATTGAATTGTGTCAAAGTATACCTCAGCAGTTTCAGTCTAGGACTACACTGAGAGGATAGTTCTGTAGAAAGAAGATAAAGAGGCGCAAGGTACGTTACCAGAAAGGAACAGAGGCAGAAATAATTATCTTCTGGTGCTCTACCATTGTTAGTTTTATGGTCAGTTGTGGAGAACGTTAATGTGAGCAGAGAGCTCCACTTAAAGCAAGGAAATATGTAGCTTTGTATCTTGAGTGATTCTGAAGAGGCAATATGACATGGCAGAAACTGTTCAGACTAAAAAAAATGGCAAGGACTTGGAACCTCATTCTCATAAAAAGAAGATATTTTCAGTATAATTATCATGGAGAGTATTATGAAAAATTTGGCATGTTACTCATGTGCAATCTTAACATCGATGAAGGTAGCTGTGATACCAACAAGCGTGTCCTTTCACCCCCACTTCTACTTCCTTTCGTTTCTGTTTTTCAGCTATGCTGCTCAGGCTAGAGAAAGAAAAATGTATTTCCAGACTATTTTGAAACTGAAGAGAACAATACCACTTTAATGGAAAGAACAACAATATTTATATAGAACAACAATGTTTATACAAATTTTTGAGAGTATACCCTACATCCTTAGCAAACAATAAATTACAAGAAAAGTGTGCTTAAAAACACTCAGTATTATCTCAAGACCTTTGAATAATGCAACAGCCTCTTGTCAGCGTAGCAGTTGCTCTATCATTATTCTCACTCTAGGCACTTTCTGGACAGTGATAAAATATGCTTTCTTTACTCAGTAAGAGATCCATGAGTTCTGAAATCATTTCATAAAGCAATCTTCCTTTTGCTGTCATTGTAACTTGAACTCTCTTCCTGTTACTTTTTTTTCCGCAAGACTCATAGAAGATGTCTGGAGTAATTAGCCTTTCCTCCACTGATTCTTGAAGCAAAACATAATTTTAAGGTTGCAGATGTAACTAGAATTATAAGCTCGTTCCCTCTATCGTCAGTGATGCATGGTCTTTCAAATGGATGACTCTTGTCTTCTAAGACAGCCGTTCAGGATAACTAGCACGCAGCACCCTTGCATGTTCTTGTCTCTCTACACTGACAAGCCTGGGTGACTAGTGTAGGCCAGGTACGGATTTAGACTGCTACAGCTGGACCGTGTTAGTTCCGTCCTCAGGAATTAGACTCCCATTAGTTATCCTTCCCAAACCCCTTTCCCTCCAGAAACACTTTGGTTAGATGGAAGGTAAAAACAAATTTCGTATGTCTTCGTATTGTGTTTTTGGAGACTGACAACAAAATTTTTTGTTGCAAAGCATCTACCATTGGTATGATGCCACTCGGGACTAGTTTGACCTTGTGAGGAACATCAAGCTACGGTCTGGCCACTGGGTAATCACTCCCGTGATTGTATAATGAATCTGAAGCACAGCGACAGAAGAGGATGGATGACTTGACCGTGCTGCCAGCAGTCCGACATGCCAATGAGACAGAAGGAGACATGAAGGAAAGAAAGAAATGAAGAATGGAAGGCAAAGAGATTGAAGAGAATCACAAAAAGACCATAAAATGCTGCTTCCAGAAGATGTCTAACGTGATTATGGAGTGAATGGATAAGACGTGGGTTTTTCACAGGACATGCTTAAGAGAGTACATACCTAGAAGAGGGAAACCTCAGTAATACAAACAGCTGTAGTTTTGTTTCTGCATAATCATGGACTACAAAATATGCAAGCAATATTTTGGAAAGGGAGAACTAGCAAATGAGCCACAAACCAACAAACCATTAGCAACACAGACTTCATTCTATCTTTATTCAAGGCTCTGAAATAAGAGCAGATGCAGTATAATAATGCTTATAAAAGCCCCTAGTTACAAGGTTTTATCCTATATCTGATGCTTGTACATAACTGGCAAGAGTTCAGTGCAACTGCACACCCACATTTTTAGATGAACTGAGTTTAAATGCAAGTGAAGAGAAAGGAGATTTTATTTCGTTAGTAAGTAAAAAATATCAGATTTGAATACAAAGACAGCAGACTCAATGTACCATACAACAGTCCAAATTTGCCACGCCACCTGATTATTCAACCTGATTATAGTCTCCAGGCAATTTGCACATGTGACTTAAAATAGCATCTCTAATGTCTTTGTAGTAACAGACCATGTCAGGAAGAAATTCAGTTGGTTGGTTGTATGTAAACGACACTTTTGTAGCCCGTAATTCATAACATCCTAAATTTAGGAAGGTGATCCACCCTCCCTAAAGATCATAAGCATCGTGATGTACTCACCATGACCCAAGGAAATGAAAGACAGCAATAATGCTGCAGTTCAGATGAGTCAATTAGAAATGCCATCTTGCTAGAGGGCACCTTTCACCACAATCTGCATTGCTCAGAAAGCAGTTCAATTAGACAGATAGCACAGTCCAAACAGAAAATTTCCCAGCTGTCCAGCTTAAACACCAAGCTTAAAATTGGTGCACATCTTATTTTAAATTTGATTATAATGCGGATTTCTGATGATAGGCATAAAAGTTTGTTTTAAAGAAACATTTCAGTGATATATATTAATTCTTCCAGACATAAAGGACGACATAGAAGAAACCATGAAACTGAAGGTAAGAGAATTTAAAATGAATTGTTTTAGACAGAAGTTTTATGGGAAGGAACGGAAACAAAAAAATTCTTTTCCATTCTGTTTATGTTAGGATATTGCTGCTTCCAGCCAGTTACAATATTTTTGGCCTTTGGTCTTATGAAACGGTAAAAATGACACTAGCTGAAGTTGAAAGGTCTCAAAGAGAGCCAGTAAGCTCACAGCATGATAAGCTGGGAGAAAAGCACATTTCAGGGCTTTTGTGTGTTTTGTGGTATGTGAAACAACTATACTTACGAAGCTTTAATCTTGCTGTAACTCTTGGAAAATATGTCCTGCTGTTTGAGTCTATTATCACCCTGTTGGGCCTTCACTTGTAATAGTCTGTGAACACTCAACCTAAGCGCATATATGTAGAAAACCTTCAGAATGACCAGTCCTGTGACTCTAAGGGTGGAGGTGGATGATGATAACTTTTTGAAAATTTTGTTATATAATGTCTGATACCTTTCTGTATGTTTAATGTGCTTTATTATTCCAATACTTTTTCTTCCTCAACTCTTTCCTAATAAACCCAGTTTATAAAAATACTGGTATTAGTAAGCAAGCACGATACATGATAATAAATTTTTATCAGGCTAGCTGTGCATCCATTCTCATAAAAGCTGGAGGCATCCTAAAAGAACACTTATTTCTTCACAAATATCTGAAACCAGCTATCAATAAAGAGATAATGCCAGAAAGAAAGTCATCGTTCCCAACAAAAGGCCATAGGTTCTTCACTACTGTCACTTAATAGTTACATCTATAACATTTTTTAACATTTCTGAAATGAACGAGGATATTTATACCATCACAATAAAAGAGTCGCAATACTTAGCAGGACGTTACATTGCCATTGCCTGTTCTGGTTATTAGAAAAAAAATTTCAGATGGTCCCCTAACAAAACAAGACTCCTGCAGCAACACTCACTGTGTGGGTATGGTAGTGTATGTGCTACCAACTTAATTCCAGTCACTTACTGCTTAATGTCAGTCACTTCTGACAGAGAGCTGGAAGCATCAAAAATACGTAAGTTCTTACAGTTTTCATAAAAACAGGTACTTGGGAAGAGAAGACCATTATTAATCTAAATAAAAGAAAGGATTCAGCGTGGGCTCAGCCCATCATAAATGCCAGGGCATGCAGAGGGGAAAGAGGTGTATGATTGGAGATCTACGTACCACTGGGAAAAAAACAAGCTAAACAAAACAACCAACTTTGGTAAGGGCTCCCAATTCACTACCAGGTACAAACTTGTCAGTAAGAGAATTCAATTCACTTGACTTAGACGTCTTATTTCCACCTGCAGCTTAGATAAGAGTTACCTCACCAGCACTAGCCATCTGAAAGTTAGTTATTTACCCCAAACTAGTCATATAGGCTATGTCTGTAGTGCTGAAAGGGGGTAGCACTGAACAGGAGTGACTAATAGCACTGTTGGCTCTCCCGGAAACTGAGGTACTTGTTTGAGAAGGACTCTGTCTACAAACATACGAAACTTGTAAGGTGTAAGGCATCTAATAAAGATGGACGGCGTTCTGCTTCAGGTTTTAGTTGATTCTGGTGCTCACTGAACAACTTTATTATCATTAATTGCATCTGCATCTTAGAGAGTGGATTTGGGTGGGAGAAAACAAGTTGTAACACTCCAAGGCACTTCCAGGAAGACGATAAGTAATTAAATAGTTAAGTCGGTATCCAGTATCTGAGCTCGTTCCTTGACAATCTTTTATTGGACAGTAGGATATCTATAGCTAGTGGAGCTAACGGGCATCTCCAGAAGATGAGATGAATTATCCTCAGAAAGACTTACCTCTGCTGCTGATCGTAGTCGAAATGTAAGCAATAAGCTTAGACTAGACAATCAGCTTAACAGTTTAAATTAGGTATGATTAATCCCATCCTATAAACTACGGAACTACTCTCAGGGCACCTGAATTCCTTCTACAGTCAATGAGGAAGGCTAAGGGTTTTTTTGAAGATACTATAAGGAAATCCAATTAGCTTAACTTTGCTTGTTAAACTGAAGCAGGCAGAATCACTCTCCTGAGGCCTTTACGTGAAACAAACTCTTACTATTGACTATCCAGGAAACTTAAGCACTTGTTTTAGAAAGATTGCTTTAACAAACCCAGAGCATTTAGGTATAAGGTGTCTAATAAAGGTGAACTGATTTCTCTTTCAGATTTCATTACATCTGGTGGTCAGTGAAGAGCCTTAACATCATTAGAGCTATTAAAGTTTAATATTTAGCATTAAAATTAATGTTTATACTGTCATTTTTTACCATCTATTACCACAATGGCAGAAGATCAAAAAATGACAAAAGGCTTCCAGGAGGAGACAAAACGTTCTAAAATGTCCTATTTTTCACCCATATTATTAACATCATCTGTGTTATCAACATCATTTGTATTATTAACATTGAGAACTTGTCTAAATTGAGGAACCTAGGAACATTTCCCAGCTAGTGGATCCAGGTGTATAATCCTGCATCTTCCTAATTGGATGACAGAAATCAGAGCCCCATTGATGAGTAGGGAGGAAGCTATGGTATAGTCAAGAAGGGCCCCTGGCTTTGCACGCCTTCTTCATAGTTTAGGCTGTGAAGATTTAAACAAAACTTTAAGAATGTCAGTTTGGTGTGTCTGTATACACACACACACACACTTATAAAAAAATACTGCTTTAGGTACACATTCACAAAACATTACAGGAGTTTTGAAAACATCTTGTTAACTAGAAGGTCATTTAAGCTAGAAGCAACGTGCAAATGAATAATACAGTAGGACTCAAACAACCGCCCTGAAAGTAGGATGAGGTCTACTTGATGAATTTGCTCTGAACAGCAGGATAAGTCAGACTAAGAATAATAGCAGATGAAAAAAAAAAAAAAAAAAAGGAGAGCTAGGATACGTTTGTACCAAAGGGAAATAAAATTGCTCAAGGCTGCAGCACTGTGGAGGCTTGGGAGAAATGGTAGTGTTTTCCCGTCCCTGGGGAAGCTTGGAACTGATTCCAAAAGGCGGTACTCTGGCATGGGCTGTAGCTGAATTGTTTCCTCAGTTTTTACGGCTAACATACACATTAGGAAATCTTTATGGACAACCATGAGCAGACATTAAGGAGTTATTTTAAGGCATATTCTAAATTTGCTTTTTTTTTTTTTTCTTCATGGCTTTTGTAACTTTTTTCCCAATTCTTGCACTAGGCAGTCTATCCTTCTCCTTTTCTAGGACAAACTTACTTCCTCCTTTAGGCTTGTCTGCAACCTTAAGCAGAATCTCAGACAACAAACAGGTCACAAGCACTCCCACTAACGCGATGCTCTTTTATTTGGTTATCCTCTGGCTACCAATCATCTAGGGCAAACCCTGAGGCTACATCTATATGAATAGGTAAAAAGGACAAGGGCTGGTCTGCTGGCCCTGATGGCAGTGGCAAACGTGCCCATAAAGCTAAAATAATTTCTCATTCGCAGACAGGGTGGCCTCTTGCTTACTGCCTAGCAGGGAACAGTCTCTGTCCAGTGGTATTTCCCAGACAGCACCTAAACGTTGTCTGGCAGAGCCTTAGTTAGCAAGGGCCAAAAGCACAGGAGCACATCACACTAGCAAATCACACTGTACAGGAGATCCCATGCTAGTAGCACTTGAGCATCTGCTGTATGCCCTCGCCCTGTTTGGTCGTACTACAGACACAGCAGCAGGGTCCAGGCATGATTCAGGGGATGAGAGCATTTTTCACAGTTCTGGTTCCTTAATTGCCTTAAGTCATTACAGCATTTGTATCTGTTGTGTAATAGAACTTCTCCCTACTAGGAGCTGAGAAATAGGGCTAAAAGAAAAATATCGATACTGTCCACTTCCCCCCAAATATTTTAGGGTTCCTTCCAAGCCTATTTCTTCCTCCATCTCCTTCCTCCACAGGCATGCTAGAAAAAGATAGAGGGAAACAGCAACCTTTACTATAGAGTTACTATTTCCCATATAAAACCAAAACCAGCCTCCAAGAAAGAGCAGCAGTGGAGTTATGTCGAAAGTCCCATTTAAAACATATAAAAAAGCCCAGCTTTGATGATTAGTGGTATTGAGAAAAAAACCCACACATTAAATGACATTACATTATAGATAGCTATATTCTTAAGATATTCAGAATAATCGACTACTTTGTTTAATGAGGTACAACATACTACTTGTCTCAGCTATTGTATGTTACAAAATACCCAAAATAAAGTATTCACAAGTGGCTGCATTCATCAAATTGTATACTTTAGGAAAGAAGTAATGAAATACACAGAACAACAGACATGTTTGGAAGTGGATCTATGTTTTCAACACTGTGTTTTCAGCAGTGCAATTTTTGGCTGGAAACCAAGAATCAAGAGTTTCAGCTCATCACAGGTTTCTAAAGAATCTGGTTCAGATGAGCTGCCACTGTCAACGCTGTTTGAAGGCTGAGATTCTAACTCACAAAGCAGGATTTCATCTTACTCAACATTTACATAAGGATTCAGTAGCTTTTTCGATCTACAGTATCTGGGATCTCTCTTTTACCAATTGGAAAGGAACAGCTAACAAATAATTCAACCAGAATTCAGTTTTGGTTGGGAAAGTTTTGTCTGTAATGTCACATACACAATACTTTCTCTAATGAGTTCAAGCATCCTTAACAGATACATATGATACTAGGCTGTCAGTTCCTCAGCCAAAACTATTTACTGGTGCCACTGTGTAAATTTCAAGCAGTCTGAAGGGGAGTAAAACGGACCCATCTGGGTTTTGGTTTCTGGACAACCATTTGTTTAAGAAAGGCAGAAATTTTAGGGTAAGTGAAGTAAGTGGGTGCAAAGCCAGCCAAAATGAAATGACTTTTCCAAACAGACATAGCAACAGTCACTGCACATACTTTGTCAGTTCTATAATTTTACTTTCTAAAAGTAGGAAAGCTAGTACGTTAAATAATAGTTTTTTTGAAAGTTTCTATTGGCAATATTTTGATAAAGATGTCACTTGAAGATGACTGCTACTGAAAATTTTAGAGCTGCAAGGGTGGAAATTAAAGATTCAACCGTGAGAAGATATATTTATTTATCTATGAAAATATTAATAATGTATTAACCGTTGTTTCAAACTGACATCTGACGGATCGCTCCATGCCTGCTATGACTATCTTTATAGTAATTTCAGTCTATAATCACCCAATATTGCAGGTTTTTCCACCAGGGGAAATATTAACAGAATGGCTGTATCATAAAACAAAGACTGAAACAGCTTCTCATGCTGATTAGCGGATAGCTGAACATGATTAGTGAGTCTCCTAAAAATTTGAAGGGCCAGAAAAAGTCATTCAAAAGATGAATGCTTATCTGAACCTTTTGTGCCTGGAAGCCTGGGCTTGAGATTCTGCTGAAATAATTCCGATGTAAAATGGAAAAAATGGAAGAGCAGAGCAAGACAGTGCGGTCAGAACCTCAGACATGGAAACAGCAGTGAGGAGACAGTAGAAAAGGGAAAAATGTGAGAATAGAACAGAATATTTCAGTTGGAAGGGACCTACAAAGATCATCTAGTCCAACTGCCTCTGAGAGTTTCCCTAGTCATCAGGCCGATGGATTTGTAAAGTTAGATTTACTTTGCTGAATATTTCTCTCTTCCCTCCATACTGCTGTAGAAACACGGAAATACGTCTATACGATCTGTTTAAAATCAGTCATGTTAGAAAGTCAGGTGACATTAAGCACTGCTTTTTTTTTTAAGTCAATGAGCATTTTACTAGAATTTGGGGGTTTTTTAGGTTTTGGTGAAGTAGATGCCTTAATACAACTTCACATTTACACAAAATGAAATCTTCTGTTTCATTTTTAATTTTCAAGCTTCTTTTTCTACAAGGAATTGTATTTCACTGATGTACAAGTTCATGCTGACTCTTCACAAAAGCTGTCATAGATATATATAACCCTTCTTTACCATAACAGTCTGTGATAACTTTGCTTTTATTTTCTAGCTTTGCCTACAAGATAAAGTTATGAGGTAAAATTCTGTAAACTGTTATGTCTGTCAGTTAATACTGGTCAGATATAGCTTAAAATTACAGACTGTGAGTCCTGTACTGTTTTTATACGTAAGTTTTTGAGGTAGCGACGACATCTTCCAAGCACAGAGGAGCCCCAGGTAAATGCAGCGTTGGAACATGCTCTTGTTACACTATGTCCTTCCCCAACTCAGTATTTAGTACAACACACACTCAAATGCTTGTTCATATAGCACAGTTCCAATTACATACACAGATCTTCCTGCGCAGCTATTTCTGTATGAATTTTGATTTTCACGCATGCATTCATTCTCTTGAAGCGATGAAGATTTCCATTTGAGACATACAGGCACCCATAGAAATGACTTTACAGTATCTGTAAATATTTCAGAACAACTATTGAAAATTATGGAGGGAAAAAACCAAAACCAAAACCAAGCCAAACGAAAAGAAAAAGGCTAATATTCAGTAATCCAAGGTACTGTGGATAATGCTGGTGTATTTTCACAGTAATTTAGGCTCTGACAGACTTAAATGACGGTGAAACTGTTACATGTCAAAATACATAATCCAATAAATCTAGCTTTCTAGGAAGGCAGGCAAAATCTACTCTACTGATTATATTTATATACAAGGCAGATCTCTAAAGGACGCCTGGCTGACCAAGGGTAGGATGTGTGCCAGTCATTTCTTTCGCAATCAGTGGAAAGAAACAATAGAATGTGTAATTTGTCACACATTAATAAAGAAACCTAAAGCTGGCCAGATGATTTGTACTCCCCAAAATTCTTCTCTCCTTTGATTACAGGGAGAGCCTAGGATGACTAGCTCAGATGCAATTGTTTACACGACTGATGCCTAAAATCTGCTGAGAGGAATTTTACCCTAAAAATCATTATGTAACGAAGCTTCATTGGTTGGGCATACCAGAAAGTTTTAAGTGTAAAAAATCTGAAACCTTTACGAAGGTTTCAAGTGAAACCTGAATTTATTAATTCAGAGATTAATTTAACATGCAAAGTAACCTATTCATGGAAAGAATAGTTTTGTCTTCCAGTTTTAATTTTAAAAAGCAATGTGAGCTGGTACTATTTCCAGCTGTTTTGAAAGTAATGCATATAATGCATGGAGTATAATCATGCTTTCTATGCGGCTGGGATAAAGTGGGGGTATTAGCTGTGTTTTATTCGCACAATTAACAACGCAATGTTAAATTTAGCTGAAACAGTTTCTCCAAATATGTCTTTTTCTAAAATTCCTTTCTTAATTACCACTTTGTCCACATAATGAATAAGGACTCTTCGGTTAATTTTCATAAGCATCGCTTTCCTGTCTTAATACGTAATACAGTCTGTAAAATTATTTCTACCTTTTAAAAATTATTTATATTCTCTTTATATTCTGAAGAGATCCAAGATTGTATTTCTCATTAAACCTAATTTCTTCCATCTTTTTATATATATGTTGTCTTTTAGTAAACCCGTAAGGTGGTATTTGTTTATTAATTTCTTAAACTTTAAACAGGAGGCCTTTGGCACATTCTGAAATATGAAGAATAACCCTTTGATTATCAGAAAGCTGTTCAAAGTTTAATGTATGACTGGGTGTTGCAATTATTAAGTAACCACTGAAACATTTCTAAAATAAAACCACTCTGTTTATAGACTTGCCTCAAATACACACTCTGATCTAAAAAAAGTAGAATCCAACATTATTCATAGCAAAAATTGCCATTTGGTGTAACTGGCATCTGTCCAAATGTCATTAAAAGCACCCGTCTAAGGCTACTTACAGGTCAGCTGGGTTTAATTCCAGAGGTGGTCAACTCTATTCTCCATTATAAAAGTTATGTGTTGACTTGATCATTCATGTGTTGGTATTTCCTTACCATTTTGAAAAGCTGAAAAAAAATAGTCCATATAAGCCATTAAACCTTATTTAAATTTGCTTTTGGATGCTTGTGGAAATCTTTAAATCTCAAAAGGTACATCTACAGTATCAAAAGGCATACGTCCCTAGTTCACTCCTCAGCCCCCATCTGCTTATCATTCACACAATGCAAACATTAGCTCATTTACGGGCTTTCTTCTGGAAAGAAAAAAACCCAAAATAGTTTCTTCTGAAACAAAGCCAGATACAGTTTTGGGGATACTTCACTCTACTGGCAATTCTGATGTTTTTTAGGTGTAACACTATATGGCTTTTAGCAGAAAACTGTGTAGCCTACTTGTGCATGCATGCAAATGCGTATCTGCGCCAGAGGTTTGATAAAACAAATCTGTGCAAAGCACAAGCAGTACTGGTTATTCATTATCACACCACCAACAAAATGAGAACATCCAGTTGTTTTATGTTGGAAAACACGAAAAAAGGCCTTTATCCTGTGAAGGGCTTGGTAACTTTTTCCTATGCTCCCTTTTTCGTGTTTAGCTTGAGCTGCTGTATGCCTGCCTCTGTGATGTTGGAAACGGCCGGTGACATACCCACGGAGGACGGTACACACCTGCGCTGGTGTTTACAGCTCATCCCCATGTGTTGCTCCGCCAGGCTCGTTGCTAGCATGTGCACTGTCGACACTTAGCACAAGAGGGAAGTAAGACTGATAAAAGTTTTTACCAAGGCTTCTAAAGGTTTGAGGGGGATGGTCCCCACCACCCGCAAAGGAAGAACCACCCCCTGGGTGGCTGCAGAGGCTGTGTGGATGGGAGTACAGCTCTTCCACCCTCTATCATTCTCTGATGCTACTCCGTGCTCTCAGTTATTCCTGTGTACCTCCATTTGTGTTGGCGGCATGAAATGTTTTGTCTTTCCTCAAAAATACTTAACACCGCTAGTAGTGCTTGAATAAAATCTGCACGCTTTTTTTGTGCTTCGGTACAGGCTGTGGAACAGTATTAAGGCCATTAAGGTGAAGAAAAAAAATGTCATTCAGACATACTGCTTTTTTCTATTACCACTTTGCTTTCAGAGAGGATTGAGAATCAGCATCACACCCATGGGTAAGGAATTCCCTTAGGCCATTCTTCTCCTCTTAGACGTGTGTCAGTACATGTTTCTTGCTTAGTTACCTTACGCATCGAAAAAGGAGGTTGTGTAGGTAGTATCTACTGCCTAAGGAAAACTTGATACTCATGATCTTCCGTGGGTGAAGTTAACAGCCTAAGCCATGGCACTCCTGATGGAGCCGAGGGCTCAGAGCACAGAGATGACGTAGAATGCAATAACAAACATTACGTAGCACGAGATCTGATGTAGGATGAGTTCATTTTTACTTCCAGTCATTCCAGCTGACACAGAGACACTAATCCTAAAATATTTCAGCACAAATCTTGATGTTGAAGAAACAAATATTGTAAGCTGTGTTAAGTCACTTATGTAGAGGAGCTTTTTGAAGAATGAGAAAAAAGATATTGAGTTGTAGATTTAATTTATAAGGTGGTATTTTTTTCATTAGCACCTTGAAGTGTATGTTTAGTCCATGACTGTTGAATCAGAGAGAGATTTCAGATGAAATCTTTGTTTTTCCAATTCTGAACTCTCACACTTTTGGACCTTAGGAAAAAACACCTTCTTTCTTGGCTAAAAGGCAGCAAACCTGGGATGCTCCTTTCATGTATTGATCATTAAATATCAATCAGTAATGATCTGGTAAAAACACCCTACTTCCTTAACTGTCACTGTTAAACAGCATTACTTGAAACAGGACTGTTACCCCAATCCCAGGCCAGCTTCGATGTCTGAAACGCTCCAAGGACAGATTCCTTGATGTCACTGGCAACTTCTTCTAGTCTCGAACAGCCCTCCTGACTTTTTTCCCCCTAATGTCCAAACCAAACCTCCCAAGATTAAATGTGGAGTATTTGCCCACTCTTTACGTCACCTGGTCTTTACGTCACCTGGCACTATTGTTGTCTTCGTAGTGGCCCTTCAAGTAGTCGCAAGCAATCACTAGGTCACTCCTTAGCCTCCTCTTCCCAAGACCACAAAAGCCCAGCCCCTCAATCCCTTTTTTGTAGGGTATGTTTTAGGCCCCGACCACTGTGGTCACCCATCCCTGGACCGGTTTCTCCTGTGACTGGGGCGCCCAATGCCGGCTGTCGTATGCCAGCTCCTGTCTACCAGTGTCAAGCGGAGGGGAACAGTAAGACTCCCCTCAGCCCGCTGGCCATCCCCCTCCTGACGGAGCCTGGTACGTGGCTGGGCCGTGAAAACACGCTCTGGGCCGACGTTGGCCGTGGCACCCGCCGTAAGCCCGGTACTTTCCTGCCGGCCCGGCCCAGGGCAGTCGCTCACAGTCGGTGGGGGTCACGGGGCGACACCATCTCGGGTGCAGACCGTGGTCCTGCCCAGAGCAGGAGGTTTCTGTCGGCCCCGCCATTCCTGGTGGCTTTCTGGCCCGTGACCTAACAGGCAACCGCTAATTACCCCGGCAGCGCTACCAGACGGGGAACACTTAAGCGACTGAAAGTAAGAGCTCTTCGTTCCCCAAACAGAAAGCAGCGAGATGCCCGGACCGGGCGCCCACCGGCGAGCAGCGCCGTTGCGGAGCGCGTGGGCTCCTCCCGGCCGGGTCGGGGCGTGACCGGCTTTTGGCTGCCCGCGGCCGTAACCTGCCGCGAGCGAGCGAGCGAGCCACCGGCGAACGCCGCCCGCCGCCCTTCACCGCTCGCCCCCCTCCCGCGACACCCCTCCCTCGGCCCCGGGGGGGG
>JAVKLA010000008.1:8540100-8561851 GCA_034782735.1 Sagittarius serpentarius
CAGCGGGCGGCGCGGGGCAGTGGCCTCGGGAGTGACGGGGAGGAGGCCGGGGCGGCCGGTGGGTTCGGATCTTCCCCTGGGGGGTGGGGGTGGGGGTGTGTGTGTGTGTGGGGGGGTGAGCGCCCGTGCCGGGACGCGGTAAGGGATGGTTTCCTTCCCCCCGCCCCCGGTGAGCGACAGGCTGCGGGGGCACCGGGCTTTTCTCAGAAGGAACTTCTCGAAGGAAATCCGGGGAATTAAATGAAGCGGGAGGGATTAAGCCAGAAGGGAATTTCCCCTGCACGTCGTGGCTGTCAGGACAACGACATGTACGTTTTGAGCCCCGGACTCAAAACCGCTGTCAGCAAAATGAAAACCTGCAGCGGCTTTGTAACTCAGCTGGCTGGGGCTTCGTGTAAGCGCCCATCTATTAATTCCATTTATTTGTTTCAGGAAAAGGCTCCCTTATTGTTTAAAGAGGGGAGTCATTTATTGTGTACTGCCCCTTTAAAATGCTATATGTACAGTTTGGTTGCTAGGTCCCTTTTTTTTTTTATGGATACCAGATGTAGGGAAAAAAGCAGTTTATGTTCCAACAAGTCTACGGAGTGGATGTACATTTCTAGCTGTTAGCAAAACATTTGCTAATTACAATACTTCTTCCTTCCTTCTCTTTAAAACATTGGTATCTTGCGGAGCGTGCTTTTTGCTGAAGTGTAGCTGAACATTGCGGTGTCAGTGCTGTTTTGCAAAGAAACAGTTGAGTAAATGTTGAAAATTCAACTAAAGTTCACTAAATACCTCAACTGAGATTGGGAAGAGCAAGTTTTGGTTTTGTTTTCCCTATTTCAAAGCTGGAGCAACTGACATATGAGTCGTGAACAGATGGCGTAAATCAGTCAACACAAATCCTGCCTAACGTTGGTGTTACGGTATAGTACTTTACTCAAATTAACATTAATTTTGGACACCAAAATGGTTTTTAAGGAAGTTTGTTGGAGTAATTCTGTCCATGCGGTGTATTGCTTGGTATAAATTTTTACTTTTGGACTGGCTGGATAAACAAATAATTTTTAGCTAATTTATCGTTCTTAAGTAAATGGAACTTTTTTGCTTTATTTAACATAAATGGAACTTTTTTGGTTTGTTTAACAAACACAAGTTTCAAATAAAGCTTCTGGTAACTGTCTGATAAGAATTATCCAATGGATTATTTCTGTTCTTTCGATTACACACTGGGCAGACTGGTCTATCTTTACTTTTGGTCTAATTGGTTTTTTGGTCTAATTTTGGCTGTCTTGCCTTTTCAGTAGCGTATCAATCAGTCTTTCTCCTATTTTTTCCCCTTGCCAACCCACCCTCTGCCCACATGCATGGGAAAGGGGAAAATTGCCTCACGTATTCTTGTTCTCCCAGCAGGCAAGTAGGAGGTGTTTCATGATACCTTATTCCTCTGTAATAGGGAAGCCACAGATTTGCCCTGCTGCCTACACTTATTTAAATCTCTTTTTAATCCAGAAATCTATGTATACAATTCAGGGGGAAGGTAGTTTTCAAGAAAGTTAGCAAAATTTGTAATTTTGATCCGGATCTAGCTTGCATATACTTACTGATTTAGGGTTATGCTTCCCCCTTTTTCCATAAACCCTTGAGAATGGCTGGAGTAAAGGCCCATCATGATTTCCTGTATTCCCGTGCAAGCTGCTGGTGTGGTGTGCAAGACCTTAGAGACCTTTCTCAAGCGTCAGGATGGGGGAGGAAACAGCTTTCGCTGTCCATGGGGGCACAGCTTCTTTTCACACCCTTTTTTCTGTGCAAAGCAGTACTCCGTCACCACCTGGGAACCCAGGGAAGCCAAAACTCACCCTCTACTCCCGCTCCTGGAGCTCTGTAATCACAACTGCAATCTGCCCCATGCTCCCCAATAGCACCCCCACCCCGCCTCACGTTTCCCACGCCAGCTACCATCGCTGCCAGCTATCGTTGTTTTCCTTCCCAGTCACAAGATACTTGCTCTTTTCTGTTACTGTGAGCCGACCCCGGGGCTTCCGCTTTCTCACGGAGACCGGAGAACCAGGCTGCTTCTCGCTGCCTTTCTCTCTGGAGCTCATGGTACTCTTTCCCCGTGGGGTGACCCAGCAGCCGTTCCACACTTGATCTTAAGGCATCTTCCAGGAAAACAAAGTTACTGGTTGAAATCCCCGCTGAAGGCGGCTGGCCAGCGTCGCAGGTCCCCCATTTCCCAGGTGGCTGCTCTCACCGTGAGCATCTCCCCCACCAATGCTCCTGCTTTTCCTGCGCCGCACCCTTGGAAGAGGATTTTGCCTCCTGAATAAAGAGAAGTGCTGCAAAGCCTGGGGTCGGGACCTCTTTCTGGTTGCACTTCTGCTCCTAACATCTCCTGCTGGCCTGCTTTGGGAAACTGGCTGTGCGGCACGGCAGCACCCCGGCCCTCCCTCTGCAGAGACACCGAGGCTTACAGCAAGCAGAGAGAGACTGTCCCCCGATTTAGACACCGAATTACTCTTTGTAGGATCTCAGAAGTGCCTTAGGAGGAGGCTGTAGAGTTTTCTTCACTGACAGACTAGTAAAGAGTCTGAATTAATGTTTTTAAAACGGATGCGTGTTTCATGTAACAACAGGTAGGAGAAAAACATTTAGGAAAAATGGCTTGTGGAAGGGAAGGAGAAAGATGTCTCAGTCATCCCAGCTTCTGACAACAAGTAGTTTGTTAGAGTGGGTGGTAAATTTCAACCAAAGCCTCTTCAAGAACCAGTTATGTTGTTTTTTTTCTGCTGGTTATATTTGGAATACAAGCTTTAATTCATTTGCTAAGAATCAGGTTGCTGGGTTTAGATGGCTGCCCTTCACGTCCTGCAAAGCGAAAATTAAGAGCCTAGGCTAGGCAGGTTGAACATGATCCGGAGGCAGCTGCCTGTCAGAGAACAACCTGTTTAGACCCTCTCATGGCTCACTGTCCTTAACTCTGTCACCTTTACCCATGTCAGCTATAGGTACCACTTACTATGCACCTAGCAAAGTATCGGCTGCACAGGTAGTGTACAGAAGAGCCTCATCATATGAACTGCAGTTGAGGTTCACATGCATGGAATTTGAATTTCAGAATATTTTAGTAAATACTAAGATAGAAAAGGATTCCTTCTTACAGTATGCTTGCTAATGTGGACCCAGACTAATGTTAAATGACAAGAAAGGTGGTGATTTCAATGGGTTTGTCTTCTTTAGGGGAAGTCATATTATGCCTGAGAGCATTTGAAGTAGGAGACCAAGCTGTAATTACACTTAAAAAGGGTTGTATTTTTCCCCTTGGATGAATAATCTGGAAGGGAAACAAAGTCACAGATGTTGAAGGAATTAAATTAAAAAAAAAAGATTTTGAGGGCTCAGCCGTAACCAAACAGGAGGCGGTACGTTTTTTATGCTAGACTCCAAATGTTACTGCTTTTCCAAATCCCACGTTCCTGATCACTGAGGAAACACATAGTAATACTTTTCCCCTAAAAAGTACTACTAATTTCCTTTTGAAATTATTTTCAACCAGTCATGAACCTGGAATACTTTATTCCACGGCATTCCACAGCAAATGACTTCTACTTAATTTGAGAATAGTAAACAAAGAGCTCCAGGTATGGTGATATTCAAAGAAGATATTAAAGCAAAAAAACCCCAACCAAAACCAAACCAAACAAAAAAACACAACCCAAGAAAAAAGTATAGCAAAGAAATCTTTTCCTACAGTGATTAAACTTTTAATGTGACAAATATTCTCATTTGTGTAACGTACGTGTGTATTTGTGCATGGGTGTGTGCTTGCAGATGTATGCTACAAGTGTGACAACTGAGAGATGTATTTTAAATTATTTGGTGAAAAAAGAAAATAATGCTTCTCAGTTGTTTGCCATTTTATTCATCTGTATTATATACTGAAGAATGTGAAATTATCTATATTATGTTAGAAAAGAACAGTCTAGAAGGAAATGTAACCATTTTCCCTGAAAAACTCTGTAGCAAGAAAGATTACATATGCATGTTTTGTTTGCTTTAGAACTAACTTTTTTATCTTCCAGAAAAATTGTCAGTAAAATGCAGTGGAAATGAGAGCAATCTTCTATGCATATTAGCAACCTTACCCACATTTTCATGGTTTTACAGCAAGTAGAGATCAGAAAAAGTCCTCATAAGAAGGAAGCCTTAACTTGCGCTAGTAATAAACTGAAAGCTTTGAGGAAAAATGGTTTAAATATTTTGAGGAGAGACAAGTATTTTATCATCAGCTTATTTTTTCATCAGTCGCTCCAAATTAAATTTATCAAACCCAAGAGAGATTCCTGGAACTTCAAGAATCTGAACATGATGTAGGTAGAACAGATATATTCTTACCTCCTTTCTTAAGAAGAAACAGTCGCTTTGATAACGATCTTCGGGTAGTAAAGTAATTCAAAACCAACATTCACAATTCTAACACAATTTTAAGCCGAGAGTCACCACTTAGCTCTTTATTGAAAGCACAAAGTGAAATGGAAGAAGAAATACACAGCTGCAGCAACGATAACAGGAAACCAGAAGAAAAAAGGGGGTGGGTTCTACTTCTAGATCTGAATATACTCAAGATAAAAGTAAATTTGACTTTGCTTTGATAAATAGTTGCATAACAGATGTCCTGCCATTTGGAACTTCCCCCCCCCCCTCCCCCAAGGTATCTAACAGTTAAAACTTGACTTCTTTAGCTTTTTGGCAATTTAGACCTGGACTGATTTGGGATCCTGGGTAAGAGGACTTTTAAGTTTAACTCGGAATTGTAGAAACAGCAGTTGAGAAGCCCTACAAAATGTCCTTTTTGGTGCAGTCCCAGCTTTCCTGTGGCCCCAGGGCAGCAGAACCGTGCTGACGCTCCAGGGACCATGGGCGTTAGTGTTTCACTTTGGAAACAGCTCTCCTTCTGCTTCTTCTCTCCCAGATTTTCGGTATTTGGAAAAGTTTGGTGTCACTCATCTTAGGAATGAAATAAAATATTAGAAAAGTAGATTATTTTCCAAACGAGGAACTATGTTCTATTTAAGATTGGGACCTTTATCATGCCCCTGAAGTTTTCCAGTTCTATTAGGAAGTGTAACTGCTCCTGCAGCTGTCTTGTAGGATGGCAGCTATGTTCAAACTATAGCACTCCTTACGTTTAAAGGTTGATTTTGATTTTGCTCATTTCTCTCAGGCAAAAAATACTTTTGAAGAATATACAGCAAGTGTATAGAAGAAGAAAGTTCTATATCCTCCACTCTGTTATAGGTGCATTCAAACTTTTTTAGACTGCATGCTCTCTCTGAGCTGTGCATGCTATGTAGTATGTAGGAATATGTAAAATAATAATACTCTAAAAACTTCAGGGTTTTGGCATAAAGAAGCGTATATTCTGGGATCTGCCTGAAACAACCAAACTAACTAAAAAACGCCAGATGCCAGAGCACTTCTTCATTTCCTCCCATTTATTTGTGTAAATTGCTCAGACACCCAGAACCGTAACCGTGAAGGACTGTGTCTGTCCACACCTGCAGCGTGCAACGTGAGTTGTTCATTCTGGCATGTCCCAGCTTCAGCCTTGACCAAAAAGGAACGAGGACAGGAGCTCCTGGAGGCGAGCCACCCACACTTGCCCAGCAAAGGGGATCTGGGTGCCGCATAACAATCGGAGATAGCTTTTGTACTAGGGTTAAGTTTCTACAACATTTACAGGCTAGTGTTCCTCAGTGGTTTTGGCTGCCTTAACACTAACAGGAATATTAATTATTTAATTTACCATACTGTTTACTGAGTTTTCCTTGAAAATAGGGCCAGATGCTCAGATACTGTAGCTCTGGACGAAGAGGGCCTGATTAGATTAAACTGTTACAAGTGGCAAATTAGGTTTTCCTTAAGGACTCAAGAGCTTCCGTGAAGTGTTAAAACTTCATTGAAAGTAAGGTGGTAACTGGTATTTCTGATATGGTCTCCTTTGATCTGTTTGGGTTTGGGGTTTTTTTGTTTGTTTTTTTTTCCTTTCACCCCTGTCATGGACATGGTTTTTTTTATATGTGACTATTAAAGATAGGTAACATTCCCATGTTCTCTTCCAGTCAAGATGACCTCTGTCACCTGCAGTTCTTCTCATGGTGCACGCAAATGTCAGTTAACTTGGACGCAACAGTAAGGATGAGCTCAGTTCTAGTATTGAAACCAGCTTTTCATTGTTCATTTAAAACTGCAGTTAAAATAACATAGTACTAAGTAAAACACCCATAAAATACAGGCAGTAATTTTAAATATATTTGTCTACCTAGAAGATATTTCTATTTTGCCCTTTCACGTTGGCTATGAAATCTGGAGGATTTGTTCTGAAGTGATCAATACTCATGTTTACAATGATAAGAGGTGGCAAAATCGTGAAATACAGCTGGAAAATGGGCGATGCTTCAGTGTTACCATGAGTGACACGGTTTTACGTAGGCTTTGGGTTTTTGTTTTGTTTCATTTTAAACTTGATTGTAGTACCAGAAGAAGTGGCAGGATCTCTCCTGTGTGCCTTTACTAGAGCAGATACTTTTGCGGTGTCTTCAAATGGACTGAAACAAGGTTTCACATAAAACTGACACCCGTTTTTTCCCAGTTCAAAGGAGAAGGAAATTGGTTTCCTACTAGGCAAAACGGCTACTGCAGCCCATTGTTTCCGGAAAGTTTGAAGCAGGCTGTCCCTAATCACAGATGCACAGCGAGGGCAGCAGCGCAGGTGGAATTTTACTGCACAGACAGTCCCAGAGGAAGAGTGACAGTGCAGAGAGAAGGTGGCACACGGAACACGAGAAAGAGACAGAAAAGAAGCCAAGGAACAAAATACAGGTTGCCATGAAGCACTTTGGAGAAAATTATGCCAGGACAGCAAGAAGGGGAAGATTGCTTGTAGTGATGTACAGGACTATGAGGGAATAAGGCCTCATGAGTTACTTGGGACTCTGGGAAAGAAAGTTTTTGTTAGAAAAATATTTGAAGTTCTTGGCTGTCGCTTCTTTAACTAGCACCCTATATGATAGCCAGTTATTTGTTATCAAATGGCTACTTACTATTATATTTTGCATTGAGGTTTTTTTTTAAAAAGAAAACATTACCTCCATGCTAATCTAGATTTGGTATGACGAAAGAAGATATATATGGAATATAATGAGTTTGCTTATTTCTACATATATAAAGCATGCTACCTTAATCTTTCAAATCACTAAAATAACTGATGGCGAAGTAAGAAGTGCCTTTGGAGACCATGTGAAATGGTACAGGTTTAGAGATGTGGTTTGAACAAGGTAAAGGAACTTAAATTACGCTTATTCTCAGCATGCTTCAGTCACATGCTATGTACCTATATACTTCTTTGCTTGCAGGAACGTACAAGTTGTCTGCATACCAGTTTTTCAAACCCTGTGCTTATCCTCATCTTTTGCTGTATGTTTGGTTGCTTGCCTGTAGGCAGGACCCTGATTTTCAAAATTAATTCTCTATCTATTCTAGTTAGATCCTGTTACAGCATCTCAGTTTCAGGATTGAACAGCCACGTCACTACAGCCCTAAAGTAACTTCTGAAAAACTTGGTTTTGACTATCCGAATGCGCTCGGTAAGCAATGATTACTTAAACTTGGCAAGGTGATGCTTTTAATGGCTGTGGTTTGGTTTTTATGAAACACCAGTGGTATTAAATTCATGGGTATTACCAAGACTAGCCAGTCTTTGATCTTAGATTCACTCAGTACTGGAACGTAAACCATTTATTTTCTTCATGTTTCTCTTCATGCATACGAATTACAGCAATCAAAACAAATCCTGTGTTGTGTTGAACAAGGCTCAGTGGATTGACGGCATGTACAGTAAGAACACCCCTAACTTCCTAACATCCTTCTGGATGCCCCCGAAAAAAATGGTGTGGTTGGAAGTGCTTTCCAGCAGGCACCCTGGTCTGGAGGCTGGAGGACAGGACTGCAGGGCACATCACGAGTGCACTTCCCCTCAGTTTAGGTACCACTGTAAGTTCTGTATGGTAACAGCAACACAGGAATGAATAAAATGTGTGTGCGATACGTGTTTTCTAAACAAGGTGACGACATTATGGAAAATTATTAAGAATCACAAAATGTGGCAATTCCAGTATTTTCAAAACTGCTGTCAGGGCAAGTTTAAGCTAGCGCCTAGCAATGCCAAAGCACATGTAGGCAAGGTCGCAAACCAATATCAACCATTTATAAAAGTGCACGTGCTTGTCCTCTTCTTTAGGTGGGTACTGTGTTCGTTCTTGTCCACAGAACTCTAACAGGAGCTGTGTCTAATATATCTAAATATACACAAAATCTAACAATTAGAAGAATCTATTTCAGGTAAATTGTGCCTTTTTTTAGCCTCATAGGCTGCTGGTTTGTATTAAAATACATATTAAATACCAGCCAGTAAGTCTCTGCGTATTGTCTAAAAAATGGTTTTCCAGATTTGTTTTTCTTCTTTATGATGTTTTCTTGAAGTATATTATTTACTGTCTTCTGTCTTAAACTTAATTACTTTATTACTTACTTGATTTAGTAATAATACAAGAAAGCAGTAAAAATTTAGACTTTCTATTTGCTTTAATTTTTTTCTCCCCCCCCGCTTTTTCATCTAGCTATATACTAGCTACAATTTTTGTTCACTGAAAACTCCTATTAAATGTCAGTTTTTGAGATATTTTTAGACAACTAAACATAGGATTTGATTTTACCTGACTTTTAATTAAAAGTGAAAACAGAATCCAATTAGATGTTCATGATTAAATTCTTTTCTATTACTAACATTAATATTTAATACAAAAAGATACTGACAAATTTCATGGAGTCTCTGTTGCAGACATTACTAGTTATATCATTACCTAAGTTGCTACTGATTATCTTAGAAAAATAACACCTTTAAGAAAAGTGAAGAAAACATAACTGGAATAATTTAATTTGCAGAGGCCATCCAAATTCCAAATGCAGCACTCACGTCAACAAAGGAAAGTTTTTCTTCTCCTTTATTTTCAAAAAGTCTGTGTTTTAATTCACAAATCATTCAATTAGTCTCCTGCTAAACTACCCAGATCCACGTGTCTTTGTGGCCTGGTTTTTAATTTTGGAAGTCAAATAGCTTCAAAAGCAAGGAAGCAATACATAAAAGACATCAGTTCTTATTACCTTGTGTTTTTCAGGAGCAAAATGACCTCCGACAAAATTCCCTGCTGTGAATGCATGATTTTCTCTATTTCCTGACAAAATATAAAATTGTATGCTTGTATTGCTTTGCCTCAGTGAAAAAGAATTTAATAAATTTATAAGGTATGTCTCAGAAGGAAACCAGATGTGAAAATTAGTGAGTTCCCTGTCTCCTCTGAGAGATACACTAAAACAATAATAAAAAGCAGCGGAGGCTGAGGTTTACCTCACTGTCTGCACTGGTTGTCAATACATATATTTTTCCCTTCTTGAAGCGGCAGAATACCAGCTATGCGTGTTCACATGACAGAATCGCAGAACGGATGAGGTCGGAAGGCACCTCTGGAGATCAGCGGGTCCAAACCCCTGCTCAAGCAGGGCTGCCTACCGCCGGTCTGTCAGGACCGTGTCCAGATGGTTTTTTACTATCTCCAAGGAGAGAGACCCCACAACCTCTCTGGCCGACCTGTTCCAGCACTTGGTCACCTTCACAGTGAAAAAGTGTTTCGTGATGCTCAGAGGGCACCTCCTGTGTTTCAGCTTGTGCCCGTTGTCTCTGGCCCTGTCGCTGGGCTCCACTGAGCAGAGCCTGGCTCCGTCCTCTTTGCACCCTCCCTTTAGGTATTTGCATACATTGATGAGATCCCCCTGAGCCTCCTCTTCTCCAGGGTAAATAGTCCCACATCTCTCAGCCTTCCTTCATATGTGAGATGCTCCTGACCCTTAATCACCTTTATAGCCCTTCACTGCAGTCTCTCCAGTATGTCCATGTCTCTCACTTGTTGTACTGGGGAGCCCAGACCTGGACCCAGCACTCCAGGTGTGGCCTCACCAGCGCTGAGCGGAGGGGAGGGATCACCCCCCTCGACCTGCTGGCAGCGCTCCTCCTAATGCAGCCCAGGACAGCATTGGCCGCCTTTGTGAGAAGGGCTCATCGCTGGCTCACGTTCAACTTGGTGTCCAACCAGGACCCCCAGGTCCTTTTCTGCCCAGCTGCTTTCCAGCGGGTTGGCCCCAGCCTGGGCTGGTGCTGGGGTTGTTCCTCCCCGGGCGCAGGACTTCGCCCTTCTCCTTGTGGAGCCTCATGAGGTTAAATGTTAGCGTCTGCATTTTATTTTTATTTGCCACGTTTTTGAGAAAGTAAGATCAGTGCTTTGCATGTACAGATCAGCCTGTATTTGACTGCACTTTAGGAATCTGAGATAAAGAGTACTTGCAATGCAGTTTGCTGCATGTGAGTTAGGTTGTACTAATTGACCTCATACTGGTTTAGAGGTTTTTATACCCCATTTGCTATTTTCCTAGCAAGTTCTGTTATACTTGAATGTATTTTTCAATCGTTTAAAACAATAACTAGAAATCTTTAACGCAAAAGAATTGTAAATGAAACTGAATGATTCTTTTACCGGTAATTCATATCTAAATATCCTTAGGATACTCACATTTATGATCAACAGTTGAAAATAGAGGTCCAGATTCAGCAAAGTACTTAAATACATAATTTAGTTTTGAGGCCTTGATAGTCCAAATGAATTCGGTGTCTAAACTGCCTCAGTACTATACACTGTGTATTTCTATTATATGTTACATGAGACACAGAGCTCCTACCTAATACCTTCAGTTGTTTGTATTAGACTTGTATATGCCATTTATTTCTAGGTACAATCAACTATGTAGCTGCACGGCTGTCCTGCAGTGCACCTCACTTATTTCCATTCATCTAATCAGTAAGTTTAATATTTTTGGTGCCGCTATCTGAAAAGAGTGCTACTTAGCCTTAATTAGAAATTCAGTTACAGGTTTTGGATGCACGAAGTGAATTACTTAGAAGCTCTTTTCTTTTATTTGTTGCAACAGACCGTAAATTCCGATAGCATTTGTTTGGCTGATATATATAAATGAGTGGGTCACATACAGTATTCAACATATGCATGTATATGTGTTATTGCATGTTTTGTGCTTATGCATTTATGCCCAGCTGATTTTGTGAATATGCCTGGAAAACGCAATGTGTATTTTTCACAGTAAAACACAGGAATTATAAATAACACCTAAACCCTCATATTTATTTTGCAGCAACATATATTTTTTCCTCTAGATGGCAATATATTGCAAGAAATATTGTCAATCTGTTTGCGCTACTTTTAAACACTGAATTTGACAGTCTCCAGAAGGTATTTAAAGTGAAATTACTCTTTCTTTTTGCTTGATTTTTTTTTGAGGGTTGACAAGTGTAACACAATAAATAATGAAGAAAATAGGTATAAAATTGGAAGAGGTATATGAGTTAAATAAAACCACCTGTTATAGTACATGCAATACTTAAATACTTACCTATAACCAGTAGTCACATGGACTTTTTTAACAAGGTAACCTGTATAAGTATTTCCCAAATATATCAGTACTTTTCACATACATTACTGTAAGAAATGAGGCTTTTATATCTCCATATCAAGACTTCAAAATTCCATACTGAGTCATTAAATTTTCTGGTTTGGTCACTAATTAAAATACAATGTAGCACAAATAATATTCCAAAAATGTGATTAATACTGATATGGAAAATGATATACAGTATATTAGAGGTAACAATGTTGTTGTACAGGTGATGATTAAAGAATATAGCAAGAACTAACCTATCAGAAGAGGTAGTATCTTTCTTACACCAGTTGATATAAGCAGGGCATTAAAAAAGACATGTTTCCAGGTATCTCAGTCAAAACCAGTAATACTGTATTTTCCCCTTGTCCATACATTTTAATCCTGGCTATTCTTTTTCTGTTCTAGCACACTATAATAACAAGGTAGACTGTCCTGCCTTGAAAACATTAAATAGAAACTCAGGGGTTTCATGGTGGCAATGCACCGGCATATAGAAATCTGGAGCTCATATATTTATATGTATGCTTTTAGAAAATACTGTGTGCACCTACTGAAAAATAAATGAACGCAGACACTATTTGAATTCAACTATGCTAACCCATTTGAGATATCCTTTCTCCCATACATGAGTTCATTTGATTTTTTTTCTCTGTAAAAAGAAAAATAAATACTGATACTTTATTGGAAGTTTTTCACCTTCACGCTTTTCAGCAGAATCGGACAGAGCAGTAAATCAGCCCAGCAGGTTTATTCATTGTTTATCTTCCTCTGAAACTTCTGGTAGGAATTCTGAGGAATTACTCTAAAGAAATGTTTTTCCCTCACTTCTGTTAAGCGAAGAGGTGATCTGGTGGCATGATCGTGAGGATGCTAAGGACAAGCTCTGCAGCTGGGGCGGCCAACCGGCTGTGAAGTATGGCCATAAGAAAGAAAGGGAGGGAGCAGGGAAAGGTGGCTGAAACGGCCGTTTTATGGCAACACGTCTGCAAATTGATGTAAGTTGCCTCAGGAGAATTGTATGGGTTTAGGGCTAGATTTCTCATTAGTGTATATTTGCCCTCTTGAAAAGTAGGTGTCTAAAAGCCTTGTGTTGAATGGGCTTTGTTTGCCTGTTGGATCTGATTAGGAGGAACAGGTGGTACGTGAGGCTAACAAATACGGAAAGGGAAGGCGCAGGTCAAGGCAGCTGGGCATGGCTGGGTCCGGGTAGTGGAAAAGCTGCGGGCATTTCCTCTGAGGTGGCAAAAGGATGAAGAGGACCTGACTGTTGACTCTACAGGTTTTAAGATGGCTCAAGCAAGGAAAAGAACGGAAAAAATGCTAGCTGATTTCACTGTAGCAAACAGATAAAAGCTGCAGATAGCTGAGAGTTAAGAGTGCAGTAGAGGAGTTTGCTACCTGGTTTCTTTGAGACAAAAACCTGAAGGTTAAAAGACTAGTGGAGGGGCTGAGCTGTTCAGGTAAAGCATAAATAGCATAGGGAGAGCTATACATCTTTCTGTGGACAAAACACTGGTGAAGCAGGGTAGTTAGTGCAGGCAGAAGGGAAAAAGCCAGAACTCCAGGGTCCCCCTTCGCTACTTAGAACGCCAAATCCCCCCCGTTGAACGGCAGCAGTTCCAGAAACGGTGGAATGTAGTGAGTTACTGTGGCACACTCAGAGCTCTGGAGCTTGTTTGTGGCGCCCAGCGACAAAGTGCTGCGAGCGCAGGCAACTCGGGAGCTGAGCTGTGTGGTGAAATCCTTGGCGTCTAAATGGGAAGAGGCAGGGTGTGACATTGCTGCGGCGGTGCATCTTCTGCAGGTGGTGTTGGTGTTTGGTCAGCAGTCTGAATATGCTTCATGCAATACTTGTCCTTTCTTAAACTCCTTAAAACTCTAGTCTAATGCATTAGCGGTACCATACTTGCCATTAGGCGTTAATGCTATGCTCTATCTGCTGCTAATAGGGAGTAAACATCAAAGTACCCCTTAATAAAATCTTGCCTTTGATGGTGTAGAAAGGTGCACGTTTAAGGCAGAGCAGTGAAGCCCTTTGCATGAACCTACAAGGCTGTAGTAGTACAGTTTTGTCATATATACGGCCTCTGTGCCATAGCGTACATCTGGAGGATATTTCTGCTGGTGTAAAGTTATTGGAGAGCAAGTCTGATAGTAAAAAGGACTAGGATAAAGGAAATGTCCAACCCCTGGTCTAGAATAGAGGCGTATAACTACCAGATGCCTGTTCTTCCCACTGTCTCCTTTCTTCCTCCAGTGATTCCAGAGACTGCTTACCTCAAGGTTCAGGGTGGTGCAAATACCCAGGTGTGGTGCGGCTCTTACCATACAGCCTTTCTTTCTTCATAGCCTAAGGGGAACGCATTTGGAAACCTGCTGCACTTCGGTGGTCTCCAGCTGCTAGATCAGCCCTGTAGGGTAACTTGCAAGTCTCAGGCTTCTCCTATCAGTACTGAGACCTTGTCACCTTTCTCTGACTCTGGAATTAGTGAGCCGTGTAACAAAAGCATCAAACTGCCTTTGCCGCCACCACCTTTGGCATTTGCATTGCTTAGAGAGATTAGATCAGGGAATTATTATGCCAGTGTTAATCGGCAATTATAAAAATATATATTATTCAAAATTTAACTATGAATCAGAGGTGGCTACATAGGAGTAATGGTTGGGATTTAGCTGGCTAAACTGGATTCCTTAGAGGTAGTCATCCATTGTCAAAACTGTCTACCTCAGACTCCTTTGATTGTTATTGTGAAAAACCAGGAAGATCCAAAAAGTAATTAATTTCATTCTAAATTAAGCATTTGGGACAGATTTGACCAGGAAACGACCATTTCTCTCTGTTGACTTGTTTTAGACACTAAGTTTAGGTGAAGTGAATCTCACTCAATGTCTGATCTGAACAGCCCTAGTCTGACTCGGTATGTGTTGTCAAAAAACCCTGTAACTGCTTGAAGATCTGTACATATGAGGACTTTTATTATGACTGTAATGAAGCTACAGCGGAGTTACAGCAGTTTAAATTGAGGAAGAGCTGTCTTCCAATGTTGTTATGATGCCTGCCACATTAAGTAAAGTCACGCTATTTTACTTGGAATAGTACTAGTTCGTAATATATGCTTGCTAACCTGTTATAAATTGGGGGTTGCACTAAGGCAACTGAATTTGTTAGATATTTTCATATGCAAATTTCTCTAACGAAGACAGACCCTTAGCTGCTGTGAAAATAATACTCCACTGCCTTGAAGCTTTTAAACTCATTTCCATCTGTGATAAGTTTGAATGTAAAATGCTGTAAAACAGCAGTATCTACTCACTTAGCACTCGTTTTGAAGAGGAGTAGTAAATGAGATAAAGGGCAAGGAAGATAACAACAGTGATATTACCTTGCTGCAAAAGGTTGTACAAAATTGAATTGATTCATTAAAGAATTGGTTCTTTACTCCACATTCACAGGAGGAACTACTTCTATGAACTATCCCTTAAGAAATCTTGTGTTAGTGCTAGAATAGTTATAGTTATTCACTGAGAACCTTATCTTTTTTCCCCTTGAAAAAATCCTTTCTGATCATTTCATCCTGTAGATTCCCTTTAAGAGCTGTTTTTTCTTGTGTCACCTCTGACATAACAGGGAATTTATCATTCCTGAAATTCGCAATGTCTTATCTATATTTTTAAAGATCTTATGTAGTACCTATACATATTTAGGGACCTGTTGCAGTTTCTAGAATGTATGGGACATCTTTGACTCGTTTAAAAAGAAGTACGATGGATGCCAGAGCATTATGTGCAATACTAGCATATGGGTGAAATCACAGGAATTAGCAAAATTCCACATCGTTTTTGAGAAGCAGATGCTATGGAAGGCGGCTGCTGTTAGGATAGTGATCTGTACCAATATTCAGCCACGGATTCAAACCAATGCTTAAAATCCTAGACAACTTTCAGCAATATCAGCTCAGAAAGGGTCTTTCCTTCTATACTTTACGTACAGGCTCGTTTGAGCTAGTCACTGAGCTTAAAAGGGGACTAACCCGCCCCTGGCATTTGATCGGAGTCTTTATGAAATCCCGAGTCCAGGGCAGCAATGTTCACAGCTGAGCTGTTCCAGATGATAGCAGTTTTTGAGCCAGAGGATTACAGACAGTTATCCCCACCCAGAGGAGCAGGTAGAGTACAGTACGGCCCAGTTTATGCTAAGTATGTGTACTCTGGATGCTTTGTGCAAGTATTAAACTGAATTGTGAATGACTTCTTTTTTAACGTATTTAATGAGAAAATGACGGTTAGCCTTTCTCCTCCAAAAGTGGTGTCTGTCCTCCCCTGCCTGCACCACCATTTCCACCACTTCGCTTTTGCTGGTACCGGTGTTTGCAAGACCATTGCCATACCAGGGAGCTATTCTGGCAGAGGCCGAGCACCACACAGAGAGAGCGTGTTGTTGGCCCCAGTGCTCTCGCTTCCCAGAGCTGCCTCCATGCCTGAATCCTTGTGTACACACGAGCAAGACAGTCGGAGTGAGGGAAGGATGACCTTCTCTTCAGCAAAGTCAATTTAGTTTAGATTAAAGTAACTGTGTCTTTAGTCTGCACCAGCACGGTTCAAAGTTTCACACAGCCAGTATGTTCTTTTCATCGTATTACTACAACTCCCTGTGGGAAAGAAGTGTTAAAACTTTCAGAATAATGTCTTTTTGCACATTTAAAAGGAAGATAGATCAGTCAAACGTTCTGACAATACACTTCTAATTTAAAGAAAAAGCCAAACCCAGTGGGTCAGACAGCAACCTCTTCCTCTGTTTTCCCATTTGGGCTTCTGTCTGTCTGCTGATATTGATTAATACTCAACTCTTGCTTTTCTAGGGTAATTATATATGACAGATCATTAGGACTGCCTAGAAGGAGTGATGGAAAATGTTATAACTTCAGATATTTTTTAAGAAATCATTTGCCAGGGGGTTCTGTTTCCAGTAGTAAGAGCCAGATAATAAGATACAAATTATTCTAACATCAGACAGAGACAGTAAATAAAATGTAGTGGAACAGTTCAATTTATTTTCATTGAGTTGCTATCAGTCGCTGCCTTCTTGCTTAGCGGAGGGAAAAAAAGATAAAATTCCATTGTTTTTCTAAGTCACGTATTTTAAAAGTCAGAGTACTTGAATATGTTTCTGGAAGTTTTTTGTAATGATCTGGGCCTGAGTTTCCTCAGCTGTAAAATGGGAATAATTTTTCACAGAGGTATAAAGAGACATAATTAACTAATATTTAGGAAATACTTTGAAATCCACAGATGGAAAATTTTTCAAGTTAGTGCTACATGAATAGTGTTCCAAAGAGCTGAGTGTGTTACTCAGATAATATTCTGCCAAAATATTCTGCCAGATATGTAAGTATCAATCAATCTGCAAAAGTGAAAACAAATTCAGAATTGTTAAAACTCTATACATCATGGAAACTAATTAAATTAACAGAAAATTGAATGGAATGGCATGCTCCTAGCATGGAACAGAAACCACCTGACGTGATTATAATGAAGGAAATTTCATCTTCCTTATGTTGAGAATGGATTTTTCTTTTAGAAGACAGTAAAGAACTTACTTTCTTTACAGAACTGACCGTCATTGAACAAGATTTAAACACATAATTGTAAAACGAGTTTTACTTTGATTAGCAAAGGAACAGGCAAAGATGCATTTTGTCTGTTACAGTGCTTATACACAGATTGACCCAGCTAACTTTAAAAGAAGTGCCTAACTGAGAGTGTAATTGTTCAAATCTCCCTGAATATCCAATTCAGAGAAGTAAATATCTCTCAGGACAAGAGTAATTGTGAATGGGTTGAATTACCCTTTAAATCTGCCCGTTTCTCTCTACTTTGTGTACAGGGAACTTGTATTCCTTCTATGTTTGCCTGTATTCCTAACACGGTGCTCCAGTTGTTAAGTCTATGTCATGAAAGGTATCACCTACTAAAGGAGAAAGCAGTGCTAGCAACAAGTCTGGCTATTCTACCTGCTTTTAAGAGGCAAAAAATGAGGAAAACAAAATACAGAGTTTAAAGCAACAACAACAACAAAACCCCAAGACAAATGCTGGCTATCTCATTATTGAGATCCGCTTTATTTTTGTAGTGTTATCCTGTTCATGGCTACGTAAATCAGTGAAAATATTGAAAGAACCAGACACAGTATAAGGAATGGGTGAAATGCTGTGCCAAAACTCTATTTGTGTATCATTTTATACATAATGGCATAACACCACACAGCTCAAAAGCACACAGATGAGCCCTTGGTTTGTCAGGAGTTCAGGCAACAAAAAAGCAGCCTGCGGCTAGCTTTCTCCACCTATGTCTGGCAGAAACACATTAGCAAAATGTTGTATTTTATTGCTAAATAGAAAGAACCAAACAGTGAAATTTTAGCACCAAGCAAGAGCTAAAGCTGGCAGAAAAAAACCGGTAGCATTCAAAGAAAATAACAACAAGAAGGAGGGAGTAATATGGTCCAAAAATGAATAAAAGAAAAGGGACCACATCCAAAACCAGAATAGGTTGTAAAACATGGTCAGAGATAAAATATTCCCAGTGGAAGTAAATGGGAGAGGCACTATAACTCATATTGTGGCCAAGTAGAGAATTCTGCAAATCATCCTTTATAATGCCACCAAATACCACTTTGTGTCTTCACTGTTATTCATTTTTTGGCATTGTATATTTATTTCCATGATGTTTGGGAAGTCCTGTTTTAATCTTTTTAATGCCTTTGTTGTTGTCGGTCGTGGTGATGGATTGTTATCACGGAAGATTTATAACGTATGCCTCCTATTGGCCTCATCAATTGGAGCACCGCAAATTTTGGCTATTGTAAAGTGCACTGAATGAGGTGCGTGAGTGAAGCCTTTGCCCTTCATTTGGAAGAGTTAATTTTAAGGGCCTTTTAAGATCCCTCATAATTACCTCCCCATAATTACCTTCCCCACAGCTCAAACATACCTGCATGTCAGCACCCAGAACAGACACAGATGTGAGGTTATCTCACAGAAATGTACATAAAGTAGGTCTAGAGACTGTGAATATTGTTCTAGTGGAAAGCTGCATGTATACAGATACAGATCAACAAAACAGGTAATGTAATATCCAACTGCCACCAAAGTGGGGTGGTTCTACTCCTCCTAACCCCATCCCTGCGGTCCCCCTCTACATCCACTCTAACTATCTAGCTATCAGACATGCTAAACAGATCGTTTGATAAATTAACATGATAAAGAAAAGGTAGTTTTCAGCTCTTTTAGAGGCTGAAATCAGCCAAGGGGGCCCTTCCCGGAAGAGCCAGAGACATGGCAGAAGAGGGAGGTGAGCTGCACATTTGGGTATGCAGGCAGGAGCCAAGGAGAAGGGCTGGGTGTCCACAGCCACCTCCTGTATCAGCAGCTGGCTCATCCCTGTCACTGAACCGCACCCTTAGAGAGAGAAAATCTCCAAGAGCATAAAAGAAGGAAGTAACAAAGCATGACATAACCCCCTGATAATGTGTCTGCCATTGAGGAAAAGCTAAAGAAGGAGAGTGTTTATGTTGAATGCTAATAGCTCCAACCTTCCAACTCTAGAGGGGAAGGCTGTACATCCTTTATAAGAAAACAATAGGATTATACCAAAGAATTGACTGATTCTCTCATCGGTTTCTTTTCTGAATGGAAACAGTTTATATTTTGTGAATTTTTCTACCTATTTAGCTCACAGAAGGGATGACAAAACTGTCACTGATTGGAACTTCTTACAAAAAAATAGACCTAGAAGCAAGTTCTGCTGAACCAAAATGGGTAAGTGCTTCAGGGAAAATGCCTGGGAAAATCTAAAATGGGCAAAAAGACCAAATGGAATTAAAGGCAATCCGCCCCACCCCCGGGAAAAAAAAAAAAAGAGCACAAAGAAATG
Source organism: Sagittarius serpentarius (assembly GCA_034782735.1). Classification (NCBI taxonomy): domain Eukaryota; kingdom Metazoa; phylum Chordata; class Aves; order Accipitriformes; family Sagittariidae; genus Sagittarius; species Sagittarius serpentarius. Next base: position 8,559,640 of record JAVKLA010000008.1, read on the forward strand.
CAATAAAGTCTTTGCTGGAACAGTACGATGAATGGCATCTGCTTTATTTGTTTACTGGGTATGTATTTCATGCTTTGTCAAATAAATTTCTCTGGGTGGCCAGAAAGGCTAGTTTGCCTATTTGTCTTGTCCAGGCTGGAGCAGAACGGGTCAAGGCAAATCCCAGGGCAGTGTGCCAGGGAGCACCGTCCCAAAGAGCCACTCAACAGGGCAGGGTAGGCTTGGGTGGGAAGCTTTAACTGTACGGTATCATGGAAGAACGGAGTGAAAGAAAACACATAGGGTGATCTCTAAGGAGGGAACAGATGAGTTGCCAAACTCAAGACAGTGATCAGGAGGCTTTTCCTAGGGTTGAAGACCTCAGATTAAGTGTGTACGGTTTTTTTGCAACCAACGAAAACCACTGAAAGTTGCTAGATGGAGAGCAAGACTGGAAAGATGTTGTAGGCAAAACTCTTTTCTACACTTTGTCTCATCTGTCCTGTTGGATGAGTTCTGCATTTTCATGAGGTATCTTGTTCGACTTGGTTTCCCTGTGAGATTGGAGATGTATTTTCTTTAAGAGAAAAATCTCTTGAAAATTCTGGCCCGCTGTAAGCATTTTCTCTAGCTGGCCAGGGAAGCACAACAGAAAAACTTCCAGAGTGAAACAGGCAGATAGAATAGCTGTCCACCAACCTAACTGCCATTTAGAAAAGGTTTCCTCCAAAAAAACTTTGGTCAAATTGCTAACAAAGATGAGCTGCAGGAAAGACTGACAGAGTTGAAAAATCAGACAGTCATAGATCTCCATGGAAAAAGAGCTACTTGGTTTTACATTTGGACCACCCAAAGAATTTGCATAGGATTGGGTTTTTTGCAACTGTTATCTATTTTTGGTAAAGTGAGACCTTGCTGGAACAAGTTCAATTTGCAGTGAATCAATTTTAAATTTTTAGGTAGAACAGGAATTGCACTTGAAATTGATTGAAAATAAGATTAGGTCACTCTGAGTTGTGAAATTTGCTAAGCTACAAACCTGAAAAGTACAGCCCTGTGACAGAGAATGATTTTGGCTTTTTGAGTGAGTAGATAAATCGTGTTAAATTCAATTTGTGAAACAAGAAAGGGTAGCAATAATGGAAACATAATAGTTGAGAGCTGGTAAGTGATGAAAATATATCCACAAAAAGGGCTGTTAAAAATATAAAGTCAGCCAGACTTGAAAATTATTAGTTTTTAAGAAATCTTACAGCAGCAAAAACTGGAGGAGCAGAGGCTGGCCCAGAACTTTCCTTCTGTCATTATTTGTTTATTTAAGTCCTCATAGCTGAATGATAATGATAGGAATATGAAACAACATCTTGGAAATCTTAAAAAATATTGGACAAGTGCAGAAACTGAAGGTTTTAGATCCTGCTTTATTAATGAGCTAGTCAATAATAGCTATGAAAGAAAACCATTCAATTGGTCACAAGTGAAAAGAGCAAAGATAGAGCATGGTCTGCCTGAAAATTCATATTTGAAAGGAAATTTGAGCAGATAAGATAAACTATTTTACAGTCTCCTCTGGGATCTTCAAAGTTCAGTGGGATATCGGAGTATCTTACTGCATGCTGGAGATTCTCCAGTCCCTGCCACAGTCACTGAAGATACCTGTGCCCTCTGTGATGCCCGTGGTACCTGCTGTCTCCTAGCCCATATTATACAACTGAGATGCCACTCTCATCCTTTGGCTACAGTGCAAGGTGTGCTGGGGAGCTGGTGCACTCTGAACTTTTACTCATACCTCTGTTGCACCTTTCAGTGAAGAATGTTTTATTATTATCCAATTAGCTTAAACCAACCAAGCTAAGGAAATAAGGGGGGGGAAAAAAGCATTTCTTTATAGAAGAAATAGAGGAAGAAATTAAACAAAATATTAATTTAATCTGGTTAAGCTAAAGTTATGTAAAGTCTCTGCTTCAGCAACTTGACTTACCTCCTTACCTTCAGGCTTCTTGCATGACTGCCTTCCTCACGGTGTCAAGTATTCCAGCTCTTACAGGCAATCTCCTCTTCAAAGTATTTCATGGGTGTAATTAATGACAGCCTGACCCTCCTCTTAAGTAAGGTTCCTTTCCCTTTCAGAGATATGGAAATATCTTTATTTTTTCCCTCTTTCTTTCTTTCTTTCTTTCTTTCTTTCTTTCTTTCTTTCTTTCTTTCTTTCTTTCTTTCTTTCTTTCTTTCT
>JAVKLA010000008.1:8561951-8613824 GCA_034782735.1 Sagittarius serpentarius
TTCTTTCTTTCTTTCTTTCTTTCTTTCTTTCTTTCTTTCTTTCTTTCTTTCTTCCTTTCTTTCTTCCTTTCTTTCTTTCTTTCTTTCCTTTCTTTCTCTCTCCCTCTTTGCTTTTTTTTTTCTCCTTCTCTTTCTCTCTTTCCTTCTCTTTCCTCCTTATCTCCTAAACTTAACAGTTTAGTAAGCCACCTTTTTGTTGAAAAGATGAAGTATGTACTCCCCTACCTTTCTTTAATGAGTCCAGGAAAGCAGAAACTATTATATGTTCCATACACTGAATGATGAAATTCTGGTCAGGAATCTCTGGGAATCCAAATTGCCAAAGCCTTAACAGGTCTAAAATAGGGAACAAGTTAAACTCTGTTTCTCTGACTGTTTTTACAAGCTGCAGCTATTAAAAAAAAAAAAAAAAAGAAAAAAAGAAAAAAAAAGAAAAAGAAAAAAAAACCCCAGCGTTGGTTGCAGCCTATCAGATCATGGTGTTTTTATGGTTTTGGAAAACAACTGCTAATAGTGGCCCAGCCTAATACCATACTGTTGAACACAGTTTTCTGACCTGGAGTTAATTCTCAAAGTGTAAACTGCTTCAGGAAAAGGAACAATCTCTAAGAAGGTCTTTGTCATTAATACATATTAAAAAACTAAAAAAGAGAAGGCTGAGGTTGGGCAGCACAAGAAGACTCTCAAACACACTAGATACAAAGAAGTTTATAGAACTTGTTACAGAAATGGACTGTGTGCATTTGCCCATGTTGCAAACCCACTGCATAGGTGGGTGCAAGACAGTGCCTTTCAAAGACTAAGGTAGCAGTTTTGGATTTGACTGTTGCTAGCACTCTTGTGACTGTTTCAGGAGGCCTTTTGCATTGGAAACAAATATTATTACTTACAGTTTGAAAGCAGTTGCAAGAATGATGGATTTTTATAAAACAATTCTAAGTTGTCCTAATAGAAGTTATTATGCTATGAAATAGAGTTCTCAGCACTTCTGAAAGCTGGGGAATATTGTTTTCACTGTTTGCATGAGAGGAAGTTTGTGGTCAGGGGAAAACATGCATCTCAGTACAGAACTTTAAATATAGAAATAATGAGAAGGGCAACTCATGAAGACACTGAGAAAAAACTATAGTTTAATGATTAAAAAAACACATAAACACCTGGTATAAGGTTAGCTTTGTGGGGACACTAATTATAATGCTCTGAGCAAGAAAGGGAGAAACTGCTGAAAGAGATATTTACTCAGGTACAGATAAGGTCCATTCTTCTCTTATAATTTCAGAATTGAAAATTTTCCTGCTTCGTCTTACTGGCTGTAGGAAAGGTGTTCAGAGAAATCAAAACTTACCAAAGACAGGATCGTGCTAACAAAATCGTTGCTTGGAAGGTGATTTGGCAAATAGTCACCTGCAAATCACTAGGGTTTGGTTTTTTCTCAGTCACATTGACATTACACTGTGATGGTGCTTAAAAAGGCTCAGCAGGATTTGAATGGTTGAGCTGGCCCCGTCTCTTGGAGAGGCCATAAATCTGCAGGGCTGGTACACTGCATTTCTTTCCAGTACTGAGTTTCTAGGAGACAGTCAACAAGAACACCCTGTGTGCCACTCTATTCCCAGGCCAGGAGTTTGAGCAAAGAAACCCATCAGTTCCTCTGTGAGAGGTCAAGGAAATCTGGACTTTGAAACCACCTCCTCTTTACAGCTGGAAAAGTTCACCTTTTTTTTAAAGGATTGCCATTGATCTATTGAAGAGACACAACGGGAACATTCAAGAGCAGGGCTAGCCCTGCCGTTAGCTGCACAAACACTGGAAAGGACTATAAACGCTACTGATCTGAGTACCTAATGCGACATTACAAGAACTGATTGGATCCTGAGCCTGCCCCTGTGGGTCTATAAGAACCGTCTGAACGAGTGATAATCAGCGTGGCTGAGAACAAAGCTACAGGAACCGAGATTAGCTAATAAAACAGAGATCGCTTTCTAAAAAATAATCTGTCCCTGTCAATAGATCTTTGGGCATTGATACACATATCATTTGGGCTTGCTGCAAGGTGGGGCTTCTCAGTCTGTTATTAGGGAACCAGAGGGAACTCGATGAACATTTCGATGTTATGCGATTCTTATGAACAAATGGTGTAAAATATCCTGACAGAAAGAAAATGCAGTTGCATGAGCAGCTAGAATTTATTAGGCTGCTGCTTCTTTTTCTGTTTGTAGCGTAGATCAGCAAGAGCTACATTTCTCAATGCCAGGGTGTTACAGGAAGGTGCTAACAAGTCACAAAGTGTTAGAAAACTTTAGATCATTTTAAAAGGTGAAAATAATTATAAAAATTATCAAAAGGAAGAAAAATGTTTTCTGATCGCTTTCTAGGATTAACTCAATTCCTTCCGAGTGAGGAAGTAAGAAGCTTCTACTGGGCCAGGGATGGTTCAAATACCTCTAGTCACTACCAGCCCTGCAGCTACTTCAGGGAGCTCTGCGTTTACACCTGCAGCCAGGAATTACAGCCCTCTGCCATGCAAGGAATGAGTTGGCAGCACTCAGCACCAGCCTTCTGGTTATTGCCTCTTACTGACAGGAATGCACCAACCAGAGAGTAGTCCAAGAGGGAGTCATGTTTGAGCAATGCCTTAGACATCATCATTTAAAAAATGAAGACAAGTTGGCTTGTAACGAGATGTCATGTGAAGGCTGCTGTGACTAAAAGATTAAGAGCATGTGTCTGTGTTTTGGGTTGCCCTCTCCCCCCGGTAGTTATATTTTGGTGCTCCTTTTGTGATGCAACAAAACAAAACAAAGTGTTTGTGTTGTCTTTGATAAGTATATGGCGTATATGTTTTTCTCTAAATATGTGTTTTGGTCACAGTATTTTCTGGTTGCCTATAGAAAGAGCTTTTCATGATTCAAGTTGTAGAAAATAGTAAACAGCACCATGGTATTTATCTGTGTATTTTTTTTCAGCCACGTAATCTTACTACTCTCCTAGATCTAGATTGTTCTTCCTCAGATAAAAACTGCCTTTTTTTTGTAGGCAATCCCTTTGACTACAGTGGAACCAGTTGCAACGAACATTACTATTCAGAGTGAGTAAGGGTGTTGCAATCTTGTCCTTAATGTGTATCTTTTCCACAGCTTGTTTAAAAAAAGATCTTGTTATTTTTTTTATTACTACCTCGGGAAAAATGATCAGAGGAACAATTTTTCAATTGTGTATGTTAAATTCTTTATGATATAGCTAAAGGAAAGGGGAATTTTTTCAGCATCAGTTTCTTTATAAGTTTAGTACACACAGAATTTCACTGTGGGTTTTGTTTGTTTGTTTGTTTGTTTTAAAGCAGTTCTTGTTTCTAATGTATTTGGTTGATACAGTAGTTATTGAAGACCAAAATTAGTGAAAATATTAAAGTCTTCTAAGTGACCACCCAGGGAAAATGCAGTAACCATTATTGTTAAAGCTCCTGCATTGGCAGAAAGGATGGCAGATAAACTGGAATGTGTCAGTACTTCAATTCAGTTAAACTGAAATGTAAAGAGTCCAAAAGAAGCTTTGTTAGGTTTTCAAAAAGCTAGCACTCGGGTTCATACCCAGCTGCAATGGCACAGTGCAGTACTGTCTGTTACCAGTGCCAGTTTCAACACCACTGCGCAAAAAAGTTACTGAATATCCCTAACATCATTTGGTCTGCAAAATGAACCCCTCACTCAAATGAACGTGTCTTCTCTTCTTGTTTTGAAGACAGTACAGTGAGAGCATTTGCTAGTTCATTGTCCTTCTGTTGTGTTCAGTTATCACTTTCATCCCTTTTTTCTTTTGTACTTAACTCTTTTTCTATTTCCCCTCCATTTTATACCTGAAACATAATAAGGTTCAATGTGATACAATGACGTGTTTATAGACATTGCGTTCCAATTACACACTCCACACACCAACAGTTAACTTGACAGATTTCTGGTTTAGCCATTAAACTGAATGGTAATCTGTGTATTATGGCTTTTAAAAAAAGAAGCCTCTGGCTCCATGCAAGAGAATCAGAACGGGAGAGATTTAATTTGAGTTCTAGAGAGTTAGCTGTAACTGCTAGGACGGTGACTCAAATATGTGGGTGGATTTAGCTGGGTTGGGTCTAACCCACTTGTTTTTCCCAAAACCTGCCATTCTCATGGCATTGTACTAAACAGAATTGCATTTGTTCCTAAGCAGGTACAGTTTACAATCAAGTGTGTAAACCGTAACATACACCATTTTCAGTTCAAGTTCACAATTACATACACTGGGGGGACTCTATTTGCGCATATTGTTTCCCCTCATAGCTGAGCATAGCTAGAAAGAGGTCATTTACTGCCTATACCTCCCTGTTCCAAATGGCACTGTGCCAGCGAGGAACAATTTTGAGTTGCAATTGGATCTCATTGGTTTCAGTGAAGCCCCATTTGTCATAAACCTGGGAAATTCAGTTGCCAATCAGGCTCAATATATTCTGTCACTGAAAAATTCAAAGACTTCCCCTGCTGCACAGAGTATGGAAAGATGTGGGAAAGCAAACTCATAAGGTGGTATAGTAAAGATTTTAGGATGCTTAAAGAGTGATTGCATAACTTAGGATGTAAAGCAGCCTCAATACTTGAGTCTACTTCAGACAGAAGGAAAATACAACTCTGCAGGGGAATTTTAAGGTTGAATCAGGTACAGTAATGTAATCTTATCTGAGTTGCCCAATGAGTTATAAATAATCTACTTCTGCCCATAGATGGCTGATGGTAATGGTAAACTAGTTTTCCCATGGTTTGGTATGTTCTTTCAATATTATCTTTGCAAATTGGAGTGTGTTAATGATTTAAAAAACAAAAAAAACCTGTTGCTGACCAAACATTAGTCTATTTTAAAGGTAAATCTCAACTATGGCTTGGAGTGGGTTCCAACCATGTTCTCTAGAACATCTTACATGAAGCCTGGAGTCAAGCACAACCTACAGTGTGAACAAGCCCTAGATTGTAAGTTTTGGGGAACATGCAAGTTTCAGCTAGCAGAATGAGGAGGGATGTGTCCGTGTCTTTCTGTTAGGATATATCATAATGTTATATTCAATATCCTTGTCTTATATGTGTGATTTTAAAAACAAAGAACAAACAAACACCGTTGCTGACAAAACTGTCAATGCAATTGGGAAGTTATGAGGAGGGCTCTTATCCTTGCTTCTGGGGAATGGGGTTATGCTGCGTGTTTTCTTCTGTATTTATTGAATACTATGTACATTGGGACCCTGATCTTCTGTTGCTACCTCATGTAAGCAATTGTATTTATTTAAATAAGGACCATAAATATTTATGTCCTTTATATTTTGGTTTTGATGATACAAATTCCCAGGTCATATTTACATTCACACCCTTACATAACAAGAACACTGAAAATCAATGAGAATGGTATACTTTTCTGTATATGTACTTGTACACCTAGAATAGAATATGGGTTTGTATTTTGAACATAATTTTTCTATTGTTACATCTAAACTATGTAATTTTAGATCTTAATTTTACTTACAGATGATCTGCTAGGAGTTTAAGTGGAACAGTTGCTCATTTGTATGTGAGGCAAGGGTGAAGAAGTTGATAGAGAAAAGTAATCAAAGAAGGCAACTAAATCAATATGTTTTCTCTGCTTATCTGTAGTTTGGACGTATTACTGTCCCAAAGTAAAGGTATAAATTAAGTTGGATTAAATGCTGATTTGTTTGGAAGGGTTCTCTGCCTTTCTCCCCCTTCCAGGTCAAAAAGTATTGATTAAATGTATTGAAAGAAAAATCTTGTCGGTTCCAGTGTTCTTTAGGGAAGTTCCTATGGAAAGCATCTACTAAATGGTATGATTTATTTTTTTCATAACACTAGCTCTATCCCCAAAGCGATACAATTGGGAAATCCCATCTGTGCGTATCATCTGCTGCCTGTTAAATTACTTTACTCAAATTGGTTTTGGCTATATCTATCAACCCCAGGCTTAATGCAATTCCTGAGGAGGTGGTTAACCTTAATATCAGTTACTGGCAAGAGTTTAAATTACCATTGTTCATAGGGTACTAGGACAGATTCTTTCATAGGAATATTTTAAGTTTTCTCCAGTTGAACTTAACACTGAGATATAGGTCCAAACCCAGAGACTTAGGAAGGTACAAGTTCAGCTTAGTCATGAAAGAGTAATAAGACAATCTTCTCTGCATTTAGACCAAGACAGAAATCCTTGAAAGGATTAGTGTATTAGTATTTCAAGTATTTCAAAATACATTTAATAACTTTAAGTTTCTGAATTAAAGTATGAGAACAGATATCTCACTCACTACCCACAGAAAAGATATAATTGTTTTTGAGCAAGAAACTACTTAATGGTGAACCTTTTGAGACAGGGACCAAAACCCTCACTTACTGACTTTATTGAACCGACAATGACCAGTCAGAGGCTAATCAGCTGATAGACCGCCTTGCATCTTCTGAGGTTGGATCGGCTCCTTCTGGGTAACCCAAAACAGAACTTCATGGCAGGCCCTTGTTTCTAAAATTGGATGAACCCAATCTTGGGGTCTGATCAATTGGAACGTATTAATTTGTAGATATTAGCTGCTATCAAATAGGAAATTTGCCACTAAGGCTCCCAAGAGCTGGCAGTGACAGAACGCTTTGTCAGTACTATGTTTCAGGTAGCCTTCTGTTTTTATTATTTTTATGGGTTGTCGTAACCATGAACTGTTAAGGCAAAAAAGAAATTAGATGGTACAGATCAATACCTTTATTTTCTGATTATCTTTTTCTGACTTGTTGAAAGGATCTTATGACAGAATATTTTGTTTACTTTTTAAATATGTGTACTAAAAAAAAAATTCCATTAAAACAGTGAAGTTTTAAGACAATACCAGATTATGAGTAGGCAGTAACAGTGATGCCAAGTTGTAAAAGGCAAAACGGCTAAGCACAGAGTGAATGAACAAAGTTATTTACCATAGATCAAAAACAAAAAAGAAAAATTGTTCCGTGTATTTCATCTGTCTACAGGATGATTGAAAGGATGACTTATGGAAGATCGTGTTGAATATACATATAAAATTTTAGTTATTATTTTTAGACTGAGAGAAACAAAATATGAAATAGCAACTTATTAAAGTTTCCTGGACTTCATTTCCAAAGAACTCTCAACATATGTTAAATATAATACACTGAAAAAGACACTGTAGTGAGATTTATGAAAAAGACCTGCACACAGTTTGATAAAAAATGTAAACATCTACTTCAAACTACATACTGCCCTGGAAGGAAGCTAAGCGGTGTTGAGGCTCACTCAGAGGGATGTCAGAGATGTAATCTGACACATACTAAGAGCTCTCCCTCTGCAGAGGCCTTTGAAAGAAAATGTGTTTCCTCTCATTCTCTCAAGATTATACAATATTTAGAAACAGTCAGCAGTTCCAGCTTTAGTACTTCCAGTCGGTCCCTGATGTGGGTTACTCATGTATTATTTAAGACTTGCAGTGCTAGTATAGCAAAACTCTGAAACACATTTTCAGGATAAAAAGTAGCTAATGTAGGCTTGAGTAAGAATGTAGGCAGAACTGTACAAAAGATTCAGCTTGAAACTGAAGATACTCAGAATTAATCTTTTACTTCTTGACAGCTAAATGTATTAGACTGTGGGACAACCTCTCAAGGGAAGCAGTGAAAACTCAAATAAATACTTGGTATTTTTAAAAGTAGGTTTAGCAAATATGTAGTAGATGTATAATAGCAAACAATACTGCTTTGGCCAGCAGAAAGACTATATAAACTGTCACCCAAAATGCTCCCTCGTAAGCTTGAGGAGTTCATGCTGCCTCGTAAGCTGGGGGAGTTCAGTTTCTGTTAACACCAGCCCCAGCATGTATCTTTTGCTCACCTGAGAATCATGCAATTCTGACACTATAGTGATGAGTTTTGCAGTTTTGAAATAGCATGGATAAAACTGACCAAATCAAACAGAGCAAAGAAATTTTTTACACACGTGAAAAAACCATGCAGAATTTGGCAACTTTTTGTTTCTTTCTCTCCCTCTGGGTCATAGAAGACTTGTTTTTGTTTGTTCTCCCAGATCAACAGCCGTGAGGTTTCCTTCTGTTCTCCTGAGTTTGTCTCTGTGATGCTTTGAGAATCCATTTATGAAACATTTCTCAAACATTCATTTCCGAGAATGACCTTTGGCATTCCCATTGTCAGGACCTTGGAACTTTTTTGCCTCGCGCGACAGGGAGAGAGCAATGGGATTCATCACTGGCACACTATTCTCCATGACCTTTCCTGAACAGAATATATATCAAATGAATTTGGCAGCAGAGGTAGGTTTAATAGTTGGTTAAAATAGCTAATTTTAGGGGTGACTTGAGACTGTCACCGTTTCTTTACAGCGAGACTTACGTCCCTGTCAATGAGAGCAGAGCCACCCGTTTCTTTTGCCTGGCACCAAGACCCAGGTTTTTTCACACACTCCCGTAGAAAAGTACCAGCACTTTCCCTGTGGTGAGCTCAAGTGGCAGGCCTTGTCAGCTAACCAAGACTTCTGCAATTGTGTGACACGCTTTTTTAATTGTAATTCCCCATCTGTAACGTACCCCATACCTCAGTTGCACCTTCAACCTTTTTACACCTGTTTTTTCTTAGTCACCCCCAGGTGCCCTCTCCTACAATTCAGATTGGATTGAAGCTTGCTTACAGAAGATTTAGCAACCCGCAATCAGCCGGCCGTTCTCTAACACGCTGGAACTGCAACATGCATCGTTTCATGGAAGTCCTAAGCAGTACCTGGTTAGCCTCTGCAAACTGTCACTGCCCCTAATCCTAAAAAAATCTGACTCCAAGGCTTTGTCTCTGGTAAGGAGGACACAGCTGCCACTGTCTTACTTCATGCCTTCAGCTGAAACTCTGACATCAACAAAAATTAACAATTTTAAACTCTTATCCATACACTGGCGTATTACAGGCAGCCTTAAGAGTCCTGTCACAGTCATCAAACTAAGCAGTCCGTTGTACCGAGGAAAGATGTGTGTAGGTAGCGGTAATACCTTCTCTTAGAATAGCCTGTACAGCTGGAAGAAGAATGTACAAGCCCTTCCTACGTCTGGTGTAGAAGCAACAGACGTCAAAGCTAAATATGAGTTGACAGCACCTGCTCAGTTTAATTTGTATTGATTTCTCTTCACATTTCTGCCAAATTACTGGTTACCAATAGCAGAAAAAGAAAACAGAAATGAAAAAAAAACTTTCTCTTTTTAACAGCTCATTTGGTTCATCTTTTGCTTGGTTCCTTCTTCTAGTTGTCCCTGCTATCAGCTGCATGATTTACTCCTGCCTTGTGCTGGCTTTAGCATTTTGTGTGATTGCAGCAGATTAAATTCCTTAACCTGGCCAACCTCTGCCCTGCAGCCCCCCATTATTTTTGATTTTCTGCAAAGTTAGGGTTTTTTGCCATTTTAATGAGGTGAATCAGTTTATCTTGTCATCAAATTAATACCAGCACTTGTTCTAAGTAAGCTGTAGGAGTGGGGAGTAGTGCGGATGGAAGCAAAAAGCAAAAGTTTCTCCTTTGAGAAAGAGAAAGCTGTTCTGTTCAGGCCGTGCTGCGGAACCATGCCCTGAAATATGAGCAACTGGATGTTTGCCCCCAGGGTCCATAGAAATGTTTCTGAAGCTTATGGACATAACTTTTGCCATATATTCAGGATAAACGTGAGAGGGAAATACCTTGGTTCGTGGAACAGGTAACTGAAAAAACAGGAGCCAGCATTCAAAACACAGACCAGCTGCCAGAGGTGGAAGTAAATTCTGTTGTCAGAAGGGTTTTCCTTAAGATAGAAATTCAAATGGGGCACTGTGCCAATATTTGCTGGAGCTATATGTATGACAAACTAGAAGAATGACCTACATATGGAAGACATCAAGGAAGACCCAGAGACAGACACATAAGCCCTTACCTTGCGACCCACTGCTTAGAGACTAGAGTGCTGGCAGAAATGAGATTTGGGATTCTAAGCAGTGGTGGTTGTTTTAATTTGTTGGTATTTAGAGAAAAAAGGTATTATTTAGATAAGATAGAAATAAAGGATATTGTATCACAAAAATATTATGTTTACCTAATAGGAAAAAAAAACCTTATAAAAACCTTAGGTTTAGCTCATTGCTCAGGTTAAAAAAAGGATGAATTTTCACTCTGGACAAAGCTGTGGACTCAAATACTGGTAACACATGCTTGTTTTCCTTAAACAACTTCTTAAAAAAAAAAAGATGCTCTCATATTTCAGAATTTGTTTATCTGATCCCTCTCATCAGGTGATTCCTGAAAATTACATCTTCAGACATTTCATACGGAGAAAAGCACATAATGGGAGATAGAACTGTGGTGGTTTGTTTTTTTTTTCTCTGACTCTTCTAATTGAGTGATAAAGCAGTTCTGTATGTTCCTTCAGGTACGTAGGTCCTGATCAGCTGCAGAGATAAGTGGTATTGAATGAGTGTGGCTGTATAAACTTAACAAGAAAGGTAAACCACATTAAAATATTCCAGTCAGCTCTTTGATCTTCAATTGTTTTTTGCTTTAAATGACAAAATAAAAAATATTTTTTAAACAGAGAAATGTACTTATTTTTAAAATCGTAACTTCCCTTCAGAATTTCAGGGCTTCTTTGTCTTTATTCCTTGTGTCTCATGGTTATTTTTCTTTACCTTAGAGAAGAACCTGTATTTGTGGGAAAAACTAACTAGAGACAAACTGGATATTTTAAATGTTCTTTCCATGCTTCTACCTCCCTTTTCTATCTTCTGGAAAACTGATTAAAAACGTTCCTTTCAAACCCCACTTTTACCTTCCGCTTCTCATTCTTATCCTGTCTTTCCGTTTTCTTTGAGCGTTATGCTTTTCTTTTTATTTCTTAGTGAGGAAAAAGGGAAAGAGCAAGTAAGTGTTTTGGTTTTGTTCTCTAATTTCATTTTTATTAAACTTGTCTCATAGCTTTCTAATGAAAAAGTGGAAGTGAACTTGGAAGGAAAAAAATCCCCTTTAAAGCATTATTGTTTCAATATTAGAAAAACTCAAAATAATTCAAAATCATAATCTTTCACTAATTTGTTTTGCATAATTTATATTTAGCCATATTACTTTGTAACTTAAAAATAATCTGTTCCCATTCTCCTCTTAGCTTTGTCCTGTGTTTAGTGTAAGCATGGTAGCTCAGGATGTCTCACTATTGCTTATGTACAGCACCCAGCACAGTGGAATCCGGATGGTGTTCAAAACCTTAGACATGCCAGAAGCAAACTGTTAGTAAGTGAAGAAACAGTAGGAAATACAATCTTTAATTATTTTGTAGTGAACAAAAATACGTAGAAATAATAATGTAGAAGCTACCTATTGAAAATGTATGTAACTATTTATGTAAAAAGTTCTGTAATACTTGAAATAAATTATAGTTACAGAAATATCTGTTTTTACTTAAAGAAATTCTGAGGAGTTAGTATTTCAAGCCACTACATACTCATACCAGAATTTTACACTTGCTTTGAAAGAAATGCCATGAATTTGGATTTATGAAGCTAATTAAAGAGAACTAAAGAAGCACACAGGACAGATTTTTTTTTTTTAATGAAATGAACATTCACAAAAAATTAATATACAATTGGTCCTGAGAAATGAACAAGCTGAATTTTCTTTTCGTCAAAACATCTTGTGAGGTGAGCCATTGTTCTTACTGTGGTAAAAGACTCAGAAATGTTTGCATCAATTTTTATTTCAATATTATTGTAGTTTAGGCTTTGTCAGAAATACTAGCAAGTGCTTTAGGGTGATACTAAAATTCTGATGCATTCTGTTGCCACTCAAACCCGTGCTGCTCTGCCCCCTGCCCCGTCCTGTTCCGTCAACAAAGAGCTTGTTTTTTCTCCTCAAAGCAGCTTCCTGCTTTTCATGAAAGCACTCCTTTCAGCTAGCACCTTAATATTCCTTTTTCTGAAATAATTTGTATGGAGTGTGGAGTTCCTTTGAACAGCAGAGAGAAGCCATACAGAGAGCAGGACTGGGAGAAGAACAGAGATAGCTGCCATCTGCCACTTTAGCTAAACTGAAGCAAACTGAAAAGGCTCTTCAGCACAAGTTCTTCTATTTATTTGTTTAAGCCCATCTTATGGACTAAGGAACAAAACCCCTTCAGTTAAAAATGTACTTTTTTCTGACGTTATATTTCGCTTTTACTGACTGGACAGGGATATTTTAGGAAAACAATGTACTGTGTATGATACCAAATTTAGTTGGGACTGGGAGCAAAAGATGTGATCCAAAGCCCATCGACATAGTTCAACAGAATTTAGAGGTTTGCTGACTTGTATATAAAAAAACACATTCAAAAGCTCCATATATTCAATTTGAATGTTAGAATAATGAGCAGGAAAAGTAGTCCTGTAAAAGAAGGGAATATGCTGTTAGGGTTAACACAATGCAAGAGGGCTAAGAAACTGCAAATGCTTGCATTAACCTACATGAGTAGTCCTATTGTACTTACTATCCTTAGAGCAAGTAGGAGCACAGAACATATTTCTGTCTTTGGGAGAACACAATGTGTTTGGGACTTCCATGGGTCACTAGCTGTAGTCATTGTGCGAGTCTTTTGTCTCTGTGAATCACAACAGACTAAAATCACTGAAGGCAAGGCTCAGCCTTATTCCATTCGGTTCCGGAAGAACTGTAGTTTTTACATCATTATCCTTTTCAAATCTGTACTTCAGATCTGCAGAAAATTAAGCTAAAGCAAATCTTGGCCAAATGTATGGGTTCAGAATAATGAAATAATGAGATGCAAAAAAGTAATAATGATTTCCAGAAAGCGCCGAAGCAGCATACTCTTTATGGTGTACGCACAATCAATTTAGAGTCCATATATGTATCTGGATAAACTTGTGCATATAACGAATAATTATCAGTAGCTGTGACAGTTATGAAAACAAATGGGAAAGTTTAAAAATTGGAAGCCCATTTCTTAGCAGGTGAAATTTACCTATTTAGCTGATAAACTGTTTAATGGGACATATAATCTTTTAGGTAATATTTAACCCAATATACATTTCCTATCTGACTCTTTCTCATATTTTGCAGGAGGTGGTATCCGCAGAAATAAGTCTTAGAACTATATTCTCAATCTGAATGTCAAGCATTAAACAGAATGTGAAGAAAAATAATAAGAAACTAGACCGTATAAACTCTAGTTATGTATTGTAGCATGACCTTAGAACTATGACTACCTCTGGAAATCCCAAGAGTCATGGGAACAATCTTAATTTGGAAAACTAATTGAACTCACTATATATTGATTACAAGGTATTGCAGATGATATGCCTCTAGGTGTCTTGAGAAAGCTAAGAAGTAGGAAAACTGTAACTGTCAGAGTTTCTTTTTTCAGAATACTTCTTAGTCTGTCTACTTCTTTGGTTATATATGGTTTTAATATTTCTGAGACACTATCACCCAGAAGAAATGTAATATATGTTATACCTTCAATGTTCTGAAATTTGTGGGGTTTTTTTGGTTTGGGTTTTTTTTTTTCCTTCTTTTTCATACTTTGCTTCCCAGAGCAATTGCTTCCTTATGGAGCCAAGAAGATTCGTTTCTCTAAGGAACATTCTCTTTGCTTGCAATTTAAATATATTTGTATCACGCTGTTTTTGAAAGAGAGCAATAAATGCAAAAACTGAAGACAAAATATGTTCTGTCATTACCTGTGGGATGAATTCACTTTCAGAAAGATTTGTTTGAGCAGAGGAAAAAAACCTATTTTTAAGACAGTCATTTGTGAGGCCCTATGTATGCACACAGTGAAGGAAATTTGTATTTTGAAAACCCTATAATTTAAATAAAGAATAACCCTAGAAGTTTAGAAAGATTTAGATAGTGTGACTGAATATATATTCATTGAGTGGGAAAACCAGAATTGCATTTTTTAAGAGATTTTGTAGTCATGGATAGCTGTAAAAAAAGTTGAGGGAAAAAGAAGGAAAAAACTAAATAAACCCAAGTAATTAATAGGCACCATTTATATTAGATTATGCATTTGCAATGTGACTGAGTACAATGCATACAATCAAACACGTTTTTAGTTTTATATCAGGATTTGTGGATAAGTTCCTTTAATAATATGAATAGTCTCACAGATCTTACTAGGAAAATCTGTGTAGATAAAGTGTTTGTATTTGATTAATAAAATGTTCTCCAAAAGAGAATTCAAGCTGATTCAACGGACCATTGAAGTCAAGCCATTCAATGCTGGTTGTGGAGAATATAAAGTAAAAATTTGTGGTACATTGAAGTTATGAGCCTTTTTAGTAAAAGATATAGGGAACAATAATCTGATAGAGGTCTGAATAGCTAGTCATTGTGGACTCAATATGATTTGAGAGTAAAACACGTGGAGAAACATTAGTTACTCACAGCACATAGGCTTTGGCAAACAGCAGGGAAATGAGATTTTTTCCTTTTTTTCTGTGAAATCATTGAAGTGAGAATTACTTAAAACTTTTCAACCAAAATTATAGTAGCCATTTCTGTGAAGTAGTTGCTAACTATTTTACTCAAGTGGTAAAAGAGGCTTGCACACAGAGTTGAATTTGCCAAGGGCTCTTAGTTTTGATCTAACTCATTTTCTCATGGTCAATGGAGGTTTTTTAATTCAGTTTCAAAAGCAACAGATAGAAGCCATAGCTCAAGGCTTTAAAAAAAAAAAAAATCTACTTAGAAATTTTAACATGCTGACTAGGATTTTCAAAGTACTCTGGGAACACGAGCTCCAGAAACAAGTGGTCAGTGACAGAGGTCAGAGATTCCCTCCTGCAGGAGATGGAGGCACCCATCTGCCAGACAGACGTGCTTTCACGAGAGTTTTGTTGCTTTGCAACATCTGGGATGTTTTTACTGAATGGTAATTGGAAGGTTGTGGAGATTGGGGAAGGTGCCCAATGAATGGAAAAGGTAACTGCTGCACCCGTCTTCCAAAAGAGGAAAAAGGACGATACCTGGCGAACTAGAAGGACAGAAGGACATTCCTTCTTTTGGGCTCTGGGACAGAGGTAAGCACCGTGCCCTGGCAGCAGTGAAGGCTAACAGTGTACCGGAGTGACTGCAGCCGGGAGACTGAATATTCCCCTTTGGCTTCCATTTTTCAGGCCACATAGAGACTACTGAATACAGTTCCTCACCCAGGGCAAGAAGGGCATCGTCAGACTGGGGCAAACCTAGAGGATGGCCACCAGGACGGTTGGGAGTGGATCGCTTGCCCTGGGAGCAGAGGCTGCATCTCAGAATATAATGGAAGTACAAATGTCTGTAATAGTTAACTACTATCTAAGTAGTATGCCAGAAGTTTTTTAACTAATCCAAAGTGATGAAACTTCTCTATCCATTAAAAATGGTTATAAAAACTATTCAGTCAATATTTAGCTTGTGCCAAAATCTGTCGAAGTGGTGATGGGGTTGCTGGCCCCCTTGAGCCAAGCAGATTGAGGGTGTCTCCCACTGAGCAAAGGTGGTCCACCCAGACTGGATTGCAGTACGCAGGTGGGATCATACAGACCAAATACTAAATAGACAGCACGAGGATACTTATCTGGAAAGCCCTTTAATTTAGGTGAAGAGTGGCTGTTTTGTACTGCGTTAATGATAAAATTGAGTTGTTTAGAGTCTAGGAACCTAATGAGTGTTTGCTATTGCTCAAACAAAGCTTTACTTTATAATAACATCATGTCTTACAATATTAGACCTAGGAATGTCTTTTCCTGGTGTTAAAAGACCCGTTTAATTCCAACAAAAATGGGATAGCAGCTTTGGAAGAACTTATACACAAGATTTTTATGTGAATTACTGGCAATTTGCTTATAAATTTGCATTTAATTAGTTTTCATGCGGAAATTAAGAGATGGACTGCACATTTCACACATAGGTCAAGAACTCATTTTCATAGCTAAAATGAATTGCCTAAGTCAAGCATTTCAGCCTGAAAGGTTAAAATGGCAAAAACCAGAAAGGCTTTCCTTTTCTGTTCCTTCAGTAATTTCTAGTTAAAACACAAACTGCTATAGATTATTGCATATGATTTTGTCACTTTGCATGTAATTAAGAGGATATTTATGGATTGTGTTATAAAAATTCCATGTAGGGCTAACACACATCCTGGAAATGTCTTAGGTAGTTCCTCTTAATGATTTATTACGGCTACTAACAGTATACCACATTGACCTGTGGTTTGCATTGAACACCAACTGCCATCTGCTCTGATGTATTATCTGCTAACATCATTGCCTCCAGATACGACAACAGATTTAGTTGAAAGTGGCAAGGCATTTCCTGTTTATGATATTCCAGGTTAAGGAAACTTGTGAAATGATTAGAAGAAGTAACAGGCAGTTAAGCGGAACTGAATTCTTACTGGGCTGTGAATTTCAATGAGAATAAAGAAAGCAAAAATACTGAAGATCTGGAAAATATTTTAATTTCTCTTTCACAAGTTGTAGATTTCTTGGGTTTGGCTGGAAAATGAAATGTCACCATAAAATGAGAGTTTCACAGTAGCGGTATCTCTGATTTAACTGAACAAATAAGACTTTTCCTACATGTGTAAGAAGACTGCAAGATTTACATAAGACTTTCAGATTTGATTCTATGATTTTATTTAAACACTCTATAATGGTGGTAGATTTACTTGTTCTTCATTTATTAACGATTAGTTAACAAGAAAACAATGAAACCAGTTCACTGTGAATCAAAAGATACCACTGACCAAGCCAGAGACACCAAAGCAATCCTCGTCTATCCTCAGGCCAAAACCAAAAGTGCTGGGAACATGGACCAGAGACACCAGATTTTTTTTTTTTTTCCTTCTTTTGCTTTGGGCTCAAGCTGTCCGTAAGCAGCAAGACACTGTGCTATAACAAATTGCGTGATCAGGATTTACCACTTTATGTTATGCTCGGATTTTAGACGGCATTAGGAATGTGCCCTAATTAATGAAATAGGAAGCACAAAGAGATGCTGGGGTTTGTCCCAACATTGGTATAATTTGATAGATTTTAGTTTGCATGTGTGCGACAGAGTGATTGGCAAGGGCTAAGGCTAGAATATTTCCTGTGAGAATTCCCACATGGAAATAGTGCTGAATGCTTTATAAAATCATGTGCAACAAATCTGGAAGTTACAGATGGCATGAGTTGAATGTATGGTACTGTGAAGGCAGCGCATAGGTGCTCTTCTTCACGTCCGGTAAATCCACACGTGGAATCGCTGAACTCCTAGTGTACGTGCAGGCAACCTGCGCACTACACAAAAAAAACATTTCCTGGGAGCATCAGTCTCTAACTCTGCAACCTATCCCATCCACCTGCTTAGCAAGGTTATTCCTCTGAGGATGTTACAGCGGAAACACCTACCTAGTACGAACATTTGGGCCTGCCATATATTGGTGGAGCTACTGTGCGTCACTTGTAATTTACATGAAATCCTGTTGAAATACAAAAAACCATCGAAAATATTCCTGAACAAAATGATAGGAAAATCTGTGGTAACCTGAATTCAGAAATTTGCCTTCTTTGCTGATTCTGGAGTCCCATTATGCCCATCTTTCTACCTTTTAGGTGCAATAGCTTTTTCAGTTTTTTTTCTGGCCTCTGTTAGTAATCCAGCTGGCAATTTCTTCTGTGTGCAATTCTTCTATATTTAAAGAAATACCTCCCATTTCTCTCCTTTTTCTAAATCTTACCTTTTTGATTTTAAGTGGGAGAAATACACACGTTTTAAGAGGGAGACTTGAACTCATAAAGAAGAGAAAAACTAGTATTTTGTGTGGCTGAGGCCAAAGAAATGTGTATGGAAACTTGCATAATTTGCTGTGGTAAACCACCTTTTGGCAACTTTTTCGTTTTCCTTTTAAGTTAATTGGGGAGTGGTGGAGAGAAAGTGCAATAGAAAATGATATTGTAGGCTATTTACATTGTAAACCTAAAATAAAAACAAATGGACAATGCAAATTAAGGTTTCCATAGCAACAGTAGTTTACCAGTATTGTGGATCTGAAGTGTTTGCAACTGTCGACTGAACTACTGTGTACTTGGATGAATAGTTTGTGCATATGAGTTAATGGCTCTATGGAAACTGTAGCTGTTACGTTTACTGACTGTAATGGAACAAATCAGCTCATTTCCAATTTGGTATTGTTTTCCATCAGTTTTTCATAGCTGAAAAGTTCCTGTTCATTAAAGAATTAGAACTTCAGATTTTTTACTGTAGTTATTCTTAGTTTCTGACATGTTTACTTGCCAATAAAATCTGGGTAAACTCCCCTTTATGTCCTTGGAGACCTTTATCTGTTTCCTCCCTGTCCCCATCCCTAGTTATTGTGTTTAGAACTAACTGAAAAAACAATAATTGGTTATTCTCCATTGTCCTTAATAAACCAGAGGTAAGTACACTTAACTGGTCTTGTTAAGCGTGTCCTTTCCGATGGTACCACAAGGATCTTTCTTTAGATTGTTTTTGAATACATATCTATACCTACATATATATTTATGTATACATAAACTGTTTGACCCTCTTAATTCCGAAGGTGTTAACAGCAGTCTCAGCCTTAGTTAGCTGGTCAGCTAACTAGCTTAGTTAGCATCTCCAACTAAACGAAGTAAACACAAAAAAAGACTGTTGCTTTAATTTCATAACTGAACCCTCAAAACCAAGTAATTTTATAACCTGGAAACTTTAAAGGATGTGGTGAGAGGCTTGTCAATCACAACCAGAGGACCACTGTTACCACCGGAACCAATTACTGCTGGCCGTTGTCTCCAGGAGGACAAGGAGTTTCAGTTCAGCTGTATTACATCGAAGTCACACCTCCTTGACTCAGAAGGAAACCTTTTACAACCTCTGGATAGATATTTAGGCATTGAATAAAAGTTTAATACAGTAGTAGAGATGAAAATGAGAAACTGGGTTTTTCAACTTGCAGCTGAGCGGAGCATGGCAGCAACTATTTTTTTGATTTTTTAATGCTGAAGGGACTGAGGCATGCACAATGACCTGGACACACAGAAGGGATTTTCCAGAGACCTTCTCAAAGAAGCTGCATGGATATTAAAGAATCATGCTTTTCTTTCCCTGTTTTATGAAGATTTTAATTCACTACTGTAATGCTCCAAACCACTGGTGGTATATGTACGCAGACCTTTGACTGCTCTAAAGTAAATGAAAACATTGTATTAGCTGCAGGCTAGTAGTCTACATATATATGTTCTATAGACAATGCAAAAGTAATTTATATTTCAAAGTCTTGAAAGACAGGAGAATATTGTAAGTCTGAAATTTACAAAAAAGAGGAGACAAAGAAGTTTAGGAGGTTTTTTGCTAATTAAAATAGGTAACAGCAATGAAATGGGGACTCTGGGCGGTACCCAGTACTGCACTCGTGTTGCATCCCATGTTGTATGTTCAGAATTAGACAATGATGAATAAGTATGGGCTTTCTACAGATACATTAAGTAAAAAGAAATCATGAGCTCCTATTAAAAAAAAAAAAAGAAAAAAAAGCTGTGTATTGACTTTCTTTAAATAAGCACTTTGATTTTTTCTTCTGTTGGAATAATATTTTTCTGTAAATCTCCAAAATTTAAGAAAAAAAGATTTTATTTTAAAAATACCTTAATAATGAAAGACTTCAGTATAATTTTGCCAAAGAAAAAATAAAAAAAAATCGAACAAGTAAAATTTAGAAATTATTTTTAATTTTTTTCCCTACTATTGACAAGTCCTGAATGGACCATAGACCGGTGCATTCACAGCAAATCAAAAGAACAGTTATTTGCACTTGTCTCAATAAGAGTGAAGTTGGACTCTCCACACTTAACTAGCTATCAGCTTTTAAGAACTGCATCTTTTATTAACTGTGCATAAAATGAAGCAAGGCTCCACAAGCTTGTTCAGCATTGCTCATTCCTTTAAATAAGCAGCAACTCATACATCCTGTATATTCAGCTAATAGGAAAGGAAGAAATAGCATATTTAGTTTATGTAAAATTAACTCATGCAGCTTGGATAATGGGTATTCATGGTGAATAGAACATCCAACAGTTACTTACAGTAACTAAATTAATGGTTGTTTTTCAACAGCATATTAAAAATACTATAACTTACTGGTATTAGTTCACAAAATGAAGCTGAATTTAAAAAAACAAGTACAATAGTACTTTGTAAACACAATGAGAAGACAGCATATGATGCCGGATTTTTTAACTAATTTGTGTCATCTGTGTACATCCTGTTATTTACAGAGACATATTTGATGTATATATAACTACATATGTGATCAGCAAAGGCCTGATGACAGCAATTCAAGGACATCATTGACGTGGGCTACTCACAGGAATTTAATTTACTTTACTAAAATCCGTGATTCTTGAATCAAATTTAAAATACAGAAGTAGCCCTAAATTCCCAGTACTACATGAGAAGAGAAGGTATTCATTCTCCCATTTTACAGACAGAAAAAGAAAGTCTTTCTCTGTGTATACACATAATGATATATGCAAGGATATAGGAAATAATTGACAAGGCAAGAGACACAGGATAGTGTTAATCATAATTTTATCCATAGGCCAATTCCAATTCCCAGATAAGTTAAGGGAAGAATTTAAATTTTCATCAAGATTTAGATTAAATGATCGTATGTTCACATGCTAAAATTACCTGTACTGATGCAACAATCTTTAGTGACTTGAATACTATACTTACAGATTCAGTATTGACTGCTAGATGTTCTGATAAATAACTATTTATATTTTTTAATCTGACTGGCTTTGTCCCGTTTTCTGTGAACTTGCTTGTCCTCCAACAACAGTGCCTGGTTGTGAAAGAGAGGAAAAAAATATTTTGAGTAACACTAAGAAGTAAAAATAAACCAAATGTAGTACTGAAAAATTAAATAGTGTAACAAGAACTTTTAGATAGGAACAGTCAAAGAAACATACAGGTCAGAGGAACTCCATGGGGAAGAGTGTATTTGAGAAGCAGCTTGATAGCTTTATGTGAAGGGTTTCATTGACTGTCATAAAAATCTATTAGAGCTGTTAATATTTCATTAGGAGACTCTTAGAGTAACAACTATGCCCATAGCAGGCTGAACTTCTAAGAGCATGTTTGATCCGCATGATCTCAGTGTGAGTTGGCACATTGGCTCCAGCCCCAAGGCTGCTCTGGTTTAACAGGGGACCGGAGCATGTGAAAACATATGTATATGTCCATATAGGCACAGAATTCAGTGCACTGGTGTCTAAATAGATTGAGGCCCAGATGGACTTCTCCCTAGCACCACCAAGTAATTCTGTGTAGTACAGGCACAATTCCGGGGACTGTGCCCAGATATCTGGTAATTACTGGACCCTGGAAACTGAATGAACTGTAAGACTGACTATTTTGGCTTAACTGATCTTTAAGAACAGAGGCGGAAGAACAAAAAAGGCAGTTAAAGCCAAGTAAAGGCATTTTCAAAGAACAGGCAGGACAACTAATTATTTTAAGTTCTCAGAATGGAACAGCACCACTTGTTTGAAGGATAATAGTTGTGCTCATCTTCTGTCAGATATTCCTAACAGACTGGTACGATAGATAATATAAAACCATCAGTGGTGGTCATAGAAATAAAGGTGTTTATTTCAGTCCTTGTCAGACAACTTATTTTAAGTGATGCTTGCTATGAATTTGTCTTCCAGTAAGGAAACGCTCTTGTCACTTGATAGAGCATAGGCATTTTGGCTGGTTCCACCACTGACAAGATGGAGAGCTAACTTTTCCAGAATTTCTGAAGCCCAGGGTGTCACAGGAAGTATAGTATTACCTGTAGGTAGATTATCAAAGTGTGTTGTATTGCATTTTGCTTGCTGAGAATGGAAAATCAATACAGCATCACGTGCAAGATACACACATCACAGCAAGACTCAAAGGGATAAAAACAACTTGCTGATTACTATCCCTTTCTTCGTTACTTGCTAATTGTCTGCTGCTTTTTTCTTTCACTGCCACATTGCTGCTTCTAGTCACAGAGCAATTCTCATCCATGTCTTCTAATCCATTTTCCACAGTTCTCAGCTGTAGAACAATAGAAGAAGAGGTACTAAGGGCCAAAATGAAGTCATGAAAGTGTCTGGTTTTCATGGACATGCTGAGGAGGAGAGATGAGCATGTGAAGGTGAATATAACAAAAAGTAAATATGTCTCCTGTTCTCTCATTCCTGACAAGTATTCTTAACAGAATATTTCAGATTAATTTTTAACTTCTTTTTTAAAACTGACTTTTAAAATGTTGTCATAAATATTTTTTTTCTTTCTTTCTTCCTTTTTTTTTTTCATTACAGGAATTTTAGTATTTAGAAGGGAGATTTTTTTGGAAGGTGATTTACATTTGAGGTAAAGGAGCTAGAAGATCATCTGAAAACTCAAATGTTTTCAGACCCTTTGATGTTGAATCAAAATCAGTATCAAAATAGAGGCCTAGAGCTAGAACACTGGCAAGGAAAGAGTTTAATTCTGTAACCAAGACTGAGCACTGGTAAGACAGTAAAAAAACCAAATAAGCCCTAAAAAGCAAATGAGCCTATGTTAAAGTCAACTATGCAAGTTTTGAGGTTCCAGTTACTAGTACTTTTTTTCTTTTTTACACTGATAGCAGTAAATTACCTTTTTCCCCCTTGTTGGTCCATGTCTCAATCCACCCCAATCTACAACTTGGAAGACTATCCCATGCAGAGACATCCTTCCTCAGAAGGCATAAAAGTTTACATCGTGAAGCATCACAAAGATCCAGCATAGCTGGGCTAAGAGAATCCTGAAGTCAGCAGATATGCCCAGAGCCAGAGGCCAGTGCCTTCTGTGCAGGTACAGGGACTTAAGAGGTAGGATGGAGCAGCGTATGAACAAAATCTGGGGAAAACAGGGACACGATCGGTGAGGTGTCCCCCAGTTAGTGTCCATTCTAGGCACACATATACACCACCATAGCAAATGACTAATTCTAAATAAAAGGCCAAGACGTTAAGTGAGAGCTAAACAATATAACAAACAAACTCCTTGTGACCTTTCTTCTTTCCACTGTTATTCCACAGAAGTAATAAAGAATACAAAGGAAAGTAAACCAGGTTTTTCCTAAGAAAATACCTCTTTGTCATTTCCAGTAAATCACCTTCCCTTTTAATGTTATAATTAAACAAAAATTAGATCAGCTATTTTGTTGTATGCTGGCTGAATTTCACACAGATACATTTCATATGTGTTGCCAAATAACGCTTTTTAAATATATGTCTTCAGATAGATATTATGAACAGACAGAAATCATGGTGTTAAAAGATGTTGCTGCCAGTGTCATGCATAGAACAACTTGTTAATGTCTGTTTTATTCAAGCTATTTGAGGGTGCAGTTAAGTGCTTTTTTTTTATTGGTACCTGAAATGTTAGGACACTTGTGCCCAGACATAGGTCAGCATCGCAAGTTGTGAACAGAAGCTGGCCCAAGTAGCTGAAGATATTTTCTTTGGCATAAATGGAGATGATAACTGCAATACTTAAATTAAAATGAGCAAAGCAATGCATGTGCTCACACATCCATGTCCAGGTGTTAGCAAATATGAAGCCAGGGCGTATTTACGTGGGTCTGAAAACAACTCAGCAGTGAGGGAAACAGTGTGTCACTCCAGGAGGAAGCCAAGAGAGAGCTTCTTTTGGGCGCAGAACTGACTGCAAAACCAGGCTTGAGTTTCTGAATAAAGAGATGGCCTCCTATTGTTTGCTCTCTTTGAAGAAAGGAGGGTCTCTAATCTTCCTTTGCAAACAAGCAGAGTTGTACTAAAGAGATACCTGAAGTAAGATTTTTTGTTTCTCCTTTTTCTTTTTTTTTGTTTTGTTTGCGTTGTTTTGTTTTGTTGGGAACAGCCTGACAGGGCAATTAATACTGGTTCATTTCCAGCAGCAACAACAGCTCATCTGAGAGGTTATCTTTGTAAATAGCTTAGCATATCTTGAGATTATCCACTTACATTTGGGTTAAGATGCAAAGGAGCACTTTTCAGGAATACAACTTGAAAATAATTTATCCTAAACAATACACGCTTAATCATCGCACTTTGAACCAAAGCACATTCTTGCATGTTCTAAAAGAATACACAATTCCTTTGAATAAACAACCTTTTGTCTCTGTACCTCTTTCTTTTTCACTCTTATACAGATCCCACATCTTGCTACTTTAAAGAGATACGCATTGTTCTTTGTGCGGAAATAAGCCTGCCAGCCCAGCTTGTGTGATGGTTTTATGAAGATTTACATGGGAAGATGCCACACAATAAAAGACTACTATCTCTGCTGAGCCACGCAAGGGATATTAGTCATGGCCTTGGGAGGAGGGATGGCTGACTCCTGCTTGCCCTCAGAAAATCGGAAGATCAGAGATAAAATTGTGTACTAGAAGGAAGGATACATACAAACATGTAAACTGAGTATACTCACCTAAAAGTTTTGGAAAAAATGTGGTTTCTTAAAGGCATGGCTACTTATAGGTGGTGTAGTTTGTCTCCTCTACTGGTCTGTCTAGAGGTATGTAGATATCACACAAACCTGTTCTCCCTGGGATAAAATAAAAAGGTCAAGTAAAACCTTGCCATATTCTCCTATTAATGATACAGGGTTTTCATCTACTTTTTGGTCGTGCAGCTTGGCTGAAGGAAGTGTTGCACGAGGTCTATGAAGATTTTTGGGTAACACCCTGTATTACTAGCAGGAGATTCCCCATGTGGCTGGAGCTCCTTGGGTCACACTGGCTGAGGCTGGTAGGACAATTCTTTTCTGCTTAAACAACCAGGGTCAGGCTCCCATCTCACTGATAGTGCTATAAATTTCTGCTGTCAGTGGAGGTACACAATTTTAAAACAGGCAACAGGAAACATCCAAGCCATGGCCATAAATCTTAGTACTTTCCCCAACCGAGCAATAAGCTATTTCTCATGGTAATTTTGCTTTTTTGTATCATTTATACATTCAGTGTAAATTAAAATGTTTCACATCATGGAAAAAAATGAGACAAGACGGCGGAAGCACGGAATCACGTAGAGCAGACAAACTGAGATCCCTTTTACACATTATTAGTGCTTCTCTGTTTAAATCGTGTTTGCTATTAGCTACCACAGTGCTAAGTGCTTTTGATAATGTACTTTTCAAGGAAATAAAAAAAAAAAAGCCAGGAATTGTGTAGGTAGCTTCCATTAGCAATAATGGGAGTCTGGGCACATTTGCCACTTACAAAATCCTCAGTGTAAAACCTGTTTATCAGATAATGTTTGCAGGCTTGAAGTAGGAGCATGGGAGCACTAAATTAGCACAACATCTTTTCACACCCACATTTGCAAGGAACTTACTTATTAGTCCTCCTTTATTTTAAGTCCAGAATGTGTTTTCTTTCCAAGATTTTTTAATCCTAAATATGATTTTTTAAATTGACTTAGTAACAGGAAAAAAAAAAAGTGTTGCTGTTTGTTTTCCTCCAACTAAGAGAGTAGCCACATTTTTTATTATTCCTTCAGTGTCATTTAAGGCCAGTTTTCTACACATGAGATTGAAAGCCCTTAACGAAATACTGAAAGGACGATTAGTTATTTTAAGGGCAAGACTGACTATTTTGTGTAAGATGTAGTACAGAGTGTGTCTTTTGCACAGGATTTGTGAAGTGGACACAAGCCAAAAATCCACCAGATGTAATAAACTGTC
Organism: Sagittarius serpentarius; assembly: GCA_034782735.1. Lineage (NCBI taxonomy): Eukaryota > Metazoa > Chordata > Aves > Accipitriformes > Sagittariidae > Sagittarius > Sagittarius serpentarius. Next base: position 8,587,779 of record JAVKLA010000008.1, read on the forward strand.
TTGGGAAGTTACTCTCTTAAATAATTCACTGTAACCTGAGGCTGAGTATTCATGAATTGGTTCAGCTTAAGTGGATGTCTTAAAAAATCATTTACATTTGGGTATTTGAACAATATTTTATGTAACAATGAAACTCCCTTCTGACCCCTCGAGAGGATGATCCTTTCAAACCAGAGCCACTTGAGCGTGCCACCTAGTGAGACAGAGGGAAAACACACCGAATCACCCGACAGGGCAACCCATTACGTCCGTGGCCTCACTGCCTACGTTTTTCCTGTTTCAAGACGTAGGTAGATTCGTCTTCCTGCCATTAAATGCAGGAATAGGATTATCACTGGTGGAAAAATCTGCTGGTCAGATCAGGACTCTAGATTTTTTTAGAAGTATTTGCAAATACCCTTTTTTTTTTTTTTTTTTTTTTTTTAGTATTTACAAATGCCAGTAAGAGATCACATTTTCTAGAATTGTTGAGTTGTGCATGAAGGCACATGTGTTCAGCACATCCGAAATCATCCTTGGCAGTAGTAACTAGAATTCAGGCACTGCCTGCACAGAATCTCAGCTGTGGGATCTCAGGGTCAGGTTTAGATAGCAACAGAGGTATTAGTTTTGATAGACAGCTAAACAGTACTCAGAATTAAGTGGTCAAGAGAGATGCTAACTTTCCAGTTATCATGTGGAGAATAAATATGCCCAATAGTTCTGGATAGATTTGGTTGTTTTGCATGTGATAAAAAATCCAAGAAGTGGAGTAGAGAAAATATTAAAAATTTGGTTAAAGAAAATACCATGAGATAAAGTGATTCCAGGATTCAGTTTAAATGGAATTAAAAAAAAAAAGTCAGAGTTCAATTTTAAATTCTTCAGCAATTAAAACCCATTAATTATCAAAATTAGTGAAAATCATCAAAACAAGAGGAACTTGAAGGTAAAGGGTGTTGTTAATTTTTTTGGTAGATGTTGAAATTGCTGCTTAGAATTTGTATCTATTCCATACTCCTTTTCATGTTTTTCTGACTTGTCAGTGTTTTTCTAACTCACAGGTTTTTAACAAAACCTAATTTATATATTCTTTTAAAAAGTAAAATTATACGCTCAACATTGTTTAGAGTGCAGCTAAAGCAACAAACAGAAGTGTGATTTTGATGTGCAGAGATTTGTCAATGTACAAATCCATTTTCATGGAAGTGACCATAACGCATCACACAGAAGACAGAGGACCAAACAGTTATCTCGAAGTCAGAGCTGACAGTGGCAGTGTGACCCAAAGTGTTAATTATCTTGCAAATACGTATAATGGGAGTTTCTCCTGAAACTCAACATCACAGTGATAGAATTCGGTCCACATGCTTATTATCTCTTCATCAGAGCTGTACAGAGATCAAAAAGGATACACAGTTTGATTTTTGTCACTTTGCTTCCACTGGACGCCTTAATTGCAGCACCTGTTACTTGTCTCCACTGTTGTGAAGGTCATAGAACAACTTCCGCGGTATCCCAGGGTTCTCACAACTTTCTGAAACGTTTCCCTTTGGAGCTGAAGTGTTTCATGCTTGGTCTCTGTACCAAGAGCAAAGTCCCCGCAGTTGGTTTAAAGTCCTGGGAGAACTGGAAGAAACACGTTTTCTTTTTAAGTTGTCCTTTTTTAACTGCAGACCAGGGAAGTCACACTATTGAGAGCTGCTGAAAAGCTGGTCCTGGCTTCTACGGAGTAAATATTTTATGTTGTCATAATTCTATACAGATACTAAGTGCCATAGAAATTTGCAGGCATGTTTTGGAGAACAATTTACTGCTCCTCTTACTATTTTATAATCTTTTGAAATGCATTCCTATCTTACAGGAGGAAACGACTAAAACATGAGACAAAGTGTGGAGTTCTTACGAATATGGCCTTGTCTGCTATAAGCTGATACTTTGTGCTAACAGTCCTGAGATAACTGAATTCTATTCTATTCCTGAGTCTTGACTTAACAAAACTGCCAGTTATGCCTAAAAGATAGATATTTTTGCACTGTGGCTAAAAATAGACATTGGATCCACCTACCAATTCATTTTTATGTTTTATCTCAGAAGACTCTCAAATCACATTTCCAGGTGTGAAAGGCTAGCATAATAATTTAATGGTTGAATGGGATAGTTGTAGTCGATTGTGTTAAACGTAATTTCCAACTGTTCCAAGACGTAAATAAGAACTGGAAAGAAGCTGAGAAAATAAAATCTTTCCTCTTTTCGAAACCAAGTACCAAAAAAGTCCATCCCAAGTTCATACAAACATGTAAACTCATGGCCCATACTCTTTGATCAGCCACATCACTGATCTGTATTTGTTCCTGGCTATGTAGTTTGTAGACAGGGTAACCTCGGCAAGAGAGGAGATCAAAGAGGAATTCACTTAGAATTCAGCTTTAATCTCATATGAAATATGAATGTAACTGACTCGATCCACTGTTTATTTCGTTTTCTTCCCTTTCTCTCTTTTTTGTTTTTTTTAACGTTGACCTACCATTAAAACTTTGGACAATCGTACAAAAGCAAGAGAGTAATGATGAAAGTTAGATGATCATTACATTTTATATCAATTACAGTTTTATTAATTAGCATAACACCAAAACTTAAAGTACATGTGGGAAAAATTCCTGGATATAAGGTATATCAATGGCTTTAGTACAGTCAGTTCAGGATATCAAAATGTAAGTTTTGCATTTTTTAATTTTCTGTGATGAGTGGAATCTTGAATCATTTACTCTAATAATTTAATTATAAGACAAAGGACTTTTTTCCTAAATTTCTTCCCATTAATCAGCGAATACTTTAGGTGAAGAAAATCCACACACACAGAATGTTATTTCTCTTAAAAATCTCAAAAGTCCCTACCAAACCCAGTCATCAAGCATCTCAGATCAACATGAAATCTGAAGAAAAGTGCATGTAAATCCATTTGGGTTGGTATCAGAAGCACAGCTGGTCTTTAAATTCTTCGAAGCTAGGGAGCTGGCCATTTTAGGGAATTTAAAAGGGCATTACTAGCCCTGTAAGATTCATTCTGCTCTCCTGCAAATGTTCTTTAAAAAACCCCAGAGCATTCAGCTCATAAAATGCGAGGAATAAAATTGTTATTTTTTAAATATATGAGGTAATTGTTAACTAGACAATTTAAGAGAGATAAGACAATAAAATATTTTCATTTATGACTTTCATGTATTAGATCAGCTCCTCAGCTGACATAAACAAGCACCTTGTTGTCAATCTCAGAGGAATTAAATGCATGGGTCATTTTGCATATGGAGATATACTGCTCTACAACAGTAGGGTAGTATCTCACACTGATATATTTTATTTTGATGGCTGACCTCTTAGGTACATTGTCAGTATATCAGAAACCCATTTTTTCCAAAATTATAAAAAACTTGATGCTGAAAATATCTTTTTTCAGTTTCAGATGTCATATATTATTCTGATGCATATCATCTTTTGTAACTGCATCAAGTAGTATATCTTAATGCACTTCATTCAATAAAAGGCAATAAGATGTTTGAAATTCAAGGAGAATAATTTTAAGAATAGCTGCCTTATTTATTAGGTTATGTGATTTTTATTCAATTAAATGTATCATAGGTGAGTTGGGTAGTCACTGTGTTCACAAAACCATGACTTTTCTTTCTGAGGTTCATTGGACATTACTAGAAATTAACTCAGCAAAATAAATTGTCTATGGCAAATTCATGTGCTACTCAAAACAGAAAACAAAGTGTCAGAAAATCTGGCTTTTCAGCCCCTCAAAATTCTTGAAACAGATAATGGGGAGATACCGACTTAATCACTTTTATCTACAGGTGTATCTAGTTGGATGTGCTGATTTCACAGTGATAATTGTGATTGTTTTGGTTTGTACTGAATTCAGAAAAAAAATATGAGAGTTCCAGTGACCTACATTCTATACGCATAGGGAAAAGAACAATTACTAGTTATGGATCGTTCTTAGATTATTAACTGACTTTTTCGGTGTCAGTTTTATATTCATCTTAGGGTTGATAAAACAACTGTTAATAGCAGAGGAAAGTTTTCATTTATTGTCTTGTCTGTCAGCCCACAGCCATTAGCATTGTTGTTTACACTCAGCTAACAAAAGGAGGTTAAAATAATTTGTGATCACAGCTACAAGCACAGAAAAATGTTCATCCCTTTGCAGTCTGTGTATAAAAAATGGAAAATATCAAAAGCGTAGTCTATATGTAGTGGGCTTGCAAGGACAGAATGTGTCTATAAATGTAGTTGGGCAGTATTCATTTGTGCTCATCATAGTATTTCCTGGCATTTCAGAGCCCTGTACAGCAAATAGTGAAGGCTATTGATTTTATACGATGCTTCAGAATGCCAAGATGTAAACAAAAATTATAAAAGGCATAACACTGTCCCAAAGTGCATGCATAGCCACATTCATTGCTTTGGATTTGCTGATTCATATAAACTCATTTCAGTTGTATTCTCATGATGATAGCTTATGATGATAAAAGGTCTCCCTGAATAATTTCAATCCTTGCATTCATTCTGGAGCTATTTTTTTATCCTGTGAGAATTGCAGATAGCATGTGCAGTTCTTACTAGAATATGTACTAAATAAGTAGCTCAAACCACAGCTGTTCTGATTTCTTTCTGCATCTCAATCACAGAACAGCGTTCATTTTCTCCTGAGTCTTTGGGACCTGGGGAGTGCAGTACCCCACACAGCCTCTGTTTTAACGTGTGCATGTTAGAAACATAGGGTGAGATTCATCTCAGCTACTCTATTTCAGAAGTCCATTTCTCAACTAATAATACAGTACGCACTTCTGGGATGCTGTTTATCTAATGGTGCAGCACAAATTTAAGGTAAGGCAGATAAATTGTGCCTGTAAGTCCCACTTTTTTCTGTTGACAGTAAAGGGAGCCTTAGGTGACTAGCTGAGAGATCTGCAATCTGAATGCGTGACACTAGTTGATATAATTAGACATTTACATTGTGATTCAGCTCATGATAGGCAAAGCTGAAGACTGAAAGCCCCAAGATCCTAGTAGTACAGTGCAAAAAATAACTTTATAGAAAAGCTACAATTAGTTTTAAAGTGATGCTGGGTGGAATGATCGCTCAGGGATCATTCTGTCAGGCCAAAATCACAAGCCTTTTACTTCCTCTTCTCCCCTTGAATTCTGTCTTCAGTAGCAGAAAAGACAGTATATATCTGGTTTTAATCACAAGGAATGACCCTTACTTAAATTCTCATTGTTCACTTTTTTTTTCCAGTAGAAGAAGTGAAGGGCCATGAATTATATCCTTTCGCAGACTTTGTTTCACTAAAGTAGGCAAGCCTGGTCTTCCGGGCTTTTTCCCTTGTCTTCTTAAGCCCATGTGGTCTCCTCTATATCTATTAGGAACTTTGTTCATCTCTCTTCAATGGGTTCATCAGAATTATGTACAGTACCTCAAATTGTCAGCAGGACAGCAGAACTAATAGTTTCTTAGCTGAAAAAGATTATATTTGCTTTGGCTATACTACACTGGCAACTCATAGGATCCAGGGAACCATCATTGTTTTTCTTCCTCTGCCATTTTACGCTGCTAAATTTTCAGTTCACTATATCGTTTTTCTTGTATGGGTCTCTAAATGCATGAGCTAACATTTCTGTCCTCTATACTTCTTCTCATGTCACTAGTCCAGCCTTTGATATTGATACCAATATTGAATATCTCCAGCCTTTACATCATGTTTGGATTCCATCTACAGCTCACAACTTTTAGTGTGAGGCTCCTACAACCAAAATGTTAAGTAAAATCAATTTCATGAATGAGCTGGAAGAATATATTTGTCACCCTAGCTGGTGAAACTTCCCTTTCTGCATAATCTGTCGCCCTTTCCACTTTGTCTGGTCCCTTAGTTAATTTATGGATTTATTTACTGAGCTCAACTTATTTCTTAATTCATCTACTAATCTCAGTGTCCTCGGTTAAATGAATAAGTTTTCAATGTGGTATCACATCAAAGGTTTTACTAGATTTTATATAGTTGAGATCTTTTTCACCCCTTCCATCCAGTCCTCTGTCTGAGCCTGTCACAATTTTCTCATTTGGCAGCTGATTCTCGTCACTGTGAATAAAATGGTGGAATTAAGTATAGAACAGCCATTTCCTCATTGCCTTTTCTATGAATTGCTCCTAATGCTACTTTTATTTTGATGGTTGTCAGGCAGGAAGGAATAAAACAACATATCTGAATGAAAGCCTAGTTATTAAATGCACTGAACTATTTTACCTTTGTTATTTTCTAGGAGCTGTTTAGCACAGTGATAATGATTCACAGTATTATGACTAGGCCTGAAAGTATCTAAAATAGTTAGGCTTGTAGCTAAGTTAACCCATAGTGTAATTCTATAGAACTGTTCAATTTATGTTACAGAAGTGTATGGAAACAAGGGCTTTAGAAAATAGATCCTCTTTCCATTCCAGAACTGTATGAATTAGGGAAGATGACTTTTTGATGACAAGCAGCTGCACTGGCAATATCTATGTTGTTTACTAATACAGCAATTGGAGTAAAGATTGGATTTCTAGGGAAGTCATCACAGAAATAGAGAAGGAAGACCAAGAATGGTCTTAGTGATGAGAAAGTCTTGGAATGAACAAATTATAACCTCTTTAGAAGGATAATGAGTAGATTCTGCTCAAGCTTTTCATATTCATTCAGAGATGTAATTTTTTATGATCTCCCAGCCAGTTTGTGCCCAAGAAGAGGTTCAGCACTTCCATCTCTCTTCAGTCCACCAAATAATCTGCCTGCCAACCCATGCACTGACATAAAACATTTGCAAGCAGTGCAGCACTGGTTGGTAGGCAAATGCTCGTAATCCATGCCAGAGCCTTTCAGTGGTAAAAACAGTCTACCAGGGATTCTGCTGCAGTAAGGCATTTCAAGTTTTAGGACCCAGTCCTCTTAAGGCTAATGTTTAACTACCTATAAAATCAATGGAGAAAAGCAGATGTCACTGAAAGACTCCTGAGAGATATTTGTTCAGCATTCTAACTTCGCATGTAGACATGAGCGAAGTTATCCTGGGAGAAAAAGAGTATGATTCATGAATGGTTAAGACAGATTTCTTACCATGAAAAAGTTGGAACACTCATGCCTTAGATTTATTCTGAAATAAAAATATATGTTTGCGATAATTTTATAGCTCTTCAGATAGGTCTGGTCTCAATCCCCTGAAATCAATGGTATTTATCTGTCTGTAATCTTATTTCTTTTCACAGATTATAAGAAAAAATCCTTTGTCGTATAAACTGATGGTGGGAAAGATAGATCTTCAAGAAAACCAAGAACCTACAAAGTGTTAGGATATACGTATTCATATACTTGTTAAATAGCAAATTGTTGATTTCTTTTCTTTTCGTTTCGTCGCTATATATTCTTTTATGGGAGAAAAACCCCAAAATATTTCTAGCAACTGCAGTATTTGGCAGAAAAACTTAATTCATCACATCAAACTAGAATATAATGTTAAATGACAGTTTTGGAGCTAACTCCTTACACACTTCACTGAATGTCTGCTCTGAAGTAATTGAGTCTAGGAAAAAGCTAAAGAGGTCTTAAATAGGTCAGGGAGCTGGAAGACTGCGTGTGTTTGAGGGAAGCGGTTTTTAGTTTCTCCAAAGGACACTAGATGGCAGCATGAATCAGGATATTCAGGGCTGCCTTACACGACAGGATTTTGCTAAGGGAAAAAGACCCTCAGAAAATCGTGTGAAACATTTTTGCATGGGTTTTATTTTCCTATTTGGAAGAAGAATTCAGATTAAATATTTATTGCAATGTATGGAGGTTCCAGGGCACATGACTTCATAAAATAATCTCTGTTTGTGTAAGTGGTACAGGCAAGGGCAAATAGTGTTTTCACAACGGAGATGAATAAAAATCCATGAGAATAAAGAGAGGGAAAAGGAACAAAGTCTTGATATAGGACTGATAAAGGTGAAAGGAATACAGGATATACAAAGTTTAAAATGAGGAGTAAAAGTTGGAGAGGTCACAGGCAGTGCCAGAAAAAAACAGTGGAGATTAGTGGGAAAGCATGGGGGCTCACAGGGCTTTGAGTAAAGAATCTGGGCATCAAAACAACAGATTTCACTTCTTAGGCATCTGAATTAGTGAAGTGTTGATCATTTAACTGACTCGCCTTCACTGACTCACTACTTTTTAGTCTCTTTGAATTCATGCTTCATATTGTTTCTATAATTGACAATGATGAAATCATAAGCTATGCAGTCGTTGCCCAGTGCCTGGATTTTCAAAATGCGTCACTACAATTTATTTGCTTGACTCATGAGATGCTGATGCCTGATGGCAAAACGACTCACCCAGCTGAGTCACTCCCAAATCTTAGCAACACTTGCTCCAGGAGAACCTTTCACCTTGAGATCCATCTGACGGTATACCTGTCACACAACTGCCGGTCAAATTTTAATTCCTGACAAGGTGCTAGAGTAGACTGCTAAGCCATCAATCTCTGAGCAGCTGAAGCCTAATAAACTGGTCAAACCTGTGAATGTCTAACTGCAAACTGGGGTAACCTCTTTCTTTGTGACCACAGCCTGCGTGTTCAATAGAAGGCAAACAAGAAATGCCCTATCTCAACCTAACAAGACTCTTCATCTTGTTTCTTTTCAACAAAAAAATGAGCCGTGGTGATGAATCAAAATTTCATTATGGTGATGAAATTACCATTAAGTTAGTGCACAACATGGTCACAAAACCACAGACAAAGAGGAGCTTTTGGCCACTCCTGGTCAAAGAAAAAGATTTCAGGTGGGATTTCAAGTGACCACGTCCTGGGCCCCAGGTCCGATCAGCACCGCCACCGGGGCCGGCTGCGCACCCTGCCCCCAGAAAGGGGTTTGGCAGCCTGCACCCGAGGCCAGCTCTGATACAACATGGGTCTGTGGCCTTTAACCTGACTGCTGCGGAAGAGTGGGAGGAGGAAGAGCTGGGAGAAGTGGGGGAGAAGTGGGGGTGCTCCCCTTCCCGCCCTCGGGAGCCGAGCTGCAGCCAAGGCCCTTGGCTCTGGCCTGACCTACCTTGCCTCCGCCTGGCCTTGCTCCTGCTGATCCTGAGCCTGAGCCAAACTCGCTGACTTGATGTCCCGGCCCGGCCTTGGCCCGGCCTGGCCTTGGCCCGTCCAGGCCTTGGCCCGTCCCTGTCCCCAGGGTGCTGCCCGATTCCCCGGGGCTGGGGCTGCCCCGGCTGCCCCTCAGCCTGCCCTGTGCCGGGCTGGGGCGATGGGGTGGCCCCCGGCTGGCAAGGCCCTGCCCTGCTGCCCGGTGGGGAGCCCCCAGCCTGAGGGAAACCTGGATCGACAGCAGTACTAGAGAAAATAATTTTGAAATCATACTCGAACACAGATTAAAAATGAGTCATCCATACTGTGTGCTGCGAAACGGTCAGTTCTCGCCCTGAGATGCATTAGCAGCAACACTGCACGTGAACCATGGGGAGAAATTCATTATCACACTTTAGCCAGAATGGGAGGGGCCTCAGGCAGAGCACTTTCTACTTCGGGCACTCTGTATTAAAGAAGGCATAGACGGTTTAGAGAGAATTCAGAGGAGAGAAATAAAAAATACTAAAATGTTTGGAAAGCTTGAACTTGGCGGGGAAAAGCCTGGTTTGCACCGTTTGATCTTTCAGGTGTTTAAGACTGTAATTATTAGAAAGTGATCAGCTGTTCCCTGTATCTAACAGGTAAGTAAAGAGAAGAAAAGTATGACACTAGCTAAATTTGAAGGCAAAACCAGCTTTGTATTTAGTATGAGAAATGTTATTGTAAGTTTGAGAATGGTGCAACACTGTAAGACTGTGGGATGTACTTCACTGAATTTTCGTACTATAAGTTTAAAGAAAAGTCTGCCTCTATATTTTCTGGTCTCTTGAAATATCTTCCAAACCTTCACTTCTATAGTATGGCAGATAGGAACCACATCTGAAATTTTTTTTTTTATATATATGTATATATTTTTTCATATTCCTCTAATATTAGTGGCAGTTCTGCATTGTCAGGAGAGCAGAGCCCTGGAGGTTCTTTAACAGAAATGCTGCAGTGGAATTTTGTCTTACGGTGCATGCAGAATGCACGCACAGCTCAAGCCCTCAAGAGCAAGGTCATCCATAATTACAATTCATTAAGTGCTCTGAAAGTTCCTCTAGATATTGCAACATAGGTATCAGTAGCATGGAGTACACATCATTAGACATTCACAGAATTACCTGAACAGCACAGGTTATAGCTTGGAATTTTACTAATTAGAAGCTCAGAGATATTTTATAGGGTCTGGAAATGTATCTATTTGTTGAGTAGGCTAAAGACAGCTAGCTTATTTTGTGGCTGAAGCTTGTGTTTATAGCTTCATAAAACATGGCCTGTAGTTTTATTATAACGATCATCCTTGGTTTTCTTTGTGGCTACAGTTCTGGTTTTTTTTCCCTTGTGGCAAAAAGAGCTGTATGTGTGTTATCATCCCTATAGATCTTTACAGAATTCAGTGGCAGGAATACTGGATTCTATAGGGTGGCTTAAAGCTCCATAGGAAGCTGCTTCTATTTATTCTAAGGCATCTTAGATAGCGCAATGGAGACATATTCCTGGTGTGGAATTCTTGCTGTATCTAAAGGTTATTTTTCGATACTAAATTCCATGAAGATCATTACACTGAAAATATTGTTGCATAGCCAAAATCATCTTCAAATAAAATCTTGAAGTAAAAGCATCCCTATATGTAATATAGGGTTAAAGGAAGGTAGAATAAGAAGCTAGAAATTGGGAGGAGTAGGGAAGAAGTAAGAGTTCTTCAGCTATTGTGTTTCAGTTTTTACATTTAGCTAAGAATGCGATAAAATACAATTCAGAGGTTTCTCCCCGTTTTCCTGCTTTATCAATACCTCCTCTATTTTCCATTCTGACCTTTTATTTCTCTATCTTTAGATCAAAAAATATTGTAATTTAATGTTTTAAACAATATTTTTATTTTTATGGTTTCAATAGTGAAATGGTTGCAGTTTATTTTTAAAACAAATAAATAGCTGTGTGATAGTTTCATGTTGAAAACAAGTTTAAACATTATATATTAAAATAAGAACAGTGCCTGAAATTATAAGATTATATCAAAAATGTCATTTCTCTAAATTATGACAATGCAGGATTCTACCAATAAATGCATTGCTAATGTTCTGAATAACATTCAGATGGCTGCTTTGCCGCAACATGAGAATGCTGCTCGAGTCGCTTTCGCGAATACTTGTGCCAGCTCATCTCCAAAAACCCATTAGATGGCACTGCTCACATGGCAGTACCTTTGCAGCGCTGCTGGAAACTTTAAGGCATTGTGTATTTCTGTACATTCATTTATTTCTTATTTTAAACATTACCATTTTATCACTTTTCTACTTTTTTTTTACAGGGCTAAAAGAAACCACACATAAAACCCCCCTGAGATCCTCTTCCTGTAATGTCATATATTGCAGGACTGCTTCAGAGATGCAGCTTAGTCTTTATTACTATAGTTTCCCCAATAAATCTTCATTTAAGTAATCAGGGCAAGACCAGGCAGAGCATCAAGTAGTGCAGATTTGTGCACATCTTAGCTGTGTAATGAGGCATGAGGCAAAAGCACATCACAACTCATCTGATTTTTCATAACATAAACACAGTAACCAGTCAAAAAAATAAAAAGGTGCAATACTAATGTTTAGATCTCAATGTGATTAAGCTTCAATATTCTTAGATTTTTTTTATATTTTTAAAATGTAATATCAAATTGCTAGTAATCTTCTTTCCCTGTACCTCTGAAGTTCTTAGATTGCAATTTATATTCTTCTAATATGTTTGTATTATTAATCCATCAGGGGTTTTTCTGAATGTTAAAACTTAAAGGTTCTGTATTAGACTGATATGTTGTGTCTTTCTGCTTTATACAGACTGTGAAGTCCAAAGATGTTATAACATTGACATCAGGATTCACACTGTCTTCACTACCAGGTTATTACAGTGGAACTTCTGGAAAGGTCAGTGGACATGTTAAGCTACTTCGTTGGGTTTTGTCTATGGTTCAGCCTGTGAGTTTCAAAGAAGGGAGCAGATCATCCACTGATACAGAACAGACTAGTATTTTGGAAGAAAGTATTTGAGTGTTCTTTGTGGTGATCAGAAGAGAATCACATAAAAAGATAGCATTTTTGAAACACTGAGAAAGCAAATCCTCTAGAGCCAGGAAATATGGTAGCACATTTCAAAACATAAGCTGCTAGAACAGCCGTACACTATATATGCCAAAGATTCCAGTAAAGCTTTCGCTGTTAAACATGATAATAGGTCTGAAGTATATAGCAGAAATGAATAGTTGCACTATATAATCAAGTCGGTGTTGTCTTAAGAAGTATGGTCATTTCAACTCTTGAGTTTGACTATATGTGGATGTCCCCATTGTGTATGTCTGGGTTAATAATCTTAGAATCCTTAACCTAAAGAATAAGCAGAAAGAACATAGAGAAAGTAGACTTATGATTAAGAGACTGGAGGACCTCGCATATGAAGAAAGGCTGAGATAGCTGGGACTGTTTACCCTGGACAAAAAAAGGCTCAGGGGGGATCCCATCAATGTATGTAAATACCTAAAGGGAGGGTGCAAAGAGGATGTAGCCAGGCTTTTTTCAGTGGTGCCCTGTGACAGGACCAGAGGCAATGGGCACAGACCGAAATACAGGAGGTTCCCTCTGAGTATCAGGAAGCACTTTTTTACTGTGAGGGTGACTGAGCATTGTCACAGGTTGCCCAGGAAGGTTGTGGAGTCTCCCGCCTTGGAGACATTAAAAAAATATCCAGGCACAGCTCTGGGCAACCGACTCTAGGTGGACTTGCTTGAGCAGGGGTTTGGACCAGCTGACCTCCAGCGGTGCCTTCCGACCTCAGCCGTTCTGCGATTCTGTGATTCTTTGACACTTTTTGGGTTCTGTTTGGCTGGCCCATTTCACATGGCTGCTTTAGGAAGAGTTGAATTTGCAAAGTAATTTTGCTTTTACAAATGACGCCTTCAGTATTAACATTTTCATTCAATTTTGATTACTCTAGGATGAGGAAGACAACCTATTTCATTGTTTGCATCATGTGCCTCTGTTCAGCCTCTGGCTAAGAAAAAGGTAGAATGCATCATAAAAGAAAAAGGTAAGAATTAAGGTCCTTCCTTCCTGTTACTGACTCCCCTATTTTATAATATTTTTCTTCCCTTCGCCGAGGCTAAGAGCTCTCCTGCATACGCTACCTATCATAATTCCATAAAAAGGTGCCAAGTCATCGGAGAACACAAGTCTTCAAACTGAAAGAATTTTAAAGTTTTGGACTACAACATTGAAAACACTAAGCCAAAGTTTCTCAGAGAAAAAGTATATCAGTAAATAATGTATCATGGTAAAGGACAGTTGCAGTAGCATATGCAGAACTAAGGCAGACAGCCATTAAATACCATCTTTCTTTTCACATTTTGTCAACATTTGTATAACTTGTTATGCAAAGAGAATTTCCAGTCATTTGAATGTATTTGAATATAACCATTAGCAACCAAGAACTGCACAGAATTCTTCAAATCATTTACTTAAAGCAGCTCTTCTGTTGTTATAAATGCTCATCATTTTTTTGCTTTCTCTACTGCTGTGACAATTTACATCAGTGGACCATTTACACCATAAATTTCAAGTGTTGTTTATGAAGATCTCCCATTGTGATCACTAGCACTGTGACATGGAGACAACAAGCATGGACAGAAGTGACCCCCACAGAGGAAATGAATAAAGTCTTGTAGTTGCCTCTGATACGAAGCCCTGGCAGGAAATGGCTTTTGGATTGGTTTGGTTTGGTTTGGTTTGATTTCTTTTGTTTTGTTTTGGTTTTTTTTTAGTACCTTTCTATCTCAAGTGTAAAGCTGTATCAGAAAAGGTCTTCGTGATCCCAGTTTGTGGCAAGTTTATATTATGTTTACCAAAAGTGTCTTTTTAGTTAACCTGACTTTGAAGTGCCTCTGAGATTCAGGCGTTAGAAACTAGTTTTGAAAAAGTCTAAAATTCCTCTGACTTCCTAACAGATACTTTCCTTTAGTGTAACTTGCTTTAGCACTGGATCCTAAGATTTCAAAAGAAACAGTCTCAGACAAGAATTAGGATGAATTTGAAAGTGTCGTTTTCAACAACAACCACAAATCAAGAATTGTGTTTTGGACCTCATTTTTACTTCACCCCAGAGTGGAACAAGATGATGGAATCAAGAGGGGGAAAAAGTAAAATGTGGTCAAACCCACTGTATTCCACACAGGGCCACACAACCACATTACACTAACAAGCAAAAATCAGCTGAGGTTATTAACTCAGTTTCCACAGTTGCTCCTTTAGCCATTTATGGAATTAAAAATGAAAAAAAAAATCCCTTGGCTCTCTTTTTTTATTTTAGCAAATAAATTAAAGGAGAAATTGTGTACATGTAGTATATATTGTACATTTCCTTGTTTTGGAACTCACACTTTTCTTTAAAAATGGATTTTTTAGTGTATCCATGATAGTTGTAAATGAATGACCTATTCAAAGGGACTTGCTATTTTTTAGATCTTTTTTTGGAAAATGAAGACACATCATCATGACAAGAATCTTTTATGTTTTCTCAAATGAAAGAGGGAAAAAATATGCAATATCTTAGGAGTCTGTCACAGTTGGTCTTCTGAAACTGTTAATATGCTTGTGGAAGAAAATGATGGGGAGAGGCTTTTTAATATTTCTGAGAAAATTGTTGTCTCTGGGTGAAAGATGTTTCTTTTTTTTTCAATTATTTTTAAGCATTTTCATTATTTTTTTTGTAATTTATGTGATTTGATTCCTGAAGGGCAAATGGACATTGAAAAATATTGCCAGGAAAAAGAAATGTAAGTCTTAAAGACAAATATTTCTCATGACTCTTCCATGATTGGAGGGACTTGAACATTTTATTTCAGAAAGAAATGGCAAAAACCTAACTTGAGAAATATTTCTTCTCAACTTTTCTACAAAGCAGACATCAAAACATGATCTAGTTCATCCTAGGTCACCTTAGTGATCAATGGAGAGAAAAAATCTCACCTCCAAAAGGCAGTACATCTATCTCACACATCTGTCTTAAAATTAGATGTATCACCTTCTGAAAACGCTTACTTATCTCATTTGGTAAAAGGGGCACATGTGGTAATGAACTGACACACAGAAATTTGACTTTAGAATTTTCATGTAAGAACAGGTTGCTTATACCTTCCTAATTGGGTCTTCTGTGTTATTCTAAGGTCAAGTTCATTTTCAAGATGCTTTTACTTCAGGTCAGAGGCAATGTCATTTTTTTAAGGGTTTGGCAGCTGAAAAAATGCAATTATCTGTTTCCAAATATGTGCTGTTGGCTCACATATGACTCAGATTAAAATCTCTTACTCTTGGGGTGCCTATGGTGTGATCCTCTCACATTGATTTTGGAAACAGGGTTTGCGATTGTGGCTGCCTTTGAAACTTTCCCATTTGGGGGAGCAAAGACAAAAAAGGCTGGGATTCTACCTTTCTGACTTCCTTGGGTGTCCCATCTCCTGCTTATTCCTGCATGCCAGAGAGGCCCTAGGGCCAAGAGAGTCCCAAAATACACTCTTTAGCCTCTGCCTCTCCCTCCCTAGATGAGCTGTAAATTTCCATTTGTACTTCCATCTTGTTTTCTGTAGAGTTCTGCTCAGTTACAGAAGTGAATTATGCTCTTAATCTTTTCTAAAGCAGAATTTTAAAAGCAAAAACATATTATTAGTGAGTTTAGGTAGAATATATTTCAATTTTTTTATTCTCATTTTTATTCATGCTGCCTCTTCTGAATTACATTAATGTTAGTATCAATCTCTTTGCATTACATTTATGAACACAAACCCTACCGTACTGGTGCTTAGTTTCCAGGCACAAAGCAAACTTTTCATTTTGTAGCTAAAACGTTTTCAAATCTACTTGATAATAAGATAACCTCCCCTTCCCTCTGTGCATTATTTTTCCTGAGGAATATAGACTTTTTTAGAAATTCAGCGTAAGTAGTAAAACTCTTCAGGATTTCCAGCAAATCAACAGGAATTTTGCAACACGCTTTTCGAATCACTGTCTTTTAATAATCTGTACTACTATGTTTTACCATTTTTTACTTTACTAGTCTGCTATAGGGCTACCCTTTCTAAAATATCAGGTTAGAGGTGGTGTAATGGCTTGTCACTTCATGATTGTTTATTGTTGGTTGTTAAAAAAGGTAACAGAAAATTTAACTCCAGTTAATGACAAATAAATATGAGTTCAAATACTGTCACACAGATATATTCATGGGTCATTAAGCGTAATAAAAAGCTTTCCTAACATCTCAGTATACTTATGATTTTTAGGTGCCTTCTTTTATAGAATATATACCTTTCCCAAAAGTGATGAATCTACACATCATCCAAACAATTTTGGATCATTTCAGATCATTCTACCTCTTCTGTAAGTACTGTCTTAATATATCCCTAAGGAAAATAAAATAAAACTACCTTTTGATACAGGAAGCAGATCACTGTGTTGCAAACCAAGATCATGGTTTTTACTCCACTAAGAAAGCCTATGCCGAAACCTCTTCGTCCTGAAAAGAAAAAAATTCTTTGACTTCAAGCTACTTGTCTCCGGGAAGGTGGGTAGGACCAGGCCCACTAACACGAGAACAAAAGCAACAATAATCAAGCGATAGCGCGTACAGAGCAAAGGCCGTTTTGCCGCCTTGGCTGCAGGAGCGGCCCGACTCCCTGCGGCTTCCCTTGCGCTTTCAATTTCAAAGGCTGACACTGCAGCAGCGCGTTTGACCTCTCCAGAACTGGTCTGATCACAAGAAACCCTGAACGTAGCCTTGCGTTCAGTGAAATAGCCTTAGAGAGGATGCTCAGCGCTAGGAAATGAGCACACAGACAATTTCATTGAGTTAAATTAGGCTCCTTCGGCTTCAGTTAACCCTCCAAAAGACTGCGGTGCTGGTATTGGAAGCAGCCCACACACTCAGAGCGTTACTTTTTATCACTGGTGATAGCAGCCTTGCAGCAGTGCTGACCATGGCTACTGTGCTCGCTGCTGTTCACCCAGGCACATGAATGAAGATAGCCCATACTCTGCGATTTCATGTTGGAGATGATCAGGAAAATCCAAAGGAAAGGATAAGCAGAAGATTTTCATAGCAAGAGTGGATGAATACTAGAATGAACTTCCAAGGAAGTGATATAATGAAGGCAGGTTATTAAGATCAGTAATAAGTAGGTGAAAATCAGTGGTCTACAATTAAGGAAAGATCAAAGCTGTATCCAGTCATCACTTACAGACTTGAAATCCATGAATCTCCCAGCGCCCAATTCTGAACGTTCAAAATGTTTAAGGACCATTGAAATATTCAGATAAATGGAATTTAGGGTACATTATCAGAGGAATAATGGGCAAGCAAAATCATGCTGCAAGAGATAACCATAGATTTAAGTCATGATTGTAAATGGCCACGTATGAACTGTCTTTGCCACTGCTTGTCTCTGGAAAGTCAAATGCACTCCCAGACCATATCTCCTCTAGTTTTGAAGAATTTCTCCAACACAGTGTTATTTTATGTGTGTGGAAAGGGTATGGTCCATCTTGCAAATCTGCATAACCTGCTCCTCTGCATAATCTGTTTTCCATTAAGCTCAATGAAAAGACTCCTGTCAATCTTAATGAAATCTTCATATGACTTTTATAGCCTCCTTAAAATCATGGGATTTATCTATTGCTGTGAATCTGAAAGGGTTCCAGCTCACATAAGAAAAATCCTAGAGCTGACTAAGTAAAATAGCCAAGGGAAGTAAAATGCTATTACCATATTCTATGCCACTATCTTCATTGTGTACAGATAACTAGGAGAGATAATTAATATTAAATAATCTGATATGTGATTGTGTTTTGTCCTGAGAAAGAGAATATACTATTGTCATGGTTTAACCCCAGCCGGCAACTAAACCCACCCAGCCACTTGCTCACAACCCCCTGGTGGGATGGGGGAGAGAACTGGAAGGGTAAAAGTGAGAAAACTCGTGGGTTGAGGTAAAGACAGTTCAATAGGGAAAGCAAAAGCCGCACACTCAAACAAAGCAAAACAAGGAATTCTTTCACCACTTCCCATGGGCAGGCAGGTGCTTGGCCATCCCCAGGACAGCAGGGCTCCATCATGCCTAACGGTGACTGGGGAAGAGAAACGCCATCACTCCGAACATCCCCCCCTTCCTTCTTCTTCCCCCAGCTTTATATGCTGACCATGACACCCTATGGTCTGGGATATCCCTTGGGCCCGTTGGGGTCAGCTGTCCCGGCTGTGTCCCCTCCCAACTCCTTGTGCACCTCCTCACTGGCAGAGCATGGGAAACTGAAAAATCCTTAACCTAGGATAAGCGCTACTTAGCAACAACTAAAACATCACTGTGTTACCAACATTATTCTCACATTAAATCCAAACCACACTGTACCAGCTACTAAGAAGAAAATTAACTATCCCAGCTGAAACCAGGACAACTATTTTGACTGTTTTCTTGTACTGTTCAGGAAGGATTTCAGGTGATCTGGAAAAGATCATATAAAGAAGTAACTCATAGTATTACTATTTTGTTGGCTGATGAATTTTAAAAGACTTAATGTGAAAATTTGTCCTACTAAAGTAGTCAGTGAAAAAAAAGTTTTCATTCTCCTTACACCCAACATCACCATTGCCACTTCAGGACTTTCAAGTAACTGAACAATTCACGTTTCTCTTTTAACAGCAGCTGGATCTCTCTGAAGTCCAGTGGGGAATAAAACAAGTTATCCAAGGCTAAAAGGGGTTGAGGAGGAATGTTCATCAGAACAGGTGAAGGTGATAACCTCTAGTGAGGTCATCATCTCAGGTATCCTTTTCTGGATGAGTCCTTCTGTCCTCTGTGAAGTGTTATATTCAGTGCCTCATTTTGTGATAATAGTTTCCTGGATCACAGGTGACACTCCAGGGTTATTTCTTTGTTGGGAGAAAACGATTGGCATGCCACAGGATACTTTAGCTCAGCTCATTTAATTCCAGTACTGTAAGTACATAATTCCTCTTCCTATGTTTTGAACAGAATTATGAAGGTAAGAGAAGGAGATTAAAGGTTATTGATCTAATCTTTGTGGTAGAAAATTCTCTGGAGCGGTGGCTGTATTTTATTTTGAATTTGACTGCTCCTGGCACAAGGGACTCCTTTCACGCCTTAGAGAGATTTTAGACACTGTAGCACTACAAATAATTAATTATATACACAGAAGCATAGCCATCAGAAAGCTTGTAAGATCACAAAAATACTGACTCTGCTTCATTTCCCTGTTTTTTTTCTGGAGGGTTTAAATGATCCTGCACAAATCTGTATTCATGTGTGAGCATCCCTGGACACTGACAGAGCTGCAAATTCCTAATAAGTAGACCAGCATTTTCCTTGCAAGCCACAATAAAAGCCTTTTTTTCCAAAGATGTTGAACAGTAATCTTCCATGTTATTCAGCTGGAGTTTCTGGGCCTCAAAAGTCTTAATATCAGGCCCTAAACCTTCTGTGCTAACTGTACGTGCTAGAGCTGTTTACTCGAGTCACTCTTTTTTTGGCAATAGACTTGTCAAATTAGGTTCAGTGCTGAAATAAAGGGGTCATATATCTGTAACTCTTTAGATTTCCATGTGTACACATAGGGAAGTCATTGACCAGCACAAAAGAGTCCTAGCCAAGTTCTTATAGCAGTTTTTCCTTTGAAGTTATGAAAGCCAGTAGGAGGTGTAGTAATGATTACCTAAACATAGGTTGTTACGGGACTTCTCAGCTCTGCACTGGTTTTTAACTTCCTTAACATGGGGTTGCAGCTGTAGCATCAAGGCAGAAGCAGAACTTGCTGCACTGATATTTTGGAGTAATTGTTGTCGCTGATACTGACGCATACTAGTAGAATAGTATCAAATAAATACAATTACTATGTAGAAAAGCCTGTCTGAATTCCTCACAATGACAATCTTCTGCCCAGTTGTAAGAATGCATGTATTTTCTGGTTTTTTTTTTAATATAAATTTGCACATATACATAAATAAGTCTAAAGTGTTGCTTTGTATCCAACAGTAAAGCCTAGATAGAAGGGATCTCAGAATACCTAACTCATTAAGAATTTCAAGTCTAACTGTCATGGAAATAAACATTGTATCTGTCAGTTTCCCTTTGGCTCCTGGGAATAAATGAGAAACATTTTTTTCAGAGTATTAATTTTTTTTAATCAAATAGTGTCTGTAGATAAAGGTATGATCAAGAAACCAAGGAATGGTCATAAAGAGAAGCCAGAATTAATCTTGCAAGAAATCCCACACAGACAATTGCCAAAGGGTTTGTCTATAGAGGGTTTGTTGCCGAATAAGTGCTTTATTGAACTCAGAAGGTATTCAACAGCAAGAGATGTCTAAAAAGACCTGCACAGAAAATTTTTCTGTAAATGAAAGACCGTTTTTCAAGCATACTAAATAACTGATTCTTAGAGTTCTAAAACTTTTTAGAAACAGAAACAAATAAGACATGTTTTAGTTCATGTAATGACCTACAGGAACACTTAGTGTATGAGCTCTCCCCAGTCCCTCCGAACACTTCCTCCAGGTTTCAGATCTCATCCTGTCCCTTTTTCTAAGTGAGCTGAATGTGGAGCACATCTCTGCAAACCCACTAATTTTGCTTTCTTGTCAGAACTACATAGAAAGGATGCCAAATACCATTGCCCTCCTCCAGCATCTCACATAATGGCCATTCTGCCTCCTAACAGTAGGTGTCATCTCTAAGACACCTTTTTCCTGAAGCCCGTGAGCTGATTAAAAGTGATTCAGATTACTTCATTCTAAATGGATGTACTGTTTATTCACCCACAGGAAAACAGCCAACAGGATGGGGTTATACCCACCGTGTACACATCTCAGAGATGTTTGGATCTCATCTGTACCTCCTCAGCTCTCTCCAAGCCAAAGTGAATCCCACTGTCTCAGGTGGCATGTAGCTCCCACCCCTCTGCTCCTCGCTCCATGTTTATCAGTACCTCTCTCTCAAAATCGTCTCCTCTCCCTGCCTGCAGGCTGGAAATTTTAACTAGTAGGGTTTTTGTTTGCTTGCTTGCTTGCTCTCTAACATTAATGTCTAGCTTTGGAGACATCAGTTGGTTGCCCTACTAGTAAAACTCAAACAAGGATTTTTCACCCTTTCCATCTCTTACGGTTTCCTGGTCTTCTGGGTTTTTCTCTCTGACATGGTTTATTTCTGGCTTTTTCTTTTTTAATAACTCCTTTCAGTCAAATCAAATTTTTTCAAGTAGATAAACTAAGTTGTAGATAATTTTCCTTTTAAGTAACGCGGGTTCCTCACTCTCTGTGATGCTGTCAAATATCTGAAAGTGATCACAGAGACAGATTTTAGCATCTTGATACTTTTGATACTATTTTACATTTATAAAAATCTTTAAAGATATTATGGATTTTGGAAGGGTATCCTTTTAATGTTGTTTGAAATACACAGTGACACATTGAAAACCTAGAGCTGAGGAATACTCTACATAAACCCAAAGTCTAAATCATAGAATAGCACAGGGGGTTTATGAGTGCCTGTGTGGAGGCTAAAGACCCATGGATACATGCAGGTTTGGGGGAGTTTCTAAAATTAAGGGACTGTCCATGTGTTGGTTTTGGGTTTTTTTTGATTATTTTTTTTTTCCATAGGAGACTGTATATCATCTCCCCTATGATGTTATCCTAGAGGATCCCTGTAAGGAGATCTTGGTCTTTCCTTGATTTTTCTAGTTTAGGTTATAAGGGGATGATTCAAGTGTATCTCATGACATAAAGAATCTACCCATTTATGTTGAGACAGACTCCTGCATTTTAAGCTTTTTAACCTTTGGAGAACCAGTAAACCTTAACTGTCAAACTACTCTTTTCAAGGATATATCCATGCAAATTGTTTCCTTTGTCCTTTGACCAGATCTTCTCATGTGCTCATACTGGTGAATATGATGCTTGAATCTATCTTCCAACTTTTTGCTAGAGTCCAATTTTTTCCATAAGGGCTCCTCTGAAACAAAGGATAATTTAGTCCTTACTGAAGAACAGATACTGCACTTTCTCACTTGGTGATAAGCTTAATGAATCAATAACAAGTTCACAATCCAAGAAGAAAATTCACAACAATGGACTGAGAATAGAGAAAAATAGAAATTCTATTTGGTTTGTTTTATTTAATAGCTCAGGGAGCAGATTCTGATTTACAACAGCATAATTCAAAAGCATTTCTATTTAAATGAGATTCACAGCTTTGCAACTCAGATTAGAATCTCTGCCTCCTTCATTTTAGTAGTGCTTTATTTGTTAATTGAAGGTTTAGTAGTATTCTCAGTCTTTCTGGAGAGGGGGGAAAGATTGTGGAGGAGTGGATGGATCCTGCACATTTAACTGGTTGTGCAGCTTGTGCCAGCAACAGGGATTTGGTTTTTTTGTGACCATGGAAGCCTCTTTGAGGGTTGAGGACTGCTTGTAAGAGACAGGATCAACCTGACAAAGTGGGGTCAGGATTAGTGGGCAGACCATTGTGGGTGATGTGGTGGGTGTCTGCTACAGACCACCTGTCCTGGTTTTGGCTGGGATAGTTAATTGTCTTCCTAGTAGCTGGTACAGCGCTGTTTTTTGAGTGTACTATGAGAAGAATGTTGGTAACACCCTGATGTTTTTGGTTGTTGCTCAGTTGTGTTTAGACTAATTCAAGGACTTTTCAGCTTCTCCTGCCCAGCCAGCAAGAAGGCTGGAGGGGCACAGGAAAGGTGGGAGGGGAGACAGCCGGGACAGCTGACCCAAACTGGCCAAAGGGGTATTCCATACCATGGGATGACATGCGCAGCTTCAGGGTAGGGGAGGAGGAGCGCTGCTCAGGCATCGGACGGCGAGTGGTGAGCAATTGCACTGTGCATCACTTCTTTTGTGTATTCCAAGCCTTTTATTATTATTGTCACTTTATTGTTGTTATTAGTGTCATCGTTAGTTTCTTCCTTTCTGTTCTACTAAACTGTTCTTATCTCAACCCACGAGCTTTACTTTATTTTTCTGATTCTCTCCCCCATCCTCCTGGGTCGGGGGGGAGTGAGTGAGCAGCTGCGTGGTGCTGAGTTGCTGCCTGGGGTTAAACCGTGACACCACCTGACCAAGAAAAAGTAGCTGAAGCTGTCTTCAGACAACTGCAGGAAGTCTCCTGTTTGTAGGCCCTGGTTCTTGTGGAGGACTTGAATTTCACTGTTATCTGCTGGAAGGAAAACACAGCAAGGCAAAAGCAATGCAGATTTCTGGAGTGGATTGATGATAACTTCCTTGACACAGATGATCAAGGAGCTGATGAGGGGAGGTGCTTTGCCAGACCTGATACTAACAAATAAGGAAGAGCTGGCTGGTGGTGTGAAGGTCAGGGGCAGCCTTGGCAGTGATCATGAAACAGAAGAGTTCTCAAGAGTTCCTTATGAGAGGGTGGAAAAAGGCAAATAGGAGTATCACAGTCCTGGACTTCAGGAGAGCGGAGCAGAGCTTTAGCCTATTCAGGGATCTGCGTGAAAGAATCACAGGGCAATGGCCCTGGAGAGAATGGGGGTCCAGGATAGCTGGTTGTTTCTCAAAGATCAACTCCTCTAAGCTCAGGAATAGTCCACGCCCTCAAGCAGGAAATCATGCAAAAGCAGCAGGAGGTCTGCACAGATGAACATAACGCAAATGCAGGAAGGAAGCATACAAGAGATGGAAATAAGGACAGATGACCCAGGAGGAATACAGAGACACTGTCCAAACATGCAGGGAAGGGGTAAGAGAAGTCAAAGACCATCTAGAGTTAAATCTCATGAGAGAGATGTGAACGACAGCAAGAAAGACTTCTATTGATACATAAGCAACAAAAGGAAGACTAAGGGAAAAATGTGGGCCTTCTGCTGCATGGAGCAAGGGATCTGGTGACAAAGGACATGGAAAAGGCCAAAGTATTCATTGCCTTCTTTGCCTCAGTCTTTACTGGGAAGATTTGCTTTCAGTAATCCCAGTCCCCTGAGACCTGTGGGAGAGTTCTGGAGCAAGGAATACTTACCCTTGGTGGAGGAGAATCAACCTAGGCAACATTTATACAACCTGTACATACTCAGGTCTGTGGGGCCTGATGGGATATGCCCATCAGGGAGCTGGCTGATGTCACTGCAAGGCTGTTCTTAGTTATCTTTGAAAGGTCATGGCAATGTGGGGAGCTTCCTGAGGACAGGGAGAAAGCAAACGTCACGTCTTACTTCAAGAAGGGCCAGAGGAAGGATGCGGGAAACTACAGGCCAATCAGCCTTACCTTGATCCCTGGGAAGGTGATGGAGCAACTAATCCTGGAAACCATTTCCAAACTTGTGAAGAACAAGAAGGTGACTGGGAGTAGTCAGCATGGATTTATGAAGAGAAAACCATGCCTGACCAACCTGGTAGCCTTCTGTGATGTGTTGATTGTCTTGGTGGGTAAGGGGAGAACAGTAAAAGTTTATTATCTTTATTTTTTAGCAAGGATTTCAACACTGCCTCCCATAACTTCTTCATTGACAAACTGATGAAGTATGGGCTAGATAAGTGGACAGTGAAGTGGACTGAAAACTGGCTGAAATACTGGGCTCAGAGGGTTATGGTCAGTGGCACAAAATCCAGCTGGAGGCCATTTCTTATTGGTATAACCTAGGGGCTGACCCGGGGGACAATACTGTTTAACATCTTCATTCATGACTTGGATGGTGGGACCAAGTATACTCTTAGCAAGTTCTCACAGATGATACAAAGCTGGGGGGAGTGTTCATACACCACATGGTTGTGCTGTCATTAAGAGGGAAACTCGACAGACTGGAGAAATGGGCAGGCATGAACCTCATGAAGTCCAGAAAAGGGAAGTGCACGTGCAGTTTTGCACCTGGGGAGGAATAACCCCATGCACCACTACTGAAATACATGAAATTTCATTTAAGCATAAGAAAAATCTTTCACTGTGAGGGCCGTGAAACCCTGGAGCAGGTTGCTCAGAGAGTTTGTGGAGCCTCCATCCTTGAAATATTCAAAACTCAACTGGACACAGTCCTGGGAAACAGAGTCTGTGGAATAAACTGATTATCTCAGTTCAGTTTCACAGTGAATATTCACACTGCAGAAATAATTCAGGAATGACACTCTGCTGTTTCATTGGGCCAAAGACCATGCAAATAGGTCTTCCAAAAACCCAGCCATCACTGAATGCCTCTAGAGCTGCAAGTAGCCACTCACAAGTTGGACTAGCTCAAAAAACATTCTGAATTATACTGGTGTGGTGGGTTGACCCTGGCTGGACACCAGGTGCCCAGCAAAGCCGCTCTGTCACTCCCTCCCCTCAGCTGGACAGGGGAGAGAAAATGTAACAAAAGGCTCATAGGTCGAGATAAGGACAGGGAGAGATCACTCACCAATTACTGTCA
Organism: Sagittarius serpentarius; assembly: GCA_034782735.1. NCBI lineage: Eukaryota > Metazoa > Chordata > Aves > Accipitriformes > Sagittariidae > Sagittarius > Sagittarius serpentarius. The sequence goes on from JAVKLA010000008.1 coordinate 8,613,422, forward strand.
CAGGCAAAACAGATTCAACTTGGAGAAAATTAACTTAATTTATTGCCAATCAAACCAGCATAGAGTAATAAGAAAAAAAGCCAAGTCTTAAAGCACCTTCCCCTCCCCCCTCTTCTTCCCGGGCACTACTCCTCTCCCGATTTTCCATACCTCCCCCCAAGTGGCGCAGGGGGACGGGGAACAGGGGTTGCAGTCAGTTCCTCACATCTTGTCTCTGCTGCTCCTTCCTCCTCAGACTCTCCCCCTGCTCCTGCGTGGGGTCCCTCCCACAGGCAACAGTCCTTCATGAACTGCTCCAGCGTGGGTCCCCCACGGGGTCACAACTTCTGCCAGCAAACCTGCTCCAGCCTGGGCTCCTCTCTCCACGGGGCCACAGCTCCTGCCAGGAGCCTGCTCCAGCACA
>JAVKLA010000008.1:8629985-8643276 GCA_034782735.1 Sagittarius serpentarius
GGAGCCGGCTGGCCTTGGCTCTGTCGGACACAGGGGAAGCTTCTGGCAGCTTCTCACAGAAGCCACCCCTGTAGCCCTCCCACTACCAAAACCTTGCCACGCAAACCCAATAAAGTCCAGCATCCTGGTCCCTAATTTCTTGTCTTCGCCCTGTGGCAACATATGATCAGACAGGCATTTGACACAGGCTAATGATCCCGGACATTACAAAATAAATTGAACAGTGTAGGAATCTACAGATTGGGATGGGGAAATCAGTCATTGCTCAGGAGCACCAGGAACTTGTTTGTGTTTTGGGAAAAAAAGAAAAGCCATTTAAACCTTGATGGTTTGGCATTTCTTCGTAGTCACTCCTGTGGTCCATCTGGTATAAACTGCCTGAGAAGACCAAGCGCTGCCATACCTAGATGAGCTACCCCTTCCCAAAGTCCTCTCAAGGCAGTGTGAAAATGTCAGGAAACTTTGTTAGATAAAATACTGAGTTGCCCAGACGAAGCAGAAAGAAACACCTGAGGAAATTATTATAATAAAGGGATTTAAATGCTAATCGTACTTCCTAGACTTCCTTTAGGACTTCCACGTTTGCACTTAGAATTTTAGGCTTGTAGCCACTAACTTCTTTTTTTTTACATTTTCCAGTTTTGTCAAAGAATATATTCAGTATATTCAACCACAGTCATGTGTGCAATTATGGATCTAAATTTTGATGACTGCTCATCACAAGAAAACACAGGGAGCCCTGTACTTTGCCATTCCCTAAAGACTGGTCTTTTTCTTGTTCATTTCCAGCAGACATTGCTAACTGAAAAATGTGCTTATTAAATGCTCGTGCTCTCTTGCGTTATGACTTAGCAGTCATTAATGTTATACCGAAGCACAGAACAAGAATTATAGTCATGTTTGGGGAATAGTTTTAAAATGTAAGTTTGTCATCATATATATTTCAATATGTGAAGACTGCAGTATAATCTCCTGCTCCTGCGCAGCCCTTAGCTATAGCACATTTAAGTAGAAGTTTCTTTTCTAATTTTATTACTTTTAACTACTATTCAACTAGTGAGTTTCAGACACTTCTAAGATATTTACATCTATTTCCTTCATATTTTTGACATATTTGGGTCCATTATTTTTCCCTCAAGGCTTGTAGAATTCTTCTTTCTTAGCAAAAGTAAGTCTGCTACCGTGAGATTGTATTACCTCTGCAGAAATACGGATTGCTCCCAATATTCGTGGGCTTTGCCTCATTCACTTTTCCACCATTATCCAATTTTCATAACAAGGAGTTCTATATATTCAACCCAGAGCTTTATTTTTTTCTTAAATGCGGCCCCTGTGTTTATATACCTTTCTTCCAGTTAAATCATTCTAACTTCCTGTAAGTACTGATCTAATTCAGTAGATTTTAACTGTGACATTTCTTACATTCACAGTTGATGAGGGAAGATGCATCAGAATTATTCTCCTTATTAGTTAATGGTTATTAAAATATTCCCTAGGTAGCCAAAAATGTAGTTATAAATGCATGATGAGGATACAGCCTTTTAGGACATCCTTGTTATACTGCAGTGACGTGTGATGTGGTATACGGGGGGCAGGTATACGGCAGATCTGAGTTTAGGGAGAGTGCAGGGCTGTTCTGAGACGACCGAAAACCTGACATCAGCAATGCTGACATCACACCCAAAGAGACAGAGCATATACAGTTTATGTTAATCTAGTCTTCTGGATTGGAGCTGACCCACTTCCCACATGTCTGGAAATCGGGGAGAATAACTGCAGGTCTGCTCAGAGCTCCGGCAGCACTGCCTTACACACCGTGCGCGTAGTGCTGTGTGTGGACAGGTTACCTCCCACCATGGTGGATATATGTATGGACATACCGATGACTTTGTGATGTGACTGTTCCCCAGCCCTCTGCTCCCTCAAGTCTATAAAGCAACAGCTCTTCAAGATATTCTAGTGACTTTTTGCTGGTTTGGCTTTCTGGTGAACATATCTGGAAATACCTTGCACTCGTATGTATTTGACAGCTGAGAGTATTCTTCTTACCCAAGGGAAGAAAAGCTGTGATGCATGATGTTGCAAATGTATCCTGATAAGAAGCAGCCTAGGAATAACAGATTTTAAGGCCAGCTAGTGCAACCACTTGCACAGAGCAGGTCATAAGATTTCATTCTGTGACTCCTTCAAAAGCCATAAAATTATGTTGTTGCTGAACTCCTATGTGAAAGATTATATCCTTTGCATTCACTGTCACACTTACGTATTTTCCAGCTGAAGTTAACACTGACAGGGGAGGATAGTATGTGAACCAAGACGAACGGATGCAATAGGCCTGAGGTAGGCGTGGGGACTAACTTCACTGTAGCACAACATGAAGAGTAGCAAACCAGAAGGATGTTATTGTGCTGGCATCCTCTTTTGCATTGTTTCTTTCGTTTCTACCTAGCACTCATTATGTGGCTTTTAAGAATTTTTGACTGCTGTCCTGAACAGGTCAGTTGCTTTGATGTGAACTAGTATTCTCAAATGCTTTATTTTATAAAATTGAAAGGCTTACAATTTCTTTCTCTTTATTTTTTAGCATATCAATGCAGTTGCGCCGTGTACTAAATAATACACATCAGTGAATTCCGAACCAGTATAAGAGTGTGAATACATAGAGTGCTTGCTTTTCTTAAGTATGAAAAATAGTCCAGGTTTATTTACTGGGCAGTACATTTCTGAGTACAGGCCAAAACTGAGCAGGAATAAAATATGAAGGTGTTAAACCATGTAGGGGAAAGGCATGAATGAGAAGTAAACTAACTGCTAGTTAAAGGGACTTGGAATTTGCTGAGGTTTTGTGCTATCCACTTTCAAGACCTTAAAATTTAAACTGTACAGCATACCAATCAAGTTTTGAACTAATCTTCTTTTCTCAAAACAAGTTCTCCTTCTTTAAGCACATTCGGTAAACTCCTTTTTTATTGGTGGAACACTGGGGCATACACGAACTGTCTTTTAATTGTGTCTATTTAATTAAGATTTTAATCCTAATGTTATATATTAATAATGCAGGTCATTTATCAGCTACTATTGAAAACTTGATTATATTCTTAACTGTCTCAATCAATGTAATTTCAGGAAATTGGAAAGGAATCACAAGCCAATTAAAAAATGCACATTGTTCTGTTACACCGTTGAATGACAAATCTGCTGGCCTGAAGGTCAAATTTCCTTTTGTGAAAACTTTCTTTTGTTTCTTATTGGCTTCTCTTTGGTTATCTCTAAATCCAAGAGGTTTTGTGCTTCTAGTTACACTTCCACAGCTCTGTCCAGTAAATACTTAAACATCTGATGCTATTGAAGCATGAAATTAATAAAGAAACTGAGTGATATATGACTTTGTTGCTGATAACAGTTTGGGAGGATTATAGGGCTGCCTCAGTTTTATTGCAACCTTCTGCCCTATTAACATAACTAAGTAGGTCACGATGAATGTTCATGCAGACACATACACGTCCTTTTTCATCCTCCTTTTAATTTTGACTTGTTAACATGAAAGTGAAGGCTATAATCAGAATTTTCTTAGATTTCCTGTGAGGAAGAAAACAATGCAAAACTGGTGCAATTTACAGGCATCTCAAAGTAAAGGCAGAAACCGTATGAAGCAGAAGGATTAAGCAAAATTACATTTGTAGTTATACCACTATAAACTTGGACTTATCCTGTGCCTTTGAAAGAAAACAAATTCTTTATATTTCTTAGAAATCATTGAAGAAGATTTTTAAAAATATATTTTTCCTTTATAGTTTCCTTACTGGAGACATTTACTACTCATATATTATCTTGCATAATAGGATTATCAGTTTGAGCTCTCTTCTTTCAGAGTTTGGCATCATGAATAATAACTACATGGAGCAGAAAGCCTAAACCTCTTCAATAAAGCAAATAATCTTTAATATCCAATTCTCTTTCTGATGCAAGTCATAAATACTGTACTTCAAATGAAAAAAATATTTTATGGGAACTCTCATGCATCCTCTCCTGTATTCTTTGAGTAAGTTCTCTCTTTCTGTCCCACTGTTGCAACTATCTTGTTCTTTCTTCTAGTCCCCCAATATTTATTTCTCTTCAGAACACATCAAATCTGCAATTAGGAGTAGATTTTTTTTTCTGTTGCTTTTACTTTATTTCTCCTCATCATCTCTTTGAATATTTGGCTCTTTGCTTAGCTATATATAGGCATCTACACCCTTTATAGCTCTAAATATATGGTCTTCCAAAAACCAAAGATAGAAGCCCAAATTTGATATAGATGTTGTGGTGCTTTATTTTTAGAAATTGCTACGTATCTTATGACAATACTATGGAAAGATACAAAGGAGCTGAGATCAAGAAGCAGTATAGTGACATTGCTACAGCAGTTCGTGCAGGCAAACCAACCCTGTGGAGCGTATTGTGTGAATCCAAATGGGGAAAAAAATACCTATACTACTTCCAGAACTCAGCGTAGTTAGGCATGGCAGTGCGTTGAATTGCTGCAAGCAGTTTTCTGCCATTTGAAGTCTCCGAGACACATGTGTCTCTGAGTATGCCTGGGGAAAGTCAGATTCTGAGGAGGAGTTTAGCAGAGGTCATTAAATTGAGAAGGAGGACATGTAAGTTAATCAACAGAAAATATTAAAGAGGAGAATAGATCCCTCAGGCTTTTCCTCAATGAAGCAGTACAACAGGATTTAAGATAGTCAGTTCTGAAGATCAGAAAACTGTTTTTCATCCTGTACTTTGACTGATTTGGAGTAGGTTCTTGAATCTCAACTCCAGCCTTCCAAAACTGCTCCCTATTTGCCAAACTATAGGGTGCTTTGAGGCAGCTTAGTGCATCTCCTTGGATTAATTTATTCCACTTCATTCAAAATATGTAGTATCTAGGGGACATGATTTAAATCTGGTGTCTCCTGTGTTCCAGCTGAAGCTTGTCAACTAAATGACAGACTACAAGATTGTAAAATCAGTTTTGTGTTTCCTTTTCATTTTTCTTACTTGATGACTTTTTCCCCCCTACTAAGCAATTTCAGAATGGAATTTCAGGAAGGGATTTCTGCCTTGAAATAACCTGTATTTGTGGGCTGAGGATGTTCTACATCTCCTCAGGTAGAGCTAGGAATTCAACCTCTGAATGTTATCACAGGACGACATGGACCCAGCTGACTTCCCTGGCGACATCTACGAGGAAGCTCAGTGCGGCGGGTAGGGTCTCACGGGCTACAGCCAGTCTCTGTTGAGTCAAAAGCTGACCCCTGGCCTTACAAGGTGGGCAGTGCTGATTGCCTCCAGGCTAGTGAGGGCTGGACCCGCATGTTGCAGATTGATCCTTAAGGGAGTTAGTCAGGATGGTACAAAACATGGCCAGGGAGTAAATGAAGGGGCAGTGTCGATGCTCAAGGGCCCGGTGCTTGAGCTGGTTCTCTGGCCCTTGCCTACCTAGTAGCCCAGAGGTCCCTGGAGTGCCTCGCTCTTCGTGCCTCCCAGCGGCGTGAGGAAGAGCAGGTAGGACAATACATAGTTTGTAAATCCCTGTAGGACATAGTTGTGAAATAATCTTGACGGCCATGAACGGGATGTTGCCTGGGGATTTGTGGGCATGTCTGGAAGCAGAGGCTCAGCTGCCAGCCTACCTCCTTTGCAGAAGCTGTTTGCGTAAGTAATGCAAGAGCCCTGAGGATGCCCGGCAGCTGAGACAGGCTCCCGAGGACCTGCTTTTTAGACCTACTGACAGGTAAATGGCACTTCTGTGATTTTATGAGCCCCAGCTAACATTTCAAGTTATTGAGGTCTGAAGCTAGTAAGCTTTCAAAGAATCTAAAATGGGATTTAGGCAAATACTAAGAAATCCCAAGAGGTGCCAAAATATTTTGAACATATGCTACCTTGGGTTCTTTTTAAAATGCCACCTTAGTGTGAATTGCTATCAGCAGAGAAGAAATAATTTTTTTATGACTCTAGTGTAAAGCACACATTATATTTGTTTGTTCTTTGTAAGAATAAAAACTAACTGGAAAAAAATTGCTTTTCTGTTTCAAACACAAAGCATTGCTATCTGAGGCTGAAGTGGGTGCAAGGTATCCATTTGAATCTAATTACCCAGCCAGGTTGAGCACAGTCAGTCCAACAAAACCCCAGCTGTAGTTTTTAATTGCCTTAAACGAGCTCCTAAATAACTATGTGGAGTTAAACCACAGCACAGAGAACGCAATATAAGTACATAGAAACTCTGAACACCCAGGGCTCTAGAGTGCTCAATTAAACTTTCCTTGATTATTCAATAGAACAGAAGTGTGCAAATGAAAGGCTTTCATGCTACAGCAGGCTATGACCTCTTTCTCAAATTTCAATATTCCAAGGGAAATTAATTAAGATATTCCCTGTACAAAGCATAACCCTAGAGGTAAGTTTTGTTCCAAATACCTCATATAGGCATCTCTCCTGCTGTTAAGTGAATGGCTCTTGGTGAATCAAAATAAATATTATTCTGGCATAGACTCACTTTTATTGTATACACTGTGAGAAAGTAACAGTATGAAGTCATTAAAACATTTAACTCACCATGCTGAAATACAGTTGCTAAAAACCCTTGTCCTCATTGCATTCAGACTGTAAAGTGACTTAAAAATAGTTTGGGGAGGACTCAGACTAATTCCTGATTCTGTGATAGACACTCAGTATGAATAGGAATAAATTGTGCTTTCTCAGGTATGGATAATCACAAGTGTAAAATTTTTGACCTGTTTAGGTCAGTGCTACAACACCAGCAAAATCAATATACAGTAGAAAGACCAGCTTCATCTCAGGATACTTGTTGGTTCATATGGCGTCATGAAATCTGTTTTTATTAATAACTGCAAAGTACACTGGAGTCACTGCATGAAAGGCCTTTTAAGTTCAATATGTTATTAATTACATGAAAGGAATGCCAAACACATTGGACATGGTCATGTAAATATACTGGTTTTGTTGTTTATACTTTGCTTAGAACCACTGAAATCTCTCTTTTTAAATAGCACTATTAAGATAGAAGTCTTAGTACAATTATTTAATCTCAGTGCCAGGTTACTTTTCATACCAAAAGGGTTTTTTTACTCTTGGAACAATTTGTGCATCTCTAAATTTTTAAATTATGTCCCATCTTACATTGCTAATTACGATGTAAACAGTATACTGCTGCTTTGCTTTAAACAGTTATTTCTAAATAATTATTAGTGAAATCAATTACTGAGAGCAAAAAGACCTCTTAATTTTATTATGCATTTTGTTTGACCACATTCATCTAAGCAGACTGAGAAAGACATGTCACTTCACAGTTTTGCCTCACTCATTAGACAAATTTATCTGCTGCCTTAGATTATTCACACCTCTCTTTGGCATTTCCCTTGTCTTCCATTATCTTACCGTTGTCTTTTACCTCCCATCCAAAATGTGACATTAGAAGCTGACCCTTTGGTACCTTTTGTTGACTGAACATCAGTTCAGTTTTTTTCAGAATGAAACTTTCAATTTCATTTCAGGAAATTAAAAAATAAGAGTTTGACATTGACACAAGAGTTATTTCCTTTGTCCCGATATTTTTTGTGTGTGGTATAATAGGCCTAAATCATCCCTGAGGCATCTAAAAGCTATGCATTGTAATCTCTGATTTTTAGGCATATATGTGCTGTATTAGATCTAACTAGCGATACTGAAGACAGAAACCTCAGTTTAGCTTAAATACACTTCAACAGGCTAAGACTAGATATGGATATTTTACTTCTCAACATTTATGTTTAGTATATTTTGTAAAAAGTTTAGTATTTTTTTTCCTCAAATTAGTTCACGTACGATAAACACATTCAGACATAGTTTTCTGATAATTCTCTTGAATTTGTGAACAACCAACACAAAATGGCATGAAATAACTATGTAGATAACTAAGGCAACTTTGAAATACATCCTGACTCAAGACTGAAAAAACCAACATAAAACTGGTCCAGTTGCTATGATAAGTGTCAGGGCATGTCAAGTGAGTTCAGAGTTGGTGCAAGGAATAAAGTTTATAATGCCGACACTGCTTAACAGTGGTGAAGACATGAACATGTAGTGACTGTGTCCCAGCGGGCAGGAGTAAATGGCTGCCAGAGGTTTGGTAGGGAGCTCTGCCCAGGCTAGGGGTGTAATTTCGGCAAAGCCAGCTCAGAGGAGAGTCAGTAAATGGTTGTTGTGGTCCCACCTGCAGCCTCTTTGGAGCAATCAATACAATCAACAGCTGATGTCAGTACTTTCTCACTTCATGTTTGGGTGTTAGATCTTGTTATCACAGAACAGCACAGGCCTTTTCTCAGTCTGTTCAATCCTGTCAGTATAGTTCACGCACTTTTTAAAAGCAGACTGGGCAGAGACACCTAAAGGCAGAGGAGAATTAGATTAAGAAAAGAAAAAAAAAAAGATAAATTCTCATAAAGTACAGATAAGTTTGAGGTAAATGTCTTATTTTTTGTGTGTTTTTCATCATTACATTTCACTTATTTTTAAAAGAGGGTTTGGACATAATCTGTGTGATCTATACGTACATTATCTACAATATGACTTCTGGATATAGACATAAATCAACCTTTCTGCAGAAGTGGGAAGTCTTTCTCTTCAGCTTGCTGTCAGGTTCTTTGGTGGTAGGGTAGTCAATCAAGAATATAAAAATGCCTTTTCAATCAAGCTGTGTGTGCAAAATGGCATTTGTAAAACCAAGAAGCTAAGGCTAAAAAAAAAAATCTAACCTTATCTGTTGTATGTTTGGATGCATATAATGTCAGCATTGGTCATTAGACAACCTCTCAAACTACCCCGATAAAATGTGAATCATCCTTATAAGTTTAGTGCTATGAAATGCTGGAGCGGCAATATAATTCTTCTAAATGTTTCACCAGTTGGAAAATAAATAGGGTAAAATAGCCAGTCATTAAAATGTCTTCTGGAAAGAGAGACTAAGTGAGAGATGGTATCATTAGGGCTTGCTTGGACCAGAAAGAATGAGGGAGGAAAGCACATTCATTAAGTCAACAGATGATTCTTTAGGATAATTTTTTTTTGTTTCCTCCACAACATGATGATTTCTTTAGAAATTGTAGTTGAGAAGCATTGTTTAATGTTCAGTCAGTCTAAGGAATAACTATGCAGGAGCCACCCAACTGATGTTTAAGACCGGTGCACAAATGTTCAGAAATTATTTTTATTGTGCTATTTTATGGTATTATGAAGCTGTTAATTAAAGTATTATTGCTAGCTTCCAATTTCTTTTATGAGTTAGCAGTAATGTCATATTTTCAGGAGAGCAAATGAAAAACAAACGTTCTTTGTTAACATAGAACTTATATAGAAGTAATGTTAAGGAACAGCTGTTCTCTTACCATTTTCAGCTGCTCCAGTTACAGCAATTATCCCTTTTAATTGCTAAACACCTGTCTTTTATTATGTTTGATAGCAATTCTTAATTTCATTTAATTTCCAGACTCTTCTGATTTTTAAAATGTTTTCTCTAATGCCCATTTACATGGTTTATTGCCTTAATTCCTTTATTTAATCTTGAGAACCCTAAAAATTATTATGGGATCAAGTGTGCAGGGAAGTAATATTTCTCCCTTGTATTCTAAACCACATACTTGCTCTCCAGTAAATACAAAAAAGAAAAGAAAAAGGTGTCCTGAGAATGAAGGGTTTCTTCACAGTGATAATCAAAGATTAGTACGAAGATACAGTCTTGTTCCTCAAACTACTGCCACTGTAGCATGTCACTGTTGAGCTTGTTGAATGTCTGATGTTACAAATACAAGTAAGAAATAAAATTGAGCTAAGGTGACAATTTCTTTCAGTAAAGAGCAAGAGTGAAATACAATCCGTAACATCTTATTCTCACCTGCTCATAACATCCTATTCCCACTTCCTGTCACATGCTGACCATGAAGTGGTTTTTGGGTTTTGTATGAAACCCCATGACATGGGACACAATTTTGGTATTCCAAATTAGGTTATTTGACAAGACTACTTCTCTACTCTACATAATTGCCCTTTGGTATGTGCGGGGGAAAAAAAAGTGTTGAAATTTAAGGCATGCAATAACAAAGGCTGATTGGCTACAAATGTGGCACGCTGTTTTCAGCGCTGTGCGCCTTTTGTCTCCTCACTGATGCCTCCGAAATTCATGCAGGTAAACAACCTGCATAATATCATTATGCATTTCTATAGTTGCTTGCGTTACTAGATCTCAAAGTGTTGTGTTAAAGGATGGCATAACTATTGTACTATACATGCTAAAGGTAAGCTAAAGAAATGTTAATGTTTCTGCTCTAAGACAAGTGGAAAAACCGGCAGCAGAGTTTCCTCTCTAAGCTGAATCATTTGCAGTCCTCGTTACAATTATGAGTCTTCCAGTGGCAGCTCTAGGCATAGGCACAGAAAGCACTGCCTGAGAGCAGCGGATTTCTTGGAATGGCCTGGCCAAGCCCGTGCCAGGCTACCTGGACGCACAGCTGTGCCACCCCAGAACGGGCACGGTAGAGCCGCGTCCATAGCTGTAAGGCACGTCAGCCACAGATCACACAGGACCCTGCCCGTGGGCTTGCAGCACGCAAAGCTCTTCAGGTGCAGCTGCGGAATTACGGTGAAGTCAGTTCACCCACTCAAGTTCAATAACACGACCGATTTTGTATCTTAATTACTTTTACCTCTCATCAATATATGCCACTAAGGTGATGGCCTTCATACCTTATCAGGGAAAACGAAAATATGGAAAGTACTAAGTGTTTTCAGGGCTTTTAATTGATGTCCTACTTCTCTAAATTTCCAGATGAATATACAGAGTGTTTGTCCCTTTTCTACTACCGGCAATCTGTTTTTGAGCTCTACTTTATTACTGCCACCATTTTTGTTCAGTTACAGACTTTGTTAATCAAGCCAAAAACCATGAGCTGTACTTCATTAATTGAAAGTTCAGTCTCAGCGGTTTTAATAAAAAGCTTCACATCTACTTCTTTAATCATCTTCAGAAGTGGTTAATTCCTTCCAGAGGTGCATTTGTTCCTCTTCTGCTGTCTTTCTGTTTAAGATGTTAATGGTAGTTTCATTATTAATAACTAGGAAATTACAAAGTCTTTAATGTTATAGTTATGAAAGGCAAGTTGCGTTTTTATCACAGCTAACACTGGCAAATCTTAATCCTAGGCAAAGTCACAATGCTGTAGCCTGCGGATGACTGAAAATACTCTGATGTGTTTATTTCTCTCTCTTTTTGTGGTTTTACTGGTCACATAGCTCCTAGTGAACTGAATGAGAGTTCTCCATAGATAAAGATTGCCAGAGCTGGATTACTTTAACTATTACCTTCATCGCTCTGCTTGTCTAAAACAGAAAGTGACAAATTCAGATGTTCAGATGTTCTACTTTTTTAGATATTGCAAGATGATTACTGAATGGTTCAATACTTAAGTTTGTTAAGTGCTCACTGCTTTGAGTATATCTATGAACTTGTGAAGAATACTAAATTGGTCTGCTACCATGAACAAGGTGCTGAATAAGTCACCAACATAGAGTACTGTCAGTAGTCTTGCATTGTGGGATGTGGGGTTTTGTTCTGAAAGAATTAATTGATCAGCTTTAGAAATGTCTAAATACATAAGTAGGTGTATTTAGTTATCTGAAAGTTTTCAGCAATATTAAATTCTTATATCATATCTATCAACCACAGTTCCATTTAATTAAGAACTTGTGGAATCTTGCATGTGATTCTTTCCTGGAGGAAGAGGAGGAGAAGGGTGAGCGAGGGAGGTGGGAGGAGAGACAAGGAGGAGGTGAGAAAAAGGAATAACAAAACCCCCCTCTTGATACATTTTCTCACTCCTACTACTGAGTAATACAGTTCGGCTTTGAAAAAGTATACTTTGAAAAAGTGCACAATGTTAACTGTGATTAATGCTCACCAGTAGGTCTAGCTAAACATTTTTGAGACCGAAAAAATGGAGAAATCTAGTGAAAAATTGATGCTGTTGATAAGCGTACCCGTGACTCAGAAGTGTGTTATAATAACAGGTTGGCTTAAGATAATTGAGAAATTAATTTTACCCTCTGCTGTGTTCTAAGTAAAAATGCTTCCAAAAACTTGCTACCTGCTGTCTTTTAATATAGTAATTATGTCTGGGCAGGTTTTTTCTGCTATTAATCTATGCCTTGAAAAGCCTGATGCCAGTATGTAAATACTAAATTTTTATACTAGGGGCTCAGATCGTTTAACCATTTCACCTGGGGAAAAACTGTGAAAGTTAGTACTTGCTTCAGTAGATAGGAAGAATACGGTGTCTGTTTTTACATAACCAGGTAGCAGCTAACTAAAGTTGATTTCTTCCTGGTCTTAGATTTGAGCCCACATCTCTCAGGCTGCACATAATTTACTTTCCCAACGGGTTGTGCATACATAGGTTTAAAAGGAAGGGGAAGGTGAATGCTGGTGGCACTAAGCAGTCTCTCTTCTCTTATGAAGAAATTGTATAAATGTCTTTTCTATGAATTGTTTAAATGTGCATCGGTGCAGGGTCTATAATTTAGCCTGATAGCAAAGCTAAAGGACTGGTATTAATTCTTAACTATGTGGCACAAGATTGTGACAAACTCACTGTTAACTTTACACTGATTGAAAAGCTCCGGTCACGCTGAATGCAATAGGGGAGTGTTGTGGTTTATCCGCAGCCGGCAGCTCAGCCCCACCCAGCCGCTCGCTCACTCCCTGCCAGTGGGATGGGGAAGAGAATCAAAGGGTAAAAGTGAGAAAACTCATGGGCTGAGATAAAGACAGTTTAATAGGGAAAGCAGAAGCCGCGCACTCAAGCAAAGCAAAACAAGGAATTCTTTCACCACTTCCCATGGGCAGGCAGGTGCTCGGCCATTCCCAGGACAGCCGGGCTCCATCACGCCTAACGGTGACTGGGGAAGAGAAACACCATCACTCCGAACGTCCCCCCCTTCCTTCTTCCCCCAGCTTTATATGCTGACCATGACACCGTATGGTCTGTGATATCCCTTGGGCCCGTTGGGGTCAGCTGTCCCGGCTGTGTCCCCTCCCAACTCCTTGTGCACCTCCTCACTGGTAGAGCATGGGAAACTGAAAAATCCTTGACTTAGGATAAGCGCTACTTAGCAACAATAAAACATCACTGTGTTACTGTCGTGGTTTAACCCCAGCCAGCAACACAGCACCACGCAGCCGCTCACTCGCTCCCCCCCCACCCAGTGG
>JAVKLA010000008.1:8643376-8712757 GCA_034782735.1 Sagittarius serpentarius
AGCAACAACTGAAAACATCAGGGTGTTATCAACATTCTTCTCATACTGAACTGAAAACACAGCACTGTACCAGCTACGAGGAAGACAATTAACTCTATCCCAGCCGAAACCAGGACAATCCTTTATATATCTTGAGTTCCAATAAATTCACCTAGAAAATCATAGAAAGCTGTTTCTGTGATTTCTGATCTTATTCGGTATTTACCTACTTTATAATAGAAATTAATAGTTCTATTTACACAAGGGTAATGTGCTGAAACAAATATACGAAAAGGTGTGGGTGTTTTTTCATATTAATGCCACTAACATTTTCTGAAAGGTCCAAATAGTCTTTCCTCTGTTCTTTGGAAAGCCTTTTAAAGTGCATAACTAACTTTAGAAATTTTAAATTGAATTGACCCTATAGGGTAATGATAACTTTCACATCTCACAGGGTGGCCCTCTCTCCAAAAATCAGCTCTTTTCAATGCGAGGCACATTATTGTGCCTGCTCCTTGTCTGCATTATTCTTTGGAGGCTCTGTAAAATGGTTATATTAGAAATGAATAAAATCAACCTCCAGAAACACAATACTAAAGCCCTGAAACACTTGTATAATATGAAAAATGAGTTATTAAGTACAGATAAAGACAGTTATTGCTCCATGGAATGTAATTCAGTAGAAGAGAAATAAAATGATTGAATTATGATTTTTAAGAAAGTATCCTTTTATTTTACATTTGAATTATAGTTTCAGAATAGAAAATTAGAGTTTGATAAGGAAAAGATTTAATGAATAATTAAATATATTATGAATTTGTTTTGAATGAAAGTCGGATGCTCTCTCTGTTCAGTTGCTTCAAATACATCTTATTACTGTTGTCTGTCAAGAATGCACTGTATAGATCCATAGGGACTTCTTTGGTCCTCTATTTGGGAAACCGTTGCCACATGGAATGCCTTTGTTGTTTTTTTTCTGTTGAATTAGTGTTTTTACAAGAATGTCTAAGTCAAGGAAAAAAAGTGGTAGCCAGGGGATGCTAATTACATGACAGGAAAGTTCTTTCTTTGTTCCTACCTGTTTAAAATGAATATCTTCGTTTTGCACAATCTCCTTTAATATTTATTTTACTTTTTTTTACATATTGTTGCTTTTTCCATCTAAAAGTAGAGTTGTGTGGGACAAAAGGCTTGTCTTGTACAGTCCTGGGGGCATATAGCAAGAGTCAGTTGAAAAAGGAGCACTTCATCATTGTCTTGTTGCTTATGAAGTCATTTGCATGAGTGCAAAGGGGACAGAAAATGCTACTGTTTTGTTATGAGTAATATGGAGAAATAAATAGGTGCAGCTGCAGCTGCACTATTGATGATAGGGAACTGTGCTTCTCCATAGCCACTATCGTATTTTGTAAGTAGAAGCTTGTACATTGTGTTGACCGGTCATATTATCTAAGTTATTCTGTTCTTGATTTATATAACTTGCAAGTAGCGCAGAATCAACTTTAAGACATCAGCGCAACACAGGATCGTATATTTGAAAGTGTTAGAAGTATAACTATTTAATGAACTAAAGTGCACATTTTAATCTTGTAGATAAGTATTGTTTGTTCAATGAAGTTAGTAGCATGAGGAAAATCAATAGTTTTCAGATAAGTGTATGAGCTTCTTGTACCTTGATATTATATTTAATCTATTAGTTTCCTCCATATGTGCTTCACAGGTTATTAAAAATGGGCAGTAAAAGCAGGTGATAGTCTGTTGATATACCTTCCATAGGTACACAATTAAGCTGTAATTTATTTATTACCTCCCAGAAGTAGTCTTGGAGACCTTGTGATAGTTCTCTGGCAGCATCAACTGAATGCTCAATAGCAATCAAATGCAGTGCAATGTTAGGAATTATTAGACTTGTTGGGAAAGAACATCATTGTGCTATGGTAGATCCATGCACGATAAACCACATCTTGACTAATGCATGCAGTTAAAGTCCACAGGATTTAAAAAAGACACAAAAGGCCCACGATAGCATTGGGGAAGATAAGAAACATTAGGAAGCATGGACCAAGGCATGGAAGAATTCCAGAGAAGCAGCTTTGTAGATAGTCTCTTTAGTGAAAATAAAATCCGAGGTGTCACCCAATGGAATAATTGCACAGCAGATTTTAAAAAAGCAGAAAGACTTCTTTTCTACAGAGAGAAAAATTAAATTGTAGGGCTCATCTGTGACAAGGCATTCTGGAAGTCAAAAGTGTGTGTTAGTCCAAAAAAGAGCATTGAACAAATTCAGGTATCAAGCACAGCAGTCTGGATTCAACATCTGAACCTGGGAATACTAAAACAGAGGATTGCTAGAATTTGGAAAGATGTGCCTGTGGAATTTTTTCATACACGTTTCCCCTTAACATCTGCTACTAGCTACCGTAGAGGAGAAGATGATAGGCTAGATGGATGCAATGACTGCATCTCTACTGCTAAATAAAACATGGTAAGGGACCTTTCTCTGGCTTTAAGGCCAAGTGTTACATCTTGGCTGCAATCAAACTTCACTTGGCTCCGAGTCTCTTCTGGGCTTCATGCCATGCTTTTTTGTCCCTAGGACATAGCTACCATTTTGTGGGATTTTTGTCATTTTGTTTTGTTTGTTTGTTTTTCTGTTCAAAGTGTTTGAAACAATATGAGGGCAGCCCACTGGGTTGGTATCTTCATACCATAAATCTGAGAATATCTTTTGCAAGCTCCGGGATGTGGCACGAGGGCCAGCAGGGATGCTTGAGGCTCTGCAAATCCTGCTGAGATACAGAGTGCGAAGGGAGCCAAACGTGGTGTGGTCTAGTTCAGGCTGCATATTGGGAATGGCAGACGGCATGTGCCGTCTCCTGAGCTATGCCCAGGCACTGCCCCAGCGACTGCTGCTTGGCACAGTCTAAACCCGACCTCTGTAGCTAGGAGTTAAGCAGCTCAGGTGATGAGACCACCACTGCTCCAGCTTCTCGCCTTGACTGTTTTTATTTAGCAGTATTTCACACGCACAGACAAAATGAAACCTTGCTTTCTCACGGAGGTTATAACATGGTTTCTCTTTGAGTTTCTGCAGAAAGTAACTTAAAAATGTGATGCATTTACTTTTTATCCGAAGAGAAACACTGATCTAAGTTATTAAAGTGTGGTCAAGCATGGCTGAGTATTCTATTGTTCATAAAGGCATGTTTGTATTTTGAAGTTGTTTCAGGTTAGGGTAAGCTAACCAGAGAGTTCCTTTTCCCTAGATTTTTTAAGTCCTTGTATGAGGATCGCCCCTTACGCCTTCATTGTTCCTTCTGTGGAAGGTTTAATATAGGTTTAATTTTATTAGTCTGCTGTCCCAGCAAAACCCTTGAAAATTTAATATGCTATCTGCTCAGTTTTCTGTGCCTTGGAGACGTAAAATGTCCTGTACTGGCTGGAGTACCTTACAGTTTGTCTATAATATCATACGGAAACAGGAATTGTGTGTAGTTTGTCAGTGACTTTCGCTATGGTCTGTGATTCTATTCCGTTGCGTTCTCAACTGTTATTTTATTCAGTGGAAGAGAGATTTCAGTCAACAGCTACAGTTGTGTTTTATGCAGAACTAAGGTTCTACCGGAACGAAGAACTGAGAAGTTTAACAGAGCATGTAAATGAAGCTGGGCACAAAATGAATCATTTATCTGTTCCAGCACAAAAAATACATGTTAGAATATGGTCAATAGGCAGTTATAAAAAGGACACAGTAGAGTAGGATTTTGCGGCTTTCCTGACAATTAGATAAATATTTTTATTTGATTGAGAGCCTTAAAACACATTCCAGATGCTGAACGCAGCTGCGGGGACACTGGAGATGGGAAGGACTACATGAAGAAAAGGACCCTCTCCCCTCTAAAGCCAGGCCAGAGGGGGATCCTGGCCTCACGGCGGGTACTGGCCTTCACAAGCAAGATAAGTTGCTTGTGCCAGTTTCAAGTCTTGCGACTTGAATGTCTCCAGAGTCAGAAGCTGCCTAGGAGCCAGAGTCTTTCCACCCTTGCATTACAAGAAAGGTGAAATGCAAAAGAAGCAGATGCTTCAGACTACAGAAATAACTCTGGAGGGCAAACCAGAATGCTGCCCTCAATTTTCACTTGTGCCATGCAGCAGCAACTGGGGCTGAGAGCAGCGAGTGTGTTAGGAATCATAACAAACACACAAGATGAAGAAAACCTAGGAAACTGCAGGAAGAAGGAAAACTGGAAAGAGACTCTGTTATTTAGAAGGTAGAAAAGTGATGGATGTATATACAGAAAAAAACCGCAGCAGCTGGAAAACCAAACAAACCAACCCCCTGATGTTAAAAATTAGTCCAGGAGGCTTGGTGTTTTATTTAAGTTTGAATAGCTTAGTTTTCAAGTGCAAGTGCTAGAGTGAAGTGCAGTACACAAAACAGTACCTCTTGCTCCTCAGCAATGTGTAGTCTCTGCAGCAGGTCCCTCGAAATCCCTCAGTTCGCCCCACGAAATGACTGTCGCATTGTTCTTGGAGCACATTAGTCATCTGCAGGCTCCATCTCAGCTATTCTTTGCATTCAGCAAGGCACTGAAGTACTACTCCAGGCCTTTGGCTGGTGATTCAGGACGACAGCAGGTGTAATTAGGCTCAGGCATGCTGGTAGGAAACCCAGGACTGCTCTTACAGTATGCGTGCACTATAAGTGAAGCTCCTGTTGCTATTAAAGAGTCTGTTTTCAGTTTCCTGCCATTCCCATTGCAGCACAGGACTGTTCTGCAGCAGGGAATCCTTTTAGATAAGGGCAATAAGAATTGTCTATGATGGGTCAGCTTGACATGCTTTTGTAGGACCTGGGTAAGGAGTTCAAACAGTAAGATTACAGGTTTTTGAAGCCATGAATACCTACCTTAACTCTTTGATGCTTACAGTGGGGATTTTCTGATACTAAAGCAGCACCAAAATAATTCATGTTAACAGTGGGATGATTAGTATCACAAAAAACAGAGCTTATATGTGAACTACTGGACTGTATGAGTATACTGATAAGTGTGCATTGTGCATTCTGAGGAACTTGCTTAGTATTGGGCTTTTGTCTGAGGAAAGCCCTAGCGGCATGTGTCTGTAGATGTATGTCTAAACTGTAACTGCCCAAATTTAAATGAGTAACTGTTTCTGGTAAAGTTTAATCTGTCTGATACGCATACAGGTATGACTATGCTGTACATTAAACCTAAAATCTCCTTACGTGCCACCTTAAGTAAGAATATAGCTCGTTGAAAATTGAATTTTCCTCATGAAAATTCAACGGAAGGATTTTGCTGTCCTTAGAGCAAAACTCCAATTCTAGATTTTTTAGAAGAGCTATAACAGTCCACTTATACTCTGTGGATGCGACATCCACTAAACTGGTCTTAGGGAGAGCAGAATATTTGCCTCCTTCAAAACCCAAACCAATTCTATAAGAACACATAATAACCTTGGTATATTCAGTTGCATAACAGCCTTTTATTCATTTAGGTCCCAGTTCACTAAGGTACCAAAGGAGGTACATTACTTCAAATATGCTCAAATAGTCCCACTGAAATTAAAGAGTGTGTGCCTGAAGTTAGCTACCTGTTAAAATTCCCTGGTGAATTAGAATCTTAGCATATAAGCTGCTTTTGCAGAGACCTGCTATTTAATTAACCTCTTTTATGCCACTGTAGAGCTTTGGAATTCTATTGAAATGCAGTGCTAGAATCATGCAGCCTGAGAAAATGATGCGATTGCTGTGTGGTATGTGCCACGTCAGCAAGAACTCTAACATGATCTCTTTTCTCAGTACTGGACCAAAACTCCTCTATGCTCTGCATACTGAAGGTGATGAACGTAGGAGCACTAAATGTGAAATACTGTCTGCAAAGAGAAATATTTTCTGTGTAGTTAAAAGTACTAGTAATGATTTTACTGCTAGAGATTGTATAGAAAGCAACAGCTTTGCTCTCAGAGGAATGTTGTTTTCCTTAATATCATCATAAAAAAGCAGTCCTACAGCAATAGCACCTACTTCTCCTAATGAGCACATTAGCCACTGCTTTTGAAATAGCCTTATTAGAAAGGAATCAAGTGTCTGAAATGACAAAACTTCTAAAACCAGCAGGGAAAAAAAAGAAGCAGTCAGCAAACTACAGAGGATGGTCCCTGCTATTCTGCTCCCTTCAGAGGATTCCTGTTAAAAACTGAGAATGTCCAGGTGCCTCAGGGAGATTTAACCAACAAAACTGTTAGCTCAGTGTTAGCATCAAATATAACTTCTGAGCCTCAAAAAAACCTTTATTATAGAATGCAGCTCTTATATTTTGCAATCACAGGAAGAGATACCATTCTTCCACCCACTCTAACCCTGCCTATCATGCTGCAATTCAGTCGGAGTTCAAAATGACTGTCACAATCCCCAAATCCCAGACTTTTTTCATTTGTTATCACGCCATCACTTTCATGATTAAGGCAGTTTGCTGAAATAGTGGCTGAAATGTTCCGAGTCTCACAATAGCAGGTAAATTGCAACCTTAATGTGCTGGTTGTAGAGGGGTAATGACAGTACAAATGGGGACCGTATTTGTAATCTTTCTGTACAGCTGTATCAGGAAATGAGCCAGCTTGGAGCAAAATTCTAGGCAGAGGCTCTTCGATGAAGCATGAAGTGAGCTTTAGAGCACAGGTCAGTTTTGGAGATAATACTGGTTTATTAGGGTTTTTTATTTCTTCGCTTTTGGATTTGGGACAAATTCACTTATTGAAGTTGGAATCCTTTAATTAAAAATAAGAAGGACGCTATGGACACAAAATTCCCCCCCAAGCCAGTGTGTCCAGTGTAGAAAGCAGTGAGCCCTAAGAGCACCGCTGTAGTTTGCCATGCCTGCCTAGTCCGTCGAGACGACGGGCCCTCCGGCGGAGACGGCGCGGCTGGGCTTCCCTTACCAAACGCAGACTTCTGCATTGGATCTAGTCACTCCAGGCCCCTTTCTCGGGTGCAGTTCATTTTATCCTAATTTGTCGGTCTAAAATAAGTCAGATGGATTGTGCTCTGGAGTTGCCAATTTGTCTCCCTGGATTAGACACAGAGCCTGCAGTGAACAGCTCAGGCTGTTGGCACCTCAGGTTAGGCGAGACAAACCCTGTCCTTGGCGTTGGTACAGCAGAGCATAATGCACGCAAGCACCAGTTCTCAGTGGGGGGAGGCCACGCTGTTGTAGTGCTGTATGTGACAGTAATAAATATGATTTCTTTTGCGCTACCTAGCCATTGCTGTAGGCTGCATGTCGTTTTTTCGCCCTTGCTGATTTGCTCTGTGTGTAAGCATTTGCACAGTGAAATAAAAATAATAATAAATAATACCCTTTTTGTGTAGCGTTTTACACCTGTGTTCACTGGCCACAGTCTTTGTGGCAGAGAAAAACACATAGGCGTTGCATCATTGATGTCTAATCAGTAATGACAGAGTAAGCTTCTAGAAATACTGAGACAGAAGCGTTTACATAGTATTTCCTGTCAAATGACATCATCTCTCTGTTCTTTTTAGTACTAATAGTAACATTTCATGCCATAAATCTTATCTTAAAAGTAGAAACACCTGAAAAAGATCACTTCAAGCGAAATCTAATTCTTCAAAGGTTTTAATGCATGTAAAGGGCTGTGTATGACTACCTATCTGTTTTTAATGTGCCATTAAGAAGTTGGTTCATTTATGCGGCAGATTTATGGACCTGCTGTGGAATCCGTCACCTCTAGTCTCCATTTCCATGGAAAGAAGCGTATATGCTACTGACATGAAGTTGTACACTTACCAGAACTGTATACAGAGAAGGCACCACTAGTTGTAGGAACTAATTACTTTTCAGAACTTATTTTAATAACTTTTTCAGTGCTGTCCCTGAAAATAGACGTGCAGACAAATTGCCTTTACTCCGTTTGAATGTCCCGTTCTCGTCCTGCCCTCTCTGCTGCTTGGTAAGGGCAGGACCATTTTGTAGGGGCTCGGTTCCCAGTGGGTAGCATCTGAAGTCCGCGTTTTATGGATGAGAGTGCTAAGAAATTCAGGGGGATTCAGGAGAACCTGTCCTGTGGTATTTAAAATGCATTTTGTTTTTCCTGTGCCGTGAATTTTCTAGGTAAATTTCTCATTTAACAGCGATGCAGAGCTTTTGTAACACAGCTAGTAAACCACAGATGATGAGTCTAGCAGTCTTTCGAAGACTGGCTTTCTCCTTGAGAGTCTTCATGTTCTAAAATAAGGGTGTATAATCAGCTGGATACTCCCCGTAGTGCCATCCTTGCTGGAAAAGGCAACGGTTTTGCAGTACAGGAGTAACTGCAGTAGATGTGTGCCATCCATGCGGTCCCTGGGGAAAAGGAGATCCTAAAAGAGATGGATTAACTGCCTCAGTCACTATTTTGCTCCACAGGAGCAGCACAAAGCAGCGTTATTTTTTCGCAGGAGGGAAACTATGATTCATATGTGTGTCTGTGTTTTGCTTGGGATAATCCGTTTAATCTGAATGATAAAATACACATAGGGATTCTAGGTGAGAAAGCTGTGTGGCTTGTTTTATCAATAGATGTGGAAAATAGAATAAAGCGTCCAGCTTTTTACTTTTTTTTTATAGCCTCATAGTACAACATAAGGTGAATGATTCTGCTGTATTGCCCTTGTAACTAGGAGCAAGAATGTTTTACCGACCAAGGATTAGAGAAAAGAGAGTGGAGGGAATTAGTCCATTCTTTGTGATTGTAACAATGGACATTTTTATTTGCAAAGAATCTGTGTCTGTGTTGCATTCTCTAGTGGTAACCCTGAGACCTGGTAATTTATCAGCAGAGTCCTTTTATAACATAGTCCCGTCTTTGTGAGGCCACGACGCTCAGCGGGTTGATCTATTTCTCATGGTTTCCTCAGTTGTAGGTTAATTTAAGTGACATATTAAAACTACAAGTCAGTCTGGGATGGAGGCTTCAGAAGCCTGATTAATTTTTTTAAGTGTCATTTATTTGTAATATTTTATTTTTCTTCCATTGCTAACTCGTTTTATGTTCAATTTTGAAGAAAGACCCCCAAGGACAGAGGTGCCTAGAAGCTCACTAGCTATTCTAAAAGTTATTTGCCATGATTTGCAGCAAAGTACTGGGCCAAATTTAGCCCTGTTATGACAAAGAATAGATCTCTGGGACAAAACTAGTAGCGAGGTTTATACATGCACATAAGATACAGAACTTGAGTTCTGTGTCAGAAATAGAGAAGTCAAGCCTTGGATCAATATTTGGAAGCTTAAAAATAAAAGCAACTTTGCTCCCTACCTCCTACCACAGTTACAATGAAGGTTGTGTTTCTATGACATCATGAATATTTCTTAAATATATATCAGATATATTTTTAAAAATAATTATATACTTTTGAACTCTTTGGCCGTTGTTGAAATAACTGCAAACTGTACTTCTTTTAATGAGAAAGACATCAACTGGTTCTTGCTTTTCATGTTTAACTCCTTCAGCTATTAAGAAACTTCGCAGTTGGGTGAGCAAGTTACAGCAGCTAGTTGGCTGCCTTAGGGGGATACGGCAGCTGTATGTGAGAAAAGGTGTTTGTATACTCACCCTGCAGACTGAAGAATAAGAAAACGAAATGGTGGGCGGTATTCAGACCAAGATGTGCTACCAGAGTCCTTCACAGAGGTAAATAAAATAAAGCAGTTACCATATGTATTTTTTAACTATTTTGGGGGGAATAATTTTTTAGGGAAAAAAAAAAACCAAACCCAGATGTGTAGTCTTCTCAGTACACTGGCAGTGAAAAATTTACTTTACATTGGCAAATGTCTTTTCAGTTTCTGTGTATGTGAAGGCAGGCAAAATTTGGGCATATGTAATTTCTCACATATGCACTCTTCACTTGAACTGTGAACAGAGCAAGGCACTCCCTTGCCGTCAGATGGGGAGTTTCGATTGCGTTCAGCTGTGATTTTCAAAGCAACCCTCTCAGTAAGTCTTGAAGTTCCCAAGGCCTCTTGGTGTAGCACAGCGGTGACGGAAGGGCTGTCCCGAAACTGAAAGAGCAGGTAGAAACAAACTCCTAATAAGGAAAAGGGAGGGGGTAATTCTTAGGTGTTACATCTTCTGGTAGAGTAGTTTTTGGTTGAAATTAGTGCCTAGTACCTGAAATACACAGGTGGTTAGCAGTGTTGCATTATGATGAGCGATGGTATCTGCAATTCAAATCCCCTTCCCCAGAGGGAGAGAGAAGGAAATTCCTCTTAATGCAAAGCTTGGGTAGCAGTCTTATATGCAGTTATGCAGGTCACTGCCTTCTGCATTTTTGTGGTAGCAAATCTTTGTAAACCATGCTGTACTTGCTCTGCTGCTCAGAAATACACAATAAATCCCCTAGGGGCTAAACTGAATTTCTAGGACAGGTATGTCTGTTGCAAAATGTGACTGGATTTTGAATATTCTCAAAATCTTCTAATATGCTTTGATTAACACTGAGCCTTCTTGGACTTGTCTGTATGTTCTAGACGTTAAATGAGGCATTGTATTTGCATATACTAGTCCATGCGCTTCCCTGACTTACCTCAGCCGGAATCCTCATTATTCGGGTAAGGTAGCTTCCTGTCATGTTTGGGAGGGATTCTCGTCACGCAGAATTAATTCAGACACTCTGCTTGTATCGAGTCTTTGAGCAAAAGATAGGCCTTTTTACATTAGTATGATCTCCCCCTCCAGCCCCCACCCCCCCTTCCTTTTTTTCAGCAGAAATGAGTGCAGTGGTATGTATGAGGGGCTGGGATTTTCACTGAATACCTGAGAAGAAGCAGCAAGCGAGACAGAAATGAGCTGCCAGGCCTGAGGCTACTTTTTGAGTCCAGGTGACTGCTTCTGCCATGTCCTGATTTTGTATGGAAGTGTGATGTGCAGTGTACATCACCCTCCGCTCTCCAGTCTCCATGGAGGAGAAAAAGAAGGGTATCTGAGCTAGGAATGAGTGGCAGCATCTCCCTGATCCACAAGAGTGAAAAACAAGTGCCTCGGAGGATGAAGCGCACATCAGATAACTCTGGAAGCAGCCTGTCACGTTGATCTGTCTTGTTGTCAATAGTGTTAGCAAACGCAAAATCCTCGGTGTCTCTTTCCTTCCCAGCAGAACTGAAGTAAATAATGAAAGTAACTTTGTTCGTTCTGGTATTTTAGTGAAAGACTTATTGCTTCCTGAAAAGAGACCAGCGTGATAGTTGGACTTGGAGGGTGGGAACTGAAATTTAACCAACAGCGGAAGAGGAAAAGAACAGACTAAATTTTGCTTGATGTAATCCCCCCAACTGGCACATTGTGTGTTCATAATTTAAAAGCACTTCTGAGCAATATTAAAAAAAAAAAAAAGAAAAAAAGAAAAAAGAAAAAAAGGAGCATAAAACTTAGATGCTTATATAAAAAATATATATATTCTATACATATTCCTGAAACAGCTGACATTTTTCAAATGAAACACATTCTGTAAAAGTTGCTCTTTTTCAAAAATAGTCTTTTTCAAGGTAGAGGACTCATTTATAAGACATCCACATACAAAAAGAACGATATAAAAGTCTTATTATTAGGTGCATAAGAAATTTCTTCTAAATTTATGTATATATAGATATGTACCTTGAAAATACAAAATATTATATTCCCAGGTAGAAATAGATTAGAAGAATTTTCTGTGTGTGGTTTTTTTTTTTTTTAAATCTTATATCTGTAAAGTGGCATAAGTTTAATTCAGCTAGCAGTTGGTTTTTTTTCGGGTATTAGTCTGTCAAAGGGTAGCTTTCAAATTTCTGTTGTGTGGTAAGATGAAGATGTCTGGCTTTGAATGCTGCAGAGAAGAGGCACTGAAGTAATACCTCTGCGAAGGCTTATCACAGTATTATTCCAGGTTGACTTGATTTTATTTTAATGCTCTTCTTCAGATGGGATTCTAAAAAATGGTCTTGGAGCCTAAGAAAGCCATCTTGGTTTTCTCCAAAGTTGACAGTGAGGTCATTAGGAGGAGCTGACCGCTGCAGTAGCTTCTTCACTGCTCAGGATCTGGGTCCCTTGATGGGTACGCAACCGGGAACATACCCAAATCTGCCTAGGTAGGTGCTAAAATTTTGCCTCTGCTCTAAAGAAGGCTCTACTAACACAGCACTAATACCCCTTTGACACCATCTGCTTTCCCAGGGGATGTTATTACTGGCCTAACCAGGTAAAAGAAGCCGATGACTGTGCCACTGCAGGCAGTTCACACATATTGGGTCTCTGCTGCTAAATAGGACGGTCGGAGAAAGATCCGTGACCTCAAAGCCTGTAGACCTGCAGATTACGTAGCTGGACTGATCCAGCACAGGAACAGGGAGAAAGCTAAAAAATGGTAAAGATGATAGGGAAATCAGTGCTTGAAACCTCTCCTTAGACTTCTTGGAGTGTGGACATATCTATAGGGGCTGCCCAATAACCAAACCTCACCACAACTTACAGTTATCTTTACCCACTATTTCTGGAAGCTGGATATATTAATGAGGTTTAAAGCTGGAATTATATTTACATATTAAGGGAAGTGTGCAAGCATTGAAGAAAAAGTCCAATAGTTCATACTTTCACTATGATGCTTATAGTGGTTACTCCCACACTGTCTCTCAGCGGTGCCAAAAACTCTAAAATTGTAAGCTCATTTTCTTTGTGCTGTTTGAATCCCCATTTTTAAGTTCACAACAAACTGAAAACGTGGTCTGTTTTTCAAACAGTGGACTTGTATATCTCTTTATAGTACATCTATGCTGTCGTCCTTTTTTTATTGATGTGTATTTAAATATACTGTGATTTGATTTCAGAAGTAGGTCTAAATGATAAAGACAATCTAATAACCTTTTTTTAAAAATTTTGTTCAAGTAGAAGACCTGCAGTATTTTCTTCTTACAGTAGATGGCAGATGTAGACTACATATTCCTTTGCAATTTTGTCAATATCTAAACAGAAGGATTATCCTATTTTCTAAAAATCTGTATTAATGTGTAGGAGCACCTGCATGTTAAAAATCTTACTTCTTCCGAAAAAATTCTGTTTTAAGTGCCGCTAAACTGTTACAAAGCTGAAAAATAATAATAAATAAATAAATCACAGGTTAGAGAATGGATCGCAATTAAACGATTTCTGTTGCATTAACCTTGAAGTCAAACTTGTTCATTTCCTTTGTTTTCGTTTTCCTGGAGTTAAGTAAGAGTAAAAATGTTTTTGTAAAAGAGCAGTTGCTTTCATATACGAGAAGCAGTATATGAGATCTAGCATGCAGTATGATGACTGAACCTGGTTTAATTTCTTTTGGTAGCTTTATGCAACAACAGAGAACCTCTTGATTGGAATAGAGTTGCAGTTGCAGAATTTTAAAGAGCAAATTAAAGTATTACACATGTATTTGCGGTGGCACCTAATGGAGACATGGCAGACACTGTACGTGTCTTGTTGAGCCACAGATGACCTCACAGAGGCACATAATTTTTATGTACTCTGAAAGACCAAGAAAAAGTGCATCCATCTGAAAAACAATAAGGGTTAATGATAATATGAATGACAGGAAAGAAGCATGGACAATAAGTTTTCGAAATCTGTTAAAGAACATTTTTCTAGTAGAGATAATAATGTTTGCTTGCTGCTTCAGCTTTTAATTTATTCCAGCTTTGTCAGACTCTTGCAGTGTAGGTTGTTCTATTATTTTTTTATATGTGCTCTTACACTGTGGTTATCATCATAATACCTGAGTGCCTTATGGTAGTGCATTGAATAATTAACATCCACTGCATATTTGTACTGTCAGCTTCTCCCAAGGAGACAAGTGTGTGTGAGAGAGGGTTTCTTTTGGCAATTAAAGCAATGCACAGACGCACAGTGATACGTGCTAGAGAGGGCACGCTCCAAGAAATATGCCTTGTAATTACAGAGATCTGATGATTCTTTATTTCCTGTGGTAGGACTTCTATTTTTTTTATTAGCTGTATTTTCAGTACATTTGGGTCTTTTGCAAAAGGGTGAAGCACCACTTGTCTTATGAGAGCATATTTATAGAAATTTTAACTCACGTGTGTGATTAAGAAATGATGGAATCTTATTTAATAGGCTTGCAATGGAATCAGTAGAATTACAATGGGAATTGGAAGGAACATCTGTACTGCTCTCTGTAAAATTTATATTGCATTAATAGTTGCAATCTTGCTGAGCCAATATTCTTCCAAGAATTACTTAACGTACTTGCTTCCTACAGTAAAATTTTATCTTGACAATGCATCCTGTTTTCTTTCTTTTTTTTCTTTCATCACTCCTTCTGTCCTTGCTCATCAGATGGTTGTATTGTCACATTAGCCGAGGGGGATACACATTTGGATGACTGCTATTGCTGAGAATCAAGGATACGTACTGGAATACGTATACATGATAAATTCCTCTTGTTTAGGTAACAGCCTGACTGCTGTATATAACCATTGCCCCTGTGAATGCAATGGATGAGAACTCTCCTCTTGCAGCCTAGGACAAAATCTGTTGAAGTAGTGATGCTGGATCCTATCCAAACCTGTTTCGTATTTTACTCTAATTACATTAAAAAATAAATAGAAAAGAGCACATTATCCCTCTCTTTATAGATTTCCCTCTTCACCGTACCTTCTTCCTATCCAAATTACAGATTATTCCATTTGATCTGATCCTTGATAACAGTTAATATTAGTTGAATGTATTTGTCCATCAATTACCAATGTTTTGCAATGCCAAGTAGAGAGGAATAGCAAATTCTGTGATCGTGCAATCTGTGATTTGTATGCCTTATTCCCATTAGAGGGCCATTTGGAGTCTGGAATCTCAATCTAATTATGTTCCTTCAGCTAATGAACAAAGAAGCAAATCTCTTGTTTGTCCCTCATAAGAAAAATGGAATAACTGAATCAGGTTTTTTGTTTTCTGTTTTTCTTACAGCTAATTATGTGTATTATCATAGAATCTAAGAATCACAGTCCCAGTTTCCCATTATGCACTGTACTGTAAAGACAAAACAAAAATTATTCTCAGAGCCTACAATCAGTATGTAAAATAAGGAACAAGAAGTGAATTTCTATAAAGAAAAATAAGGGTTACATTTTGAATGTCAAATGGTCTTTAAGTCCTGTAAAAGCTGAATTAGGGATTTATAGCTTCTAAAGCATATTTCAAACTTAATTGCAAGATGGCACTGCAATCCTGGCTTTTCATTCATCCACAGAATGGAAAAAAAAAACCACCCACACCAAAAACCACATAGTGGAAATGATGTCTATAATAATGCTAAACCTTCCTTCATGAGTCACTTAGGCTGAGAGGTTGCCTCTCATCTCTGTTTCTTGGCACCTCTGCTGACTATTTACTGGGGTGATGAGGCCTTTACAGGATAAACATTTCCATGAACAATAATGAAATAGCTGGATCCTTTCTTGTAAACCATAAAATGGCCTTGAGAAGAAAATAAAATAGTAATTGTAGTCTAGATTTCTGTCTCAGTATCCTTTATGAGACTTGTAATAAGCTGGCCTTAGATTTGTCTTAAGAAGGGGTAGAAGTAACACCTTATTTCTTTTTGAATGATGATTTCTAGGTTTCATTAAAATTCAAACATAATCCAGTCTCTTACTAAGCTAACAGTATGTAGTTTTCAGCCATTGGCACTTTTCAGTAATTATGAATCACAGTATGGGCCAAAAAATTTAGTGACATTTTAAAAAATGTCTGCTGACTTTAATTGCCTCCCAGACAGGGAAAATTTCTGGCAATCAACCAAATCAAATGCAAATGCATTAATGCTTGCCCCCAAAGAGAAAGGATTTGATCTAGTCCTTGGACTGCATTTTTTGTTATTTAAATACATATTAACATTGTAGTGCATTATTTAAATCTGCGTTCTGCTGCTTTTGCTTTGGATTACTGTGCAATAGTTTCTCATTTTGTATTTGCCTGACTCCATTTAGGCCCTATGTTTAACTGTGTCTCCATTTGTATTCATATATTAAAATGTTACTGCCAGCATTAATTTGAGATTGTGAAAATAAATTGGAATTACGCAATTTATTTCAAATTAAACACTGAGATTCCTGTAGATCTAGTCCATCTGCTTTGACTCCACACAGTCGTGCTAATTTAATTCTGCTCACTGTATTTAGGTTCTTGAATGTATTTTGTTCATGGTCATCCTTCAAGCAAGAAGATAATTATCTGGTGAAGCTGAAAACATCCTGGGCTATTACTCTGAATTAGGTCTTGGAAAGTGCTTCAGATGTTTACATAGGTGGGTTTTGTTGTTGTTGTTTGTGTTTGGTTTTGTTTTACTTTATTTTGGTTTTTTTAAGACATATTATGCATTGCTGTTCTGCTGGGCAGGACAACTACACTGAGTTGTGTCTAGTTAGTATAGTCAGTTCAGCAGATTGCGTGTATGTGTCTAAATTGCAGCTAGAAATAGTCTTTGGCTTACATGTAAGGGCAGGGTGAGCCCAAATTGCCCCACTCCTTGCTTCCTCTGCAGTTCATAGTGGCCTGTGGGCGTGCCCTTACATATTGCAGGTGTAAAATGAGTTCAGTATAGACATGACCTGAAAGTCACGCATAATCCAAGTCCCAGGACCTCACCATGAGCCTGAATAATACTTGTTGCTTGTGTGATTTCAGAAAGACATGTCATTTTTTCAAATCATAAAGGAAACCAAAATACGCTCATCCAGAAGTTGTTCGAAACAACGGAAGACAGTTACACTAACATGGAGGAAAAACGAAGGTCGACTTTGAAGACAACTCTTTCCAATGCTGTGTGAACAACAAAACTCTTTCGCCCAGCGTGTGTGTGTGTAGGAGGTGGGGAAACATGGGGATAGGACAGGGAAGACCTTCACAATCACCAAGAGGAAAATGCTGTTCTAAAAATTGAGTAGTGGACGCAGAGACTGGTAAGCTGCTTACATTCTTCAGGCTGTCATAGAAAATATAAGGTACTGCAAGGAGGAGATGGTTTTTGGTTTTTTTTTTTCCCCTGTCCTGATGGAAGTTATTCCAGTGACAGAAATAAAATATGGGCCATGGACCACTGAGAATGCAAGAAGGGCTGTGGTCTTGCAGTCAGACTTTTCTGCTGGGAAAGGTGAAACAGGGCTCCAGCCCTGGTATTGCTCTGGGAACATTCTGTATGTTTTGAATTGAAGAGTTAGCGGATACAGCACAGGAACAGAAGCAGAAGTGCAGAATCTGGGCTAGAATGAGGGTATGTCCCTTTTGTCACCAGTTGCCATTGACTGGCCTGGCCTTCTGATTGTTTCCACTGTCTTCAGAAATCAGGCCTTAATTATCAAAATGACGCTTAAGATTCACAAAGGATTTAGGGGGCTTGTTTTTTAAAAAGTTTTTTTGGTTTTACGTGTCTGTATGCAAATTTGTTATTCTAAATACCTGTTTGTTTAAAAGTAGGCATACTAAAGCTTTAATTCAATCAACTATGTTCACTAAGACCCATATCTGGCCTGCCTGAATTGAGACAACAAACTTTTGGGTGTCAGAGGTGCATGATCTCTCTACAGTCAATAGGGAGACACTTCCAGAGGACAACCCAGCCCAAGCAAAATCTGAGTTGGCCTGTGGAAATTCCTCCCTGCTGACAACAGAAGAAGCATGGAACAATAACCCACTTACATTCAGGAGCCTGAAGTTAGGTGGAAGGAATCTGAGCCAAATGTATTAATACATTATTTTTTTTTAAATCATGGCTGTTGTTAAACACTACTCAGCCCTGGTTTCAGGTGTTCAGTCTGCTAAGAAATAGATGAGAAAAGTCTGAGAAGGGGAAGAAGGGAAGCCAATTTTTTTACGTAGTGCTCTTAGCTGATGCATTCACGCCAAGCTCATCATTACTATGAGAAGCAGCAGTCTCTCTTAGGAATTGGAAGCCTTTCAGGGCTTTTGGCAGGTATGTAAAGCTGGAATGTCAATGTATTCATTCTAAATTCTGGGCTTTATTCAGGAAGGGAGTAACACACTTAAGTGAAATCCCAATACTGGAGAGAAGCTGCCTTCACTTTCTTTTGGCACAAGATGTAATTGGTTGCAAAATACAGGTCAGAAGAGCTACATATACATGCCTGCAGAGTATTCTTCCGTTTGGAAGCTGTAACGGTGCTCTATAAGGGTTTTCAGGTGACAGCTTATTTCCCTCAATTGCCATGTAAATTATCATAATAGTGGTAAGGGGACCCTTACATTCTTGATATTTGCATCCATTAAATTTTAAGCAGCTGGTACAGACTTTAGGGCACACAAGTCTTCTTAGGCATCAAGCCCAACTATCTGGAGTTTAAAAAGAGTTTTAAGTCTCAGCAAACAAGAATTCATTCATCTCAGAAAAAAGAATTTCTTTAAATGTGGCACCTAGAGATACCATTCTGGTTACTATTACTGTTAGTTGTTAATATTATTATTAATTATGATTATAATTGTTATAATTACACATTACAAGAATGGGTTGTAATGCCTTGCTGAGTTCTTATATGTACAGAGATCCCACTGGCATCAATTATTGTTTGTTATTATTGTCATCAATGATTATGACTGAAGATATGCTGAAAAACATTTCAAGAACATTTGGAGTCCCCAGCTGAGCTCACGGTCTCATTTTGCCAGGCTCTAAAAAACCACACAGCAACAGACTATGCCTCTCTTTCAGTATAAACAGATGTGAAATGCATAAAGCTGCAGACCTGACCTGATTAGGAGACTTTTAGGTAGTACAAAAATAATTCTTTATTTTAGTTAAGGCCATGATTTCAAAAATGCAAGTCACTTTGGCTTTAGTAGAGCTTTAGTTCTGTCTTTTCTGCATTGCTTCAGAATACAGGGGAAAATTATTAACTTGTTTTCTATTTTCCTCACTTTAAAATACATTAATTCAGTAATACGACTTTAGTTTGACTAGCTATAAAGGTCCACTGGTACAAGTTCTAACAGTTTTCAGCAGTCAAACTATTGATCAGATGACAGAGAAAAACAAGAAATATTGGAAACAACCCACCTTGACATGTTCTGATCATATCCTCAAGTGACAGAGTATGAATTCTTTGGAACTGAGCGAGCCTGTGGAGGATCTAGCTCAGTGTGGTTATTTGGCAAGTTAGTGACTTTTGTTGGATCCTTTGTGTTTGCAAAGAACCTGGAAAAATGATTTAGCCTGTAATATTAATACCTGGGTATTAGGGTAACATATTCAGAACCATATTCAGGGTAACATATTAGGGTAACATATTCAGAAGCGCAGTATGAAACAGTAGTAACTTAGGGTTTTAGATAGAAACTGTGCCTAACGAAAGCAAGATGCGTCATCACGGACTGATCATAGAAGATACAAATAAGTTGTTTTTCTGACTCCTCATAATATAAGAGAGGAAATGGAGCCACATCCTATTAAACATAAGTCAAGAAATGTTTCCTTTCTCTGTTCCCCAGAAAGTCCTCTCTGAAGATTTAAAGGAACCTCGTTTGAGCTTCTCTTTATTTGCTTCCTTTGCAATGCCCATCTCCCTTTGTTTCCCTTTTCATTTCCACCAGGCCCCTGAAAATGAGTAATTGCAGTTTTTAGTGATTATTTTCACACCAGGGTAGAAATAATCTATTATTCCTGAGATTAAATTAAAATCATTTTCTGGACCATGGCAAACTATGGGTTGCTTTAATTTTAGTTCTTTATTCAACAGCATGGTCTGGGAAAGAAAGTTTGAGAGACACCTTACATTTCAACTGCATAATGCTGCAGTCTGTATCAGACGGGTAAAGCTTGTACAGTGACCTCCTGCAAGATATATGTCTCAGCTCAGCACTGAAAATGTTTCATTTGCATAGACATTCACCTTATTGATTGCAGCAGAAAAGACAACAGATAATAAATGTGATAAAAGTCAGTGCTGCTCAAATGAACACTTGTTTTTACCCCGCATGAAAGCTCAGTAGAAGCTTCTGCGATAGGCTAGACTCAGAAAACATTTACGTCTCACAAGCATTTTGTAGAAAATCTGCATGAAGTGATACAGAAAACCAAAGGAAGTCACAGCTTTATATTCATGACAGTGAGACAGCACTATAATTTGAAAATGCTACCCATAAAATGGGAATGTACTTTCTTTGATCTGACATCTTCATAACATTTTTGGCTACTGTACTTTACAGATATCCTGTGGCATGCCACATGCATTTTTTTGGCATGCATCACAGTCGTAACAACTTCACATTTCCTGCAGGTTTTACAGCATTCAGGCAGATATTATGCCTTACCTTATGCCTTGCTGTCTTTTATTACCTTATCTGGCAGTTGAAAAGGATGTCCTGTGTCTGCACATATAACGGGCTTTGAATCTCACATAAGACTCACATAAGAAATCTTGGAGGATGTTGGATAAATCTTTTTCTTTAATGGATGTTATCACTCTTGTCTCTATGGTTCTTAATGGCAGGAAAGTAACATTTCTTAGAAACACACTTCTTAGGTTTTTCTGTTGTAGCCATTCATAGTGCCAATTAAAGCTGTAGATGAATGGCATTGGCTTCATCTGCCCTCATTTAAGCATCTGAAAGTCAGGTGCTTAAATATGAGCTAGTCAGCCTAGACTACCCTGTCAGCCAAGTAAGAAAAATACGTACCTCCTAAGGGTGATTCATTCTGAAGGAGTGTTTAAGGTAGATCCCTTGAACTGCCTACAAGCGTGTGTTTCTCCCAGCAAGGGAGCCTCTGGCATCAGACGTGAATGGAACTTTTTCAAGTCTGACGTTAGTTATGCTGAACCTGTCCTTGAGCACTTCTGGACTTACATATCTGAAGACACCAGAAGCTTAAGATAGTGCAAGGGATCGTGTGAACGCTCCTTGCCTACGTCATGTCAAATACAGTAGAGTTTAAACAGCTGATAAAGATGACTTTATGCTTTGGTTAATTTTGTGGTTTTTTTTTTTCTGAAGGGGGATAAGGAGCTGTCACAGAGGGTTCTCAGCACTGCTCTTGTAGGGCTGGTAACTGCAAATGGGTCTCTGCAAGTGGCAGTCCTTGCTGTTTAGCGGGGATCTCAAAAGAATGTTTTGTGGTAGGGGTGTGTGCGTGTGTGTGTGCTTACGTATAAGACACTGGAAGTGTAAGAAAACAGTGTCACAGAAAACAAGAGCAGTCTAAATTACTTAAGTTGTCATGACAGTACTAACTCAAGGAGGCTATTTAATGGTTATACGCTGGAATCCCCCAAAATGACCTTGATCAAGGTTAAAGGACACTGCTGCTTTCTCCTGTTTGCCCGTGCTGCCACATGCCCATTTCTCCGAACTCGGGGACAGCCAGCGCTCAGCTGCACTGAGGTCTACAGCGCAGGCGCACGAAAGCATGGGAACGCCGTAGTGCTGACACTGAACTTGTTTTTTCAGCACCAAAAATCTGTCATTCAATTTCATCATAAAAAGGAGGGTCAAAGCACACAGCTACAGAATAAAGTCTCAAAAATCACCTCGTCCATGAAATCACAGGATAGATGGGGTAGCAGGACCAAGCAGCCCACTGTTGTTCACGCTCAGTCCATGTCGCTGCATACCCAGCTCCGTGACTTTGGGAACTGGCAAGGGAATCCCAGCTGAGGTCTAGGCTCCCTGTGCTGCCGTGTACTTAGCCTCACGATGTGTCGTGGTGCTGGCGTTGGTGCTGGCATGCGCCGTCTGCCCTTAGCCCGAGAGGGAAATGAAACTCAACAAGATTTTCCTGAGGGCTATTAGTTTCTGAAGGGGATGGGTCTCATTGCGCCCAAGGCAAGAGACACACCTGAGGTACAAACCGTTCGGTGACGGCAGCTTCTTTGAGTGCCGCACCTGTTTCCAAGGGACTGATTTGAGCGCAGCTGTATCCTGGACAAAACTGTGGGAGATGCATTACCTGTAAAAAAAGGTAGAGAGATTTGAAAGTCTAAAGGGACAAGGGAAGCACAGTTCTCTCAGCCGGAATTTGAAGGACCTGATCCAGGGCTAAGTCTTGAGACGCTTGGGAAGATTTCACTGGAGATAGATCATGATCAAATGAACAAGTATATGAGTAGAAAGAGGGAAGTGCTGAATTCAGAAAATAAATCCAAGTTTTCTAAATTTCAGACTAGTGTCTAAACCATCAGACTTACTCTTCCTTTCCAATTAAACAACTGGTTTCTGTAACTGGAAGTACATTTTGTTGATACCTATGAGAAAAGTTGGTAACTTTCCAATACTTTTCCGCTAAAAAAAAAAATAATCTGTGAACACAATTGATATTTCATGCTTATTTTCTCAAGTTGTCTTATCCTTGAATATATGGCTGCTTTATGGTAAAGTAAGATATTAAATAACATGGGATCAAGTCTTCACTATATGTTCTGCATCAAGGGAGAATGTCATGCTGACATAAAAAGTAATCTTTATTTTTATACATCTGTCTATCTTACGGTTCTGCTTATACAACAGACTGGTGAAATGGAAATAGCACCAAGTCTAATGTTCAAAAGCAAAAATAAAGGAAAGGCAAAATATTTTTTTATTCTTATCAAGACCTGATAGCCTCCAAAGAGATAGTGCTTTTTTTGTAAGTGTTTTATGGATTTCTCATTATTTTTTTCCTAGTTTGGGTTTTAGAAACTCAGAGTTGAAGCCTGTGAAAATCTTCAGTTCCGCTTATATGTTTCTTTTAAAATAGCTGTAAAAAGACCCTGGGTTTAAGTGTCACAATAATGAATAAATTAATTATGGATTGCTATGTAAATATGAGAGCTATTACAACTATTTAGAATGTGATAAATATCTTTGTTCTTTTTTTTTTTGCAAACAGAAAATGCAACATGTATTATAGATTCTGTAGTGAGTGAGTATATTTAATGTTGAGCTTCCTTGAGATTACTGCAAAGTGTTATCTTTTTTGACATTAAGCACCATGATTAGTCCAAAAATAGTTTTCTTTAGAAGTAATGTTAGTATTTGTGTTAACAGTAACATGTTAGAGTGAAGGGCAGTTAGATTTATTATTAGTAAATGAAAATACTGCTAAATGCACATTAATATTTTTTCTTGGAACCTTATCTATTTTAAATATTCTGTAACATAATTATATAAAAGCAGATTCAGTTTTAGTATGTCAGATAGTGTTATCATCTTACAGGCAGCCCTCCAAGGTTAATAATGTCAGGAAATATAAAGTGGTTTTGACTATAAGATTAGACTTCTTATTTGGAAAAGGGCTTTAAATTTCATTTCAAAAGTAGATTTCATGCCCCATGAAATTTAAACTGTGACATTTAGAAAACATTCACTTTATTATAATGTAGTGAAAAATTATAGTGTACATGCTTCTTGCTCAATCCGTCAAGACTGTTTCTGGAAAGACTGGGAATCTTTTCGCAGGTAAAAAAATGTGAAATTCACTGAATAATCGATGCCACCAACTGTTCATCCTCAGGAGACAGATAGTTAGGCAAAAATAATTATTCCCTTAACTGTGTTCACTGGAGTTTGAAAATAAAACCTTAAAATGTATTTGGAAGTTGTTTATATTTAATGACAATTTTTCCTGAAATGGTTTCACTTCCACATAGAAATTCCCAAAATATCTGATAAAAATTAGACAGATAATGCTGGTAACTCTTCCTGTATTAATTGATAAGATTGATTGAACTTGACTAGATAATGCTGTGATCCCACATGATTGTTTCAGGAATTGGGGGTTGTCCCATACAAGAAAGATGTGTCCTTAGACTTTTGCTTCAGGTTTATCTTTTGATCACAGCTTTCAACAGAAAAAAAGAAAAAAATAGCTTTACCATTTGATATTTCTTATTGCTCCCAAGATTATTTTCCATAACCTTCAAATAGGTATGTGCTGAAATGTATTCTGTTTTATTATCAGACTGACTCCACAACTATGAACAGGTTTACTTGAAAAGTTCAGATTAGGGCCATAGATTTTTCGAAATTATTCTTCGATCCCTGCAGTTGGGAACCCAAGACTGCAGGGCATGCAGAGCTCGCCTATCCCACAATCTAGAAGTAGTCAGACCAGATGTGAATGAGAAAACATTTGTAGGAGAGACAGGTATCATCAGGCAAAATATTACCCATGGAACTGATGTATTACTGATATTTTTGAGGAAGTGCAGAACACAGGATATAACTATATCTGTACAAGTCCTTAGGAAAGAAGAATTACTGGAAAAGATGTAGGGAAGGATTGCTAGAATGGTATAGGAGAATGGAGAGTGCATCTAAGAAGTAGTCATTCAAAGAACATACCTTGTTTAGTGGAGACTGAAAAGACTGACTGCTATCTATCTACATCTGAGGCATACTGGGGAGCGGGAAAACCTACTTAAACAGTGGCTCAGAAACAGGGTTGAAAATTGCCATTTAGTATGTTTAGAGTGAAGATTAGGAAGATTCTAATTATGAGAAGAGAAGAATGAAGTCCTAGAACAGCCTTCCACTAAAAGTACTAGGAGCCAGGAGCTTGACTACTTTTAAGAGGATCTTGGTAAATTAACAGCTGGATTATGTGATTTCAATACCAGGGGCACAGGAAGTCACTTCCTTCAAGGCTGGCTTGAAAAGTAAAAGTGTTAGAAAAGTACCTACTTTTGAATAAAGTTAAGATTGGTAAAGAAGAAATGGACTGTATGAAACATGACAATAATATTTTCCTATTAAAGATGGCAAGCATGAAATGTCTTATATGGAATAAGGAAGCTAACGGGGGACAGAAGCAAAAAGGATTGCCACTTACTCTTGAGAATAAGCAAGTGAAGCCGCCTAGCCCGCTGCTCAGAATCTCTGTAGGCATGTCTTGAAGTTATTTGTTTCATAAGAAATAGACTTGACCGTTAAAAATACTGAAGCAAAAGAAAGTGTTTTAGTTAACTGCACTGCCATAGCCCGACTCTGCAGAAGTGGAGAGCTGCCCCCAGCAAAATTATGGCCAGTCCTCTGTGCAAACGGAGACCAGTGGAGGAGATGAGAGAAGATGCAGAGTCAGAAAATTAATTCAGCGGTCTATCTTCAAGTGCTGTTGCTAAAAAGAGATTTGTTGGAAGGAGGAAAGAGACCAATTTACTGCTCTTCAGGTACCCTGGCTGTTCCTCATGTAGAGGTGGGTAGTAAAAGCAGCCATCCCTTACGTTCCCCGGTTGCCCTGTTAACAATACATTTTTGTTAAGCATGCAGAAGCAATGCAGCTGTGACCTGTGATTCATTAGTATTGTAGCTGGATATATATGAATCATACTGCTTCCCTTAGCATCAGCCAGCAACTGACCATTAATTTCATCGATCAACGACTGTGCCTCATGGACTGGTTACAATTAATGTTAAGTAAATGGTGTATAACAGCATGTATAAAGCACTGATGGATGTTGTGGTTCTCACTGGGCTTTGTGGTTTTTTAAGGAAACTGCTTATGCCTCAAAGAACTTTTTGATATAAATGAGAAAAAAAAAAAAGTGGAAGAATAGATCTCTTCGTCTTAAAGAGAAAGTTCAAGACCCAGAGCCAGTAAAGAACATAGATATTCAGAGGCACAGTTCCCAACCTTTTTTGGTAGAGGTGTTATAAAAAACAGATTTCTATGTCAGCCAATAAAAATGTGAAGATAAAGGCATGTTTGAAATCATCTTCCTTTCTTAGATACCTAACTACCACTGAGTTAAGAGCCATGTGAGACTGGATTCAGGTCTGGAACTGTTTGTTGCACTCAAGCACATATTTTTTTTTTCTGAGTAATAACTTTATTCTCCTCTTTTAAGACAAGTTTCTGATAGTGTTCTTACTTAGCTTTTTAATAATAGTCCAGATTACTTAATTTAGTCAGAAATTTGGAGAAAGTGAGAACTGGAGAGTTAAATTCAGTGGTCTCCTCAGCATGCAAGTATTTGAAGACACACCTTCCCTGATAGTGCGTTCAGTACTAGATTATAAATTACTATGGAAGGAGCCACCTTTCAGCTCTTCAGTTGAGCTGGAACATTGTGCAAAACAGAATTCAAGACTGGTAAGGCCCAAAAGGCAGAAGATGAGAGGACAAAGCAAGCAAGAATGAAGAAAAAGGCACAAGTTCATTGAGTAAAATACAGAAACAGGAAGGTAGTGGATTGTCTGGCTACAGAAATTGCAGATCAAATGGGGGCAAATTGCTAGGCTTGTTTCCTCCGGAGGAAGCTTTAGGATTGTTGAGGAATTTACAATTGATTTACTTTCTGGAAACCACCCTGTGTAATTTTGATAGAATCTGTTCAATGGAGCATGGTTGTTCTCCCAGGTTCCTAAAGGATAAAGGAATGTCCTAACAACTTTCTGCAGTTTTCTTCAGATTATGAAGTTAGATATGTTATCAAGTGTAACAAAGAACCCAGAGGGCCTGAAAATAGGGATAATATTTACAGGCATAAACCTTTAGTCGAGGAACAAGATCATATAAAATGCAAATGACTATTAACTCTTAAGTACAGAAAAGCAGAAAAAATGCCAGTCTAATGGATGAAGTAGAAAAACTACTGGAAGGTGGAAAGGTTTTCTGTGTATTAACTGCCTGTTCCAGGTGAGGTGTCAAAGATTAAGGACCCAAATTTTCCATACAATTACCAATTGGTTATTCCCATTATTTATTTTTCATAATGGGTGGACAGTCATGATAGTTTATCGAATTATTGCAAAGTCTTCCATAAACGTAAAGGAAAGCTATTATAGGATCAAGAGAAAGCATGAGAATGAATAGCCAGAGAAATCCAAGAAACACCACAACTACAGAGTGATTGACCAATCAAGCCATAAGCATGTTTTATCCAAAAAAATTTAATAAAATTATGATAATAAAGCACTGGAAAAAAGAATTTCCTATGCCTAAAAATTTTACCCTTAGTTTTTTAATGTATCTTGGATTTGAATCAGAAGAGTGACAAAACCACAGCTGCTTAACGAAGTTGCTGAAGAAGAATGCAATCTTACACACTTGTTCTGACACAAGTTGTACCTGAGCCAGCACTGTAGGTTAAGACTTTCAGTGATCTAGGGTGCTTACAAAGCTTTAGTGAGAATAATCCTGATAGTATTGATTAACTAATGGCAAGATAAGATTTAGAAGTGCTAAAACTCTTTGCCAATATCTTCAGTTTATTCAAAAGGAAGTCTAGCTTCTAATTGTCTGGATTTCATTTTTTTATACTGTATCATTCTCAAGTTATCGAACAAATGTTTTGTGGGGATGTATTTCTCTAGATATGAAATGCCATTACATTTATTACATTATGTTACATTACATAACGGCCATTACAGGAACTACCTTGCATATTTTATTTCCACATCTCACCTTTCCAGGTGCTTTCACAAAAGTCACAAATTCAAAATTTTTTTAATATTAATATTCTACCATAACTACATAAAATTATGATTCATTTACCATTCCTGTATAAATGTTTGATTGTTGATTGTTAATCACAATCAAATGCAATCCAGCATAATCTAATATTGTACCATTGTTCTGTACGTTGCTGTTTGGAAAGTCACTAAATTGAAACATTTTACCCCTCTTGTTTTTGTGTTTTCACCATTTCAGATCTCTTAGTTGGTTTTATTTTTTTAATAGTGTGGTGCATTTAATAAGTTTGATATAGTAGTTATATCTGAGAATATTCAGACTAGATCTCTTATGCACAGAGGCAAAGAGATTAAATGTCTCTCCATTACTATTATATGTTAAGGATAGCCTTGCTGTTATCTCTCTGAATATCTTTTATTTACTTGCTCTTGGTAAATGCATTTTGTTTTTGTTAAGCATCAACATTTTAGTTGTATGTTGTTTCTATGGCACAAACTTTATCTGGCATAATTTTCAACAGTTTTTTCTAACATCCTAAAAATTTGTCCTC
The DNA here is from genome assembly GCA_034782735.1 of Sagittarius serpentarius. NCBI lineage: Eukaryota > Metazoa > Chordata > Aves > Accipitriformes > Sagittariidae > Sagittarius > Sagittarius serpentarius. The sequence continues at coordinate 8,671,342 of JAVKLA010000008.1, forward strand.
TATGGACTTACTATGGACTTCTTATCTACTACAGAAGAAGCCAGCTAAAGCATAGAGCACAAGAGCAATTTCAGGTCCTCAGTTGGAGAGTGATTTGGTTTATTTAAAATAAGAAGAATTTTACCAAATATTCTGTTTAAGAGTATGGAACAGCACAGACAGTTTCTACCTGTGTGTTCTACATACTGCCTTGGAAAAAAAGGACAAAGAGATGTGTTACAACAGATATAACAAATCCAGCCCCTATCTCACAGATATCCTTAACTGAGTTTTCTAGTCACGAAAGCTACTTTGCAGCCAACAAAATGATATTTTTTTTTCGGCAATATGTTCTCTGAGTACTAGCTGAGGTTTCTGTTGCTTTTTTGTTCTGTGCATTTCTCTCTCATTTTATTATGTTTTCACTCTTGATGGAAAAAAATCACTGTCATCACTTTGGGAAATTAATTCTTTTTCAGCATGGATTAATAAAATATTGATAAAAGTCATTATTATGTACATATGACTGAAGTGAATGAAAAGAATTTTATTCCTCTAGACTTTTTAAAGCTGCAGCATTATTGGCTGTCTCAGTCTCATTGGTTTTCCTCATGTAAGCGTATGGGATTTTTTGTAAGTAATGAAATGCTAGGGTTCAGTGTAGTGCATCTTTCATTGAATCTGCAGTGATGAAATCTGTTTAATGACGTGTACGATATTCTTTTCCCTTCCCCCAAATTTCACTTGGGATAGAGATGTAATTAAATTATTTGATATTTTCCATGGACAGTTAGTAAAATTCATGATATTTTTAGGACACTGTGAAATTCCACTTTCTTGTTGCGTTAGAACTTTGCTTTTATATGTATGTGTGTATTTGCTGCAGGCAAATATAAAAAAGATTAGCAAAGAGACCTGCTAAAACATCAGATTAGTAGCCACTACTAACCAAAGAGTAAAACAAAAAGAAAAGGAAAATCATTGTCAAAAAACCACAGACTCAGTCCTCAATCCTAAAAATACCTAAGCTTATGCAGACTTTTATATAAAAGAGTAATCTCTTTTAAGTTCATGTGGTCATTGTTGTAACTAAAATTGAAGCTTTGCTTACAATCTACAGTGAAATGATGAACTGTGGCTACAGTTTCAGTTATATCTCATGAAAAAGAAATAATTTTGTAAGCTCATATCTTTATAATAATGGGTAATAGCTCATCTTTTTTTATTGAGTGCTTGGAATATAAACAGTATTGTGTTAAAACATTCAAGTTGAATTTATAAAGCAAGATTCTGAATCTTGGTCAGTACTTTAGATCATTGACCATGTGTTACAGAGAACTGGAACTGAAAAGAGTGGGGACAATTTCCCTTTGCACTGCATACACAAATACGTTAGTTTAGAGAGGATGTATTGTTGGCTAAAATACTTGAGCTCAAAGTGTGGTATTGTCTCAGATATGGATGAACTACAGATAAAATTTAAAAATACTATTTCTAGGAATAACTAAAGCAAACTGTCTCTTTAAATATCGATCATATTGACTTATTAAGACTGACACTTTCTTTACAGTATAGTCAACTTTATTCCTTCAGGTAATGATGCTCTGCTTGTAGATTACTTATGTGCTGTCCTATGTTAGAGCTTTTCTGTCCATTTTAAATTCTGGATGAAGCTCATAAAAACAAAGCCTGTTTCTACACTTTCTTTCCTTCTGCCAAATAGGGAAGAGTTTTATATTTCAGCTACTCATTGACACTTTAAATTTTCAAAGCCACTGTAATTCTATACTGTAGCATGAGTTACTGCCCAGCTCTGATGGGTGTAGTGTAGGGATTCAGTTTTTCAGCTTCTTCTAGTTGGAATCAACTTATTTTTCAGTATCTTCAAATATAGATCCTGTGGTCTCCTTTGCTACTAGTTACAAATTCACTGAAGTGATACAGGTCTGAAAAAAATGGACTTGTAAACTGGTGTACACTGAAAGAAAGGAAAAACATATGGTTTAATCCTAGAAAGAACAGCTGTTGTGGGACTATGGTTTTAAGGGGAGAGAAAGTCACTGTGATACAGCACAGCTGAAACATTAAAGAGGTTGTTTACAAGTGTTCTTCAGTGCCATGAACTGTCAATAAGGCAAATGGTTAGCTCTCTGATCTGCCCTCCACAGAGTACGTGTGTGTTACTAAAGAGCGGTCGGGGAGCAGACCCGTGACTGCCCTTGCTGCTCACGTGTTAGCTCGCTCCCTGGCTCCAGGCTGGGCTGGTGCTCTCCAGGATAAAACTTATCTACAGGGACCTAAAGCTAAGCAATGGGAATACAGATCAGTTGATGCCACTTTGCCTAGGATCATCCCTTGCTCTTTTACTGCTTATCACTGTAGATAGTCAATGTGTCCTCACATGCATGAAATGCCCCTTCTTACCAATCTAATAATGCTGGAGGCTCTTCCAGATGAAAACTGCTGTGACTTGCTTCCCCAGCACTGATGGGATGATACAAGGATGGACGGGTAGACATTAGTAAGCAAAGGACTCCACTGGGGAGCATGGACATACCTGTCTGTCTTCTTCAAATGGTAAGGTATCAGATGCGCGGGGTGAGGGCAAGTATTCAGTTACCCACCCTCTTCCTCATTGCCTGCTTGAGGCCTGAGATCAAATGAGTCTGCAAATGCATGTAATATTGTATGGACCTATTGTCTGTATCCTCTCTTTAAGGTGTTATATCCCTGTTACCCACAAAATGGGAGCTGTATCTTTTAAAAGTGGACTCTTAGAAATGTGGTGCATCTGAAGGCAGGAGCATGTATGTTGTATGTGTCTATACACTATAATCTTGGTTTATTCCTTTGTAATAGTGTTTGATCGAAATAGAGTGTAAATACTTTGAAAACGTTTCGTAATATTTAAGTCGTCTTCTCTGTAACTTTCTTGTGTTAGTACATAATAGCCCTGACGAAGGTTCAGAGTAATTTCAACTGATTTCAGAATTTTGCCATTACTAGAATAGGCCAATCCCACATTTTTTTCCTATACAGACTTTCCTCTTAAGTGTCTGAACAGTTATAACAGCCTGAGCTCTTATATTACCCTCTATATTCCCTACTGTTACTTTTCCTTTCCAGTAAACTCTCTTCAGAGATAGATATATGAATAGCACTTATAAATCAGTCTCTTTTAGAAGAACGTTTCATTAATTTCTCTGTATTTGTATCTACTCATGCCATTTGTGCACTCTACTCTTGTGCACTCTACTCTTGTTTGCTTTATTACTCCTCTGAAATATCACTCTGCAGGCTTTGGAGATTTCTTCTTTCTCCTGTGTGATGCAAAGCTACTTGGTATGCATTCCCTTTCCTTGTCCTTGGCTTTTTTAATCTTGCTTTTTTTTTCTACATATAAGCAAGCCACTTATCTAAAAAGTCTGAATGTATTTCATCTGAACACAATACGTGCTCTAACAGTTATATCTTCCTTATACTCTGAAGAAACAATGAAAAGAAATAATCTGGTTAAAAAAGGAAAGGAAGAAAAACTGTTTATCTCTATGTATAGGAGAAACAGCATGGTTAAAATAGTCTGAAAAAGTAAAATCACAATTCTGATGTTTTAACCTGAAACTCTTACATACATGGAATGAAAATGAGAAGGCCCATTACTAAGGTATTTAAAGTTCTGCAGTGTTTACTGTTTTATTTTACAGACTTTGTAGGAATGGCACAGAAATTATCAGCATTTACACATATCCCAGATTATTCTTTGCTAGCAATGAATCTAAATTACAGTTTATTTCCAGTTTAGGTAAAATTTGATGGGAGAGAAGAGGAACCAGCTGGAGGAACCACTCCTCACACAAATGCTTCAACAAATTCACATTAGCCATATTATATCAAGTATAATTTTGAACTCTTGCTCCTTTTCCACACTAGCATTGATTTAAATGCCTTCTGCTGCAGTTTTCTTCTTAGAATGTACCACAGCTGAATGACACATTTTGGAAGCTTTGTGGGACATCCCACTGGTACTGATTGGACTGGATGGATACAAATTCAAATTCCCATAAAGCTTAACAATAGATTCTGAAAGAATCCAGTCACTTTCAGAAAACTTTCCAATACAGAGGACACTTGTAATAGGTAGCTCACGTGCTGGCCAGAAATCCCACTCAAAAGCTCCAGTAAAAGTCTGTCTCACCAGTTATTTATTGTCAACAGAAGCAGAACTAGGGGAAAATCCGTCTCTGTTCCAGAAATTGTTCTGAAGTATTGTTTGCTTTGAAAGTCCGGATCCCCCAATTTCTTGTCATCCGGTGTCATCTACAGCACTGTCTCTCACTGATTCTTCTTTAGGACAGCTTTTTTTATAGTCAAGCTACTTAAACTCAGAGTCAACAAATAGGTATATCATAGAATCACAGAATGGTTGAAGTTGGAAGGGACGTCTGGAGGTAATTTGGTCCAACCCGCCCGCTCAAGCAGGGCCACAAATCCATGTACTTGGATTTCAACTTTTGGATTAAATGTATGGAAATAAGGAACGTTGTTGGACTTGGGTCCGATATAGTCACTGCCTTCCAGATCCTGTGTTTAGCTCTCTGTATTGTGCTTCATTACTTTGCATTTCGGTGTCATTTGGATCAGGAGAGGTTCTGAATTGTTCCTGAGATCTAAACCTTGGAGAACAATGGAACAACTCAGTGGCAGTTCATGAGAAGCAAGAAACAACAAAAGATTATTCCTAGATAAAGGGGAGGTTTTCACACTTACTGCCAAATGGCAAAGCAGTTGTGAAATTCACAAAAACTGCTTTTCTTGGGAGGAGTTTGGTTTACCCATGCAGACTTAAAGAAGGCACTGCTGTCAATGGACAGGAAAGGTGGTTAGAAGAAATGGGACCAGATCAGGGTTCCACATCTTCGTGAAGAATCTAGAATGATAAAGAGTGAAGAAGGTGAGGTGGAGGGACGTTTTGAAAGACAGTATGTATGGCTTCTTTGAAAAGCTACAGCTCATATCAGTATTTATTATATGGAAGTGACTTTTTTGACTTCTGGGGCATGTGATGTACTTCTAAGCACTCAGTTATTGGCAGGCATAGTAGGAGTGGATGGTTTTCATCTTCTTTGAGGCTATAGCAGAAAAGGTGGAAGGCCAAATAGCTTGTTCCAAAATGCTAGCATTTTGATTTCATACAAGTAATCTCAAGCAATGGTGCAGATGACCTGCTTATGCAGTACTGATTGTCCTCCTAGTCTATTCCTTTGGTTTAACTGAGCAATTCCTGTCTTTTGGCAAAGCAGCTTGACTGTTTATAATTAATTGTTGCTGTATGCTAGCCCTTTAAATGCCAACACTAGTTGTGCTTAGTGGAGTAGATGAAAATGAAAACGAAATGGGTATTTCCTTGTCAGCGGAAGAAAAAATACAAAGACGACATTCAGTCTAGAGGAACTGTGTATGAATATAGACAAAAGAAAGCAAGTATTATAACTTATGAAAGCAGGCAAGAGAAACGTAAAGAATAAATCAAGAGGTGTGTTGTTCCTCAGCTGAAAAGGAAGCCATTCCAGTTAATAGGGCCAAAATGTTACTGAAATATGTGCTACTTGCTAATGTTGAAAAACAAACTGAGATGGAGAGATGTTAGTGGAAGATACTCTAAGAAGTCTGAGGTAAGAAGTTAATAATGAGAAGTCTTCTGGGAACACTAAACAAAGAGGAAAAAATGTTGCATACTACTTTAAGCTAGGTTAATGCAAAGACTTAATTTTTCAACTCACAAGGACAGTTACTGCAGAGGGAAAAGCATTTGGTGATAAAGACCTGAAGAGTGATAAAGAATGCTTTTAGAATCTGTGGAATCTGTACATTAAGATTTGAAAAATAAGGATGAACTTTTAAGAAGGGTAAAAAACTAGTAATGATACTATGTGTCATCAGGTCTTCCATCTCCCAAAAAACCTAGCAGAGCAACTAAAATCAAAGGCCATTTCTACTGCAGCCGTCACCTTAGCATGTGATGAATCAACATATATTAGCGCTGTAGATCAGCTCTTTTGGAATTTGTTGTGTCAGTCCTAAAAGCTTTGGAAGCTCAAAAGATCTATTGTCTTTTCAAACACTGCATGTTAGAACTTGTATAGAAGATATATTCGTTTCTTCCCATTTGGTTTGTAGTGAAGGGAACATCCAGCTAATCCCCACAGTCACTTTAAATCCGGATGGACCTTACAGTTTCCCTGAAAAACTTTTGCACCTTATTTTTGTTTCACTGCTGCATGGATTTATATGGGCTGAGTTTACCACACTTATAGAGGGTGGGGCCGAGTCTCCCAGACTCAGTTCCAGAGATTTTGAACTGATAAAAGTAGATGAAAAGTAACAGCCAGGTCTCCTCGCCAGCAATGCGTCACATAAGGCCTAGAGAAGACCTGTAGCCAAGCGCTACGCTGTGCAGAGGCGGCCGTGCCATGCCTCTTGGCCTCAGGGCCAGGCAACGGTTCCTTGTTCTGCTTAGTTTACCAGTATCGGTGTGCCAAGGTCTGCTGGGCACCTAAAAGAACATTTGCCATGTGCCAGCTCTCTGAAGCGGAGCAAAGTGTTCAGCAAGATCCCAGCTCGCTTTTTACGGCGAAACAGACTCGTTTTGTGCTGTCCCTTTCTGATTTTCCTTTCTGGCACCTGTAAGACACCGCTGCAGTTTCTGGCACTGTGTAGGATAATCTTTCCTGCCAACCCCTTTACCTTCCCTCCTGATGTCATCTTCTATCAACCATAAATAACTGGTGTTTTCGGTTTAAAAAAGTTTATCTCAAGCCATAACAGAGCAGGTACGAAGTCTGACACATCCAATCAACTGTCCTCACAGGGGGCTTCATCTCTGCTGGAGGCTCTAAGGCCTTCTGTTACTACTCTGCTGCCGATCTAGCGAGAAGCACCAGATTGAACTCTCCACTCCTAGAAACTTCACAAACTTCATTAACAGTCTTGGAAGAGGAGACAGAAATCTAGATGCAGTTTTCCACACAGGTGCATAGCCCATACTCTTAGTGAAAGTAGCAGTCTTGTCTTTGTTTTCAGTCACCTTTTAGCTCAATAAATCACCACTTGTACACAGAGTCAATGTCATGGTTTAACCCTAGCTGGCAACTCAGCCCCACACAGCCACTTACTCACTCCCCCAGGGGGATGGGGTAGAGAATCGGAAGGCTAAAACTGCAAACACACGTGGGTTGAGATAAAGACAGTTTAACAAGGAAAGCAAAAGCCGCGCATGCAAGCAAAGCAAAGCAAGGCATTCAGTCACTACTTTCTGTTGGCAGGCAGGTGTTCAGCCATCTCCAGGACAGCAGGGCTCCGTCACGCCTAATGATTGCCTGGGAAGACAGATTCCCCCTTCCTCTCTCTTCCTATGCAGCTTTATATGCTGAGCACGATGCCATACGGTCTGGGATATCCCTTGGGTCAGCTGGGGTCAGCTGTCCCGGCTGTGTCCCCTCCCAGCTCCTTGTGCCCCCCCAGCCTCCTCGCTGGTGGGGTGGGGTGAGGAGCAGAAAAGGCCTTGGCTCTGCATAAGCCCTGCTCAGCAGTAAGGAAAACATCCCTGAATTAGCAACACTCTTTTCAACACAAATCCGAAACATAGCGCCATAAAAGCTACTATGAAGAAAATTAACTCTGTCCCAGCCAAAACCAGTACAGCGAATCAACTATCCCACTAAGCCTGAATGCCTGATAGCTGGGGAAAGCGCCTAGGAAATGGGAAGCAGCAGCATCAATCTTTTGAAGTGCTAAAGCAATTTAAACATTGTCTACAGCATGCTGGATTCAATATAATACCTTCCAGATTGAGCTTCTTGGGGAAACTTAGAAGTAGACTCAATTTGTGGAGAACAACAGACCTTACAAAAGGAATATATGTGAAGACTGCAGCCTTGCAGAGAAAAAAAGACTAGGTTTTGGGCACCTTTAACATAGAATTAGATGCCTGAAGGTTTAGCTAGGGGTCTGAGGATTTAAATCACACTACGATCACATTATAACCTTGCTTAAATTCTGGTTAAGAGGCAAAACCTAACAAAACATTTAGGTACCTAAGTTCCTTTATAAGCATGGACAATAATATGACAGGCTGAAAGGGTATTCAAAGAAAAAGGCAAAGATAGCCTCTGTTGTTTTTTCACACTGAGGAATGCAAAGACTATGAAAATTAACCAGATAATATTTGTGGAGCATTTGGTTTAGGCTAAAATTCAGTAATGCACACTGAATTTCCAGGACTGCAGTCTTAGTTATGGGTTAAGAAGAATGAACTGAACTGGCAATGCATTTTCATGAAAAGAAAAAAAAAAAGAATTCAGGAGCTATTAATGAGAAAGCAGGGGTTTTAAATTTGTGTGTACTGCTAGAAGTAAGTTATGGAGCCATCACTATGTAATTAACATTTACCAGTAGCAAAGTTGTTCAGGGCAATTAGTTAACAAGGAAATAAAAGCGTATGGGATGAACAAATTAGTGGCCTAGCTTTTCTGAGCCCTACCTCCGATTGCAATGGGAAATTTAAATGCCAAAGTGGTTTCCTTCTTGGCTTTAGCTCCTTTCTCATGTCTGTGTTATTGGTAAATGCTCCACTCCTAATTATCGTTTTGCATCTTCAGTAGAGGTAGTGCTAATAGGAGAAATTAAACATATGTTAGAAAGTTAATACACATAAAAGGACTATATAATTTTCTTCTGACAATTCATTATTTGAGTTATCCAAATCTTGAATGGTAAATAGCCTTTCTAGCAGAATGATATTTCTATAGTGTAATAGGAGATACACCAGAGGACAAAAATGTAAAAACTGTTATCTTTTAATTCATAAGACTGAACTAAATAGAGATTTGTTCTTGTCAAGCTCACACTGGCTGTAGGTAATAGCTAGTTTAGATACATTATAATTTTACACTTTATTTTCTCCTTCTTAGATTTTGAATAAGTTATTTATCCTTGTCTGTCTACTTACAAGATCATCACATGCTCTTCTATTTTATTTACAGAAGAATAATAGAAAAAAAAAACAACAAAAAAACCACTAGAGCTTTTAACTTGTGAAATACCAAGGACAAGATTCTGACATCCTTACTTATAAGAAACTGCATCTAATTTTGTGGGTATTTCCCCTGATTTCAAAAGTGAGTGAGGGAAATTAGATTTCGTGTGATTATGAAAATGTGAGTCCTGGATACCAGCGTGCTGTGAATACTATAAATACCAAAGGCAGGCATAATAAACTTTCTTCCAAAGTCTCAGAAGACTATGGAAAAATTCCCACAGGCTTCAGTGAAAGCTGGATTAAGTCCCCAAATAAGGAGGCAAAAATGTGCATATATTTTTTATCTCTTTCTCTTGTGTCAGTGCGTTATCTGTTAGATTCACAGTGATTTCCGTTTACAACAGCTCACTTGTTTGCAGATCTATTTGACTGAGGTTTGTAAAGTGTAATATTGCATGTGAACCAATGACAAAATTGAAAGAGCACTGCATAATTCTTCATTGTTCCTTTGAGGTCAATTCCCCAGCAGACAGTCTAATATAGACCTCCTAAGTTTTGAATATTAGATCTTTGAAAATCACTGGAAATTTTAATGGTATTGCAAAGCTTCATGCAGTTTCATAGGATCACCTCTATTTGGACAAATGCTAGGAAAAAAAAATCTTTAGTCCAATGCTACAAGGCAGAACAAATGCCCTTTGACCAATTTTTCAAAGCTGCCACAGAAAAAACCTGAAAATTTTTCTTATTCACAAGACCAAACATTTTAGTTTGGTTACCAAAAAAAAAAAGAAAATTTTGAACACAGTAAACCAGATTTTTAATTGTGTCTCTGAAAAGTTTCTCTCTAGATTATATGGTAAGAACAGGATAGGTTTTTCTGTTGTTTTTAAAGCATATGTTGGGAACTTAGAAATGATGAAATAGATTTTGTCTTTATCATGAAATAAGACAGTATCTTGCAGAGAATAAATATTGGCTGAAACACCACGTTTGGTTTTTTTTCCCCCAAATTATGGTTTTACTCCATTCATTCTTAATGGCAATACAGAATGCTATGAATTACGCACACTATTCTAGGAAAAAAATAAAATATGGAAGAAAAATTCTGTTTTGCTGAGAGGCAGTTAAGAAAAATTGCGTTTTTTCAGTTGTTCTAGTTGTTTATGTTACTCTTGGTTAATCTTGTATTATTCATAAAGGGCTCAAAACAAGATCTAAATACAAAACTGTGTTTACTAAAATCTATTGAATCCCTTTTGTGATATGGTATTTCATGTCTTCACTCTTCTGTTGCTACACGGTCTATATGTTTAGACTCCTGAGTGACTTTTTCAAACAATATTTCCATTACATATACCTTTTACAATATCTATGTCGGACAGAAAATTCATTCCTTCTCAGCATATTGTCAGCATGTTCCTGCATGTACATAAATATCTTAACAACTTTGAACATCATGCTACTTATATTCTACTTGATTCCTCACACATATGCTTTCATTTCGTAGCTGGAATTTAACATTATTGCTTAGTCTGCTATCTGCATCATTGCGGACTGCAGTCATTCCTTAATGTCAACCCTGTGAATTTACAAAAAAAAAAAAAAGATACCCGTTATATAAAAGTTCGGAGGAGATCAGCATCGTACTTTAGGTCTCATTCTGATTGCAACTAAATATACATTTTTTTTCTCCCAAATAAATGCGGGGAGAACATTTTAGAATTGTACTGCGAATGTTCTCATAGCAATAGTCCCTGCAAGTTGTATCCATAGTCTGTATAACATATTAGGTTTACCAGTACGTACCGTAGCAAGTGCTGCAGAGGGTGCACCTCATGACAGCGGAGGTTCTGCGTGTTCCCTTACCAGCACCCAGGCTGCACGAGCCCGCTGGAGTGAGTTACGGGCTCCCAGACCCCTCACTGTCCCTGGCACCCCAGCATGAGGACTGTACCGGGGTCCCCTCTGGCCTGCCCGCACAGGTTTCCTCCCTGTGAAAGCAAGGCGGATGCGCACGGTATCTCGATGTCCGAGACACATGCGTGGGGATTTCGTGTGACAAAGTTTCTGTGGGTGGCTAGTGTTGATCTGTGGCGGTAGCCGGGAGTCAGGAAGGGTAACCGATAGCACTCCAGATGGTGCTAACGGCCTGTACTCGTGCAGCTCCCTTGGACCCTTTCTCTCAAGATGGCCACCTCTATCAGTTTCCACTTTACTGTTTTTAGGGTGGGATGCAGCTGCTTATGCACGGCACTTAGTGCCATCTGGGGTGCATGAGGTACCTCACCTGGCCTCCAGCTGCCGCCCGGAAGACTGGGAACTCCTGTAAACTGTCTGCTCTACCTGCCAGGTTTGTGCAGACATCGTGGACACCCCAGTGCATCCCAGATGGGACTAAGGGTTCGTGTTCGGACAACTGAATAGAACCATGGATCTCCACTGATTGCTTTGAGTGCCTATAGGTAGATATTCTTATCTAGGTATCTATGTTTAGGTGTCTTAATCTCAAGCAAATTCCACCTGAGTTCTACACACACATGAAGAAACAATAACCTAAAATAGTTGACATATTAAGGAGAGGTATTCTGTCCTAGGCTAAGGGAATATTGCTGACATGAAACATATTTTATCTAGTATAAACAATGTAAAACGCAGCAAGAAAAAACAGGCAAACTCCTGTGTGAACTGTGTGTTTCTCTTTATTATTACTTGTTAATACTGTGAAGTCTCATTATGATCAGGCTTTGCCAGCATTGCAACTGCAAACACCAAACATCCTGGAATAATTATATTGGGACGTACTCGGGCTGCGTGTTACAAGTGCAATATGGAGTGAAGAGGCTGCAGAATGATGCTGATACTCTTTTGTTACCCAGGTAGCACGACTACAAGGGATTAAATTAAGTTTGGTACTATTGCATGGTGCCTCCACTCCATGTTTCCTACATCTACAAAACTTGGGTTTGCATTGCTGCACATTTGCATCTATCAAGGAATTGCTAATGCTGAGTAGGTACATTCTGAATAATTTTGTCTGAGAGGTCAATACACCACTACTATTAAGTGACTTTTGTGGAGTGAAGATTTATGTAACAAAAATGACGGTACCCAAATCTGTCTTCTGATGTACATCTTGCAAAAGGACGATTGTACTTCAGTATGTTTAATAATGTGATTAATTTGCAGTTTGTATGTTCCACTTTTTCTGTGTAATCTTTTGGGTGGCTAAAATCTGGATGTTCCTTGAATTTGATGAATGCCCAGCCAAGAAGACTGCAACTACTATTACACTATGCATATGTTTCCTTTCACGTATTCCATATAGATAAACTACAAATGTTTTTTAGCCCATGCTCCGTTTTTTTTATTTGTGGTGAACCTGCAAAATGAACTTATGGCTAATAAGAAATGCAAAAATAAAATTCAAACCACATAGTAAATAAAATGTAATGACTTGAGATGTACTAACTGTTCTCAGCCTGTGGCAGATTGCTATAATAAGTCAGAGGCCTTGTTCAAGCTGAGGCTGCTCCATTCTGAAAGAAATCGAATTGCTGGCAGGTATTTTTAATATTGTTTTAAGAAGGTGAGGTAGGATATTGGTGTGATGTAGTAAAGCTGGATGGAAACTTCTGTTTCAGCAGAGCAAAGAAGTTGTAGGTGTGGATGGGTAGCATTTCTGTAAGTATTCTGGTTCTGTCTCTAATAATACTATTTCCTTAAATTACTTTGCTGGATTAAAACTATGTTGTAAATTCTGTATGTTGATGCAAAGCCTTTTGAATGCTTTTCCAGATGTTAAAGGAACCAGATTAGGTTGTTTCCCTTCAGCTTCACCTTTAGCTTTGCTGAGAGAATAGATCTGCAAAAATTTACATAAATTTGCAAAGCCAAGGCATACACGTAAGTTTATACATGTGCTCATTGCATAATTTTATACATATCAGCCCTTACCTCGGCAGGCACTGGGAATTTGAGCTGGAGTATGGGTTTCTGTGATATAAACCGAACCACGTTACTAAATCAGATCTGTAGCCATACCCTATGAAAAGCTATATAGAAGGGAACAAACCAAAATTGTATGCGTATAATCTAAAGAAACTCCCCAAAAAGCTGTGCTTGAGTGAAGACTCCCAGCATGGTGTTCAGCTACTTCCTTTAAAAACCTGACTGTGGCTGTCTCAGCCTGGAGCTGAAATGCATCCCAGACTGTAGTTCCTGACAAAGAGTTTAAAAACCTAAAATTTGCACCTATGTTCATGTTCCCGTTCTGACTTTGATATCGACGATGAGAATTTTTTCATTTAGATTTTGCCATTTGTCAGTGTTATAGCTGTCTGTAACAATATCTTTCAATTATTTTTTATTTTTAAAATATCCACTAATCATCTGCTTTGAGTAAAATTAAAAATCATCAGTACGTTTTTCTTATTTTCCTGGTTTTCTGATTTTTACGGAACATTTGTGAGCATATATGAAAGGAGTTGGAGCTTGCCATGAAAAGCATGTTTTCTCCAGGTTTCACAGAAAATTCAGAGATAAGTTTCTGATAGACCTAAAAGATTCATTTTTAAGAGTAGTGTGAAACTAGTGGCACTGTAGTATAGACATTAATAGTTGCTTACTTAATGCAAGTACTACATCTGCCTTGAATTCTTAATTTCTTTTCCTTCAAACCTTTTAACAGTGTGCCAATTGATTGGATGGTCTTCATTAAAGAAAAAAAATTACCTAACATAGAGAACTTTAATGGGGTAGTGCTGTCATTAAAGGCTTTGCAAAACCCTGTATTTGAAAAATGTTTGCTATAACATAGAGCATTACTCTAAGATTACCTCCCACAGACGGCTGAATAATCCATTTCACTGACGATGATGATTTATCAGCATCTCTTTAGTCAATTAGCTAAGTTTTGCTCCCTTTGCACAAAGAGAGTATTTCATACTGAAAATCTATAAAATCATAAAGCATTGCCTATCTATCTGATCCATTAGGTACACCAAAATAATTTAATTAAACAAAGAGCCTGCAGACTGTTATGAAAGTACGTACATATGCAATAGCACATTAAGTAGTGATAATGTTAAAAAAAATCACATCGCTTCTAACAAATACCTTTTTGTAAAATTATTGTGTTTCCTTGAACTTGAGCTTTTTCACATTTTAAGGCATATGTTTATATTGTGGCACTTCTATCCACAAATGTCCCAACAGGGGACTTCAAAGCCACTATCTCTATCATCATACATATTACTAAACTGAAAAACTTACAGCTACAGTACTGTCAATGGCATAAATTCAGTTGCAGAGGCAACATTTCAAGTTCTAATTACATGAGCTATTCAAGAAGTTTTGCTTGCAAGACAACACAAAATACAGTGAATACTATGGCATGTAGATATAAACGGATGGGAAAATTTTTGTGGATACAAACAAACGGCAGATTACAACACGCATAACTCTGCAATGGTGGTGATGTTTCTGAAAACACTAAAACCTAGTGGAGGCAGAAGATCATAAAGCAGCTTCAAAGAGAACTTGCTCAACCTGAAAATATTGTCAGTCATATTTATTGTGCATAAAAAGGGACCTGTTAGCAAAATTTAATTCACAGCTGAACTAAGCAATTTGGTATTAAGCTGGGCTTTTGCTGCCGACTGGGAAGTTGGGTTCAGAGTCAAAAAAGAAACTTAAGGGAAATGTTGAAGGTGCTGGCAAAATTTGAAACATTTATTGAGCTCAGCAATTTTATCAACACTATACACTCACAGTTCTGTGGTGGTAAACCCAAGATAGTTACATTAGAATGCGGTTTGGTAAAAGGGTTTGTTGCTACAAGAAGAGGAAAAATTAAGTAAAAAAGAATGGCAGTGTTATGTATAAGACAATTAACCCATCTTAACTTCGTATACGAGAATAAATTGCCAGAGCTGACAGTTTAAAAGGAAAAAAAGAAATCCCCAGAAATATTCTTTTTCTTTAAGAAAACAGTAAAAAAGCTGGTTGCTTTTAATTTGAGTTACAAATTCCCAGGGGAATCTTGGTGTTTAGACATACTCCGCAGTGTCCAGCTACGTGTTTAAAAACCTAAGTTTAAGATCAGGCACTGGGAAACATCTCTTTCAGAGCAGCGTGCTACATGGCTTCCACACCGAAGGGTCCATGGTGATTATTAAGAGAAGAAGAAAACAGTGAAGCTCAATGATTGCTGTGGGGTACTGTACACTGAAAAGATGGTTTGCAACCTGTTTTTTAAGGTTTTTTTCTACATTAAGGAATGGAAGGTGCCACTTTTTGCTATTTTGTCCTGAAATTACTCTTTGCACCAAACAAACTTGAGTAGAAATAAAGCAATACTTTATTCTACACTTTATGCATTAACAGTTTAGAATCAAGCTCATAGCTACCTGTACATCAGCTCCAAGTTTCTTTTTTTGTTTCATCCAACTAGCAAGTTGTCAGAACAGTAACAAAGACTTGCTCAGGCTGGTACCTCATCCCTATTTGGAAAAAAAAAAAAAAAAATTGTCTTATGTACTATTTCACTGAAAAAGATCTGGATTTGAAAATTCATGTATCATGCTATCCACATATTCAAAACTTCTTCCTACAGATTCTCATAATTAAACATGAATATTAGCTCTGGCAGCTTTCTTGAAAGATTATTCTCTACCACTTCTTATCTTTCAAAAGTGACACTATCGCTCCATTGTAAATGTCAGTTAGGCGTAAGTAAGTGGATCCATCTCCCATCCTGATTACAGATAAAAATTATTGATAATAGTCCTGTTAATTGACTGGGCTACAAATTCCTAATACCTTGTGAATACTATGTGTTATCAAGGTGGGGGAGAGAAGAGTTTGCTGTCAGTTTATCATGTTTGTATACTGTATATACTGAAATCTATATACGAATTGTATTACATAGTTACAAGATATAAAAGACATTAGTTTAAATGTCTTTATTAACTGTTGATCAAGACTAGAGACAATCACCAAACAATTTCTGTGACAGGGGGTTTCAGGTCTACAACTCCAGTCTGGCTTTTGAGAGACCCTCAAATCTCTAAAATGTCATCACTGAAGAAAAATCTCATCTGGAAATATGATACACAGTAAATGTGGAATTTGAAAAGGTGCTGAAAGAAATATACTTTAAATCCTGTAAAACCTGGGGAAAAAATGATGTATTGGTTATTCCTATTAGCTTACTAAGGAGAACACAAGTGATAGGAAGATCTATGTTAAGCTCCACTCAGATTTCAAAAATCAATTCCAGAGGTCAGATTCGAGACACCACTGTACTATCTATCCATATTCCTATAGGGAAAAAAAATCAATAAAGGTTTTAAAAGTTTTTATGTCTAGAAGAATTTCAAATTTATTTGTTTCTGTGCTAGCATCCCATATCTGCATCCCAGCCCACCCACCCCACTCACAATTATTCATCTCTCCTGACTGAAAATGCTACCAGAAATGACATACTATACTGGCTAGCTGAATGATTTCAGTGTAAGGTTTCACCCATCAAATCTTTGGGGCTCAAGTTGATGAGAAATCTCATGCTCATAAGTAAATCTAAATATAAAAGAAATTCCATTCTCTTCTGTAATACCTTTTCACATGCCATTATTGGTATGCGAATGATAGGCAGGTAAAATACTTATTGACATGCTAATCAATACGAGTGCCACAAGAGGATTAATAGGCAGTCAGAAGTGAGAGCGAAATCATTTCAGGGAAATGGGTTTTTTGGTTTGCAGATATTAACCTCGGGACCGAGACTTGGAGGAGTGACTTTAAGTAGATCAAGGGAGGCTTTATCAAAGAGATAACAGACCCCGAACTTCTGTTGCCAGTTAAACTTCATGCTGTTTCTGAGAAGAAATTTTCTGGGATATAAAAATCTATCACTTGGTAATCTGATAAAATCAGAAGAGACTATACTCAGGTTGGTGAAAGAGACAGGAGAAAGGTAAGTAAAAATACTGACAATATTAAATCTCCATGGCACAGCCAAAGTCTGGAAAACTAAGTTGTTACTTCCTTTATTTTCCCTTTTAAAAACAAACGTGATATTTAATAGTTTAGTTATAGGAAAAATATTAGTTATGTTTGATGAATTTCACTAAAATTAAGAGTTAATATATGAAAGGGCAGGTTCTGATAGAGACTAATAACCAGGTAGTTGAGACCTCCCACACTTTATTTGTCCTCACCTGGGCAAGAGCCAGAGTTTAGTTAGAGTAACTCATTGAAACAACTTCCAACTCACTGAATAAGGCTTGAAGAAAGCACTGTAGCTGTATTTTACAAAGATTCATTCCTGCAAACACAAGTAATCTTACATGTTTAAGAACCTGAGCAGTTTTAACAGAAGAGATGGACAAAAGAGCAAGCAATACTAAGGCAAACTGCAGTTCCCTTCCCCTGAGAGACTGTGCTCTTGCTGTGACACAACCACAGAAATATACAGTGCTTTTGTGCATGCAGTGTACCTGAATAAGATTCTGCTAAGATGACTTATAAGAAGAAAATAAGTTCTTCCAGGTCTGTTGTCTGACATTTTGAGAGGTCAGAATGACTTCAGGTGACATGAAAGAGTATTACTGAATGAAAAGAAAATATGTGTACACTTACAATCTTATATCTACTTCAGGTGTACCAGAATTACTGGAAAACATGCATTATAAATTTAATAGACACTGTATGAACCCAACCAGAAAGAGGCACAGAAAATGTTCAATATTAAAATTTACACTAATAGTTTCAGAAATAAAGGGTCCTTATAAAAGTCCTGGTGCTATTGCTAAAAATAAACTAGAATAATCTCAGCTGCCATAATAGTTCATATTGAAGTCAATATTTTTAAACTTCCAATTAGTAAAGTAAGGTTTCTCAGTATTCATTTTGTCTAGCTAGCAACTAACCCACTACTGCCACAAATAAGTCTTGGCGTGATAAGAGCCATAATTTTTACTGGTATCTTTTTTTGGATTGTGCTAAACACTTCTCCACGTACACATTGAAAGGTAAAAGAAATGGTAAGTCATAAATGAATGAAGAATAAAAAAATTGCTTTATCTCTGACAGTCAGCACCTGTATATGTTACACAAGTTGTTAAGCCATATGCTAGCAGTTAAGTGTTGGATCTAGAATTAAGTGAATCCCTTCAAGTGTGTTTTAGAAATTGCTTCCAGATCCTTTCAAATTCATCTGATGTATTCTCTAAACTATAAATTATCTCCAGATATGCACAGTGGGTATTTCTGTAAAATTTGCAATTCATTGCTTCTTGCTTAACTCTGTCATGTCTGTGGGTGCCTGAACAAGATTTATTTTTTTGGCTGTCACATAATAACTTGTTCAGCACCTCAAGAATGTGTTTAGAATTTGAATAATGTATTAATGCAAAACTACTAACACTGTGGGTTTGTCATTAAGATACTTATTCATATAAAGGAGCTTCCAGGTAGATTTGAAATTTACTTTTTTGGTCCCTCTGAAGGGATTAAAATAACTTTTTAGTGATTTTAATGTTTTTGAAAAATAAATGTGTAGGAAATCTTCACTACATGTGTCTTAAAATTTTATCACCCGAGTCTAGGCATGTGCAGTCTTACGTCAGCAAATCTCTTTGTCCATTAATAGTCTATGTAAGAATCTATTATATTAATATGGGGATCACATAACTGTTTTCTAGATTTTATTTTTTAATGTCCTTAATTCTACTGACTCAAATGCATACACCTGACAGCTAATTTAGACTGAGATATAGACTTCAGTTATTTATGTGTGATCAAATATCAGGACTTCGGTCCTTTGACATTTTTGTTCAGAATTAGCTGTCTGAAGTCTTGTTCCCCTGGTTTATTTGATTGTGTCTTCTTTAGCCATCTCAGTCTTTCTTGACTGAGATGTTCTGATTCCTTCCTCTCATTTTTTGGTGGGAATCTCATAGTACTACAACCTTGAGCTATTATCTCTTTTCGCTCTGTATATTTTCCCATTAGATCTGCTCTTATACTGATTTCTTATTTACGTTTGGGCAAAACGTAAATAACTAAATTCAAATGTGTGTAAATACCATATCCAAAATTTACACTTAGGAACGTCTCATTGATGACTGTTACCTAAATGGAAACATCTACCGGGGTATTCAATTCATCATCACTTGATGATTAAGATGCAGTTTGTCAGGACTTTGAGGGCACCACCAGTCCTCACTGTTCCAGCTCAGCCTCCACTGCGGCTCCCCCACCCTGCCAAGGGCCCAGGACCCCATATCACCCACCCCCTGCCCCAGTGATGCCGTAGCAGGGCCGGTCTCCAGCTCCCCACAGCCCTGCCCTGTCCAACCATGGGCCCCACTGAGCTGGGCCCACCTACAGGCATGGGTTTCCTATAGGTCCCGTCTTAGGTATGTCAGCCCCAGGCAGGTGTTTGGGATATCTTCAAGTATTTCATACAGTGTTAGACTCCCATATTTAGGAAACGGTAATGAGCCTTTGATCAACACAGTCATGAGTCCAGAAGGATATTCAGGTAACAAAAAATTCAGATAACAAAAATCTGTCTTAGGGTAGGATAAACATGCCTGAATTCCACCTACTGTACTTATTAGATTTCCACTGAGTATAACAGAATCACAGTCACCTACGTTTAAGTGAGCTGAAATCCACTCCTGAACTTAAGAAGGGCCAGATTCAACTACTAAACATTGCGATCTCGTATGGCATTAAGGCACACAGGCTGTTTGCAGGCACAAAACCTTTTGGAGTAGCATTGGAGAGCTATTGAGGGTAGCGGGAATCAGAACTGGACCGGTCTTCTCCAAGCTGCCTATTTCGCGGCAGTGTGTGGGATGAACTTTCCCCTGAGTGTGCTCTACCTGGAGACAGGAGAGTCACTGGGGTACCTCAGAACTGAGCAAGGGACTGATCCAGTTTGTAAATGTTGTATGGCTCCGCATGCCAGGCTTGAGCATATTTTATTTAGCAGAAGAGACAGACCCTTGGGTTACCCAAAATTGAAGTTATCAGCCTATACCTTTTAAACCTACGAAGAATGTGGGAAGAGCAGAAAAAATGCATGCCTCCATTCAGTCACAAAGAAACTTTACACACTTGCAGAACTTACCTGCTTCAAAACTGCCTAGCACAACTTAGCCTGTAAGACTGATTAATAAAATTTAAACCGACACATGGCTCGTTCCTCCCAGTAATGCATTTAGCTTCAAAAAGTACATCAAGTCAACAGGATTCTTTGCTATGCACATGTCTAAATCTCTGATTTGCTTCCATTTTTAAATAGAGAGGACAGCCTGGGATCTGAGCGCATAAACAAGCCTCCGGGGCTGCCACGCTGAATGGGCTGGTACTGGCAAAATTTTCAAGGAAAGCTTACAAAACAGCCACCTACTTTAGCAAATCTCAAGGCAGTATTATCTGACTGCAAAGCTACTAAATTCACATAGGTTTTAAAAGTAACAGAAATGATTCGCTAGATAACGTTGGTAGTGACAAAAAAGGAGCCAACTCCTATAAGCATATGGGTACCATTTTTAAAAAAGTTGATACACCATATTTTATAAATGGTTATATACACATTTTTACATACAATTCATGATAATTCATTGTCTTTTCTCTAGAAAAAGTTGTAATATAATGAAGGAAATAACTAAGTAAAATGGTCATATTTAGCTTAGCTACAAGAATTGATTCCTGTAAGAATCGAAAAAGTTTTTTGTTGAAAAATGAGACTGTTATGTTCTTAAATAATACTATATTAAATGTCCATTTGGCTTTTTAGGAACTTTCTTTATGTGAAGTCCATGGGGTGCCCAGCACAGACGATTTATTCTGACAAACAAAAAACCACAAGTGTTTGATATGATGAGAGATTTCCTGTAACAGACCCCCTCTGCAAAGTGTGTAGCTTGCAGTTTTGAAGCCAAGAGAATAGCTGTTACTGCATTACCCATCTAGCAACTACTGTAGTTTACAGCAGAAACCATTCAGTTTAATGACTTTGATTAGTAAGTTTTATTTCATTAAAATTTCCACATTGATAATACTTTCTTAAAAGGCCTCACAGTTCATATAGCAGTCATATAACATTAAACACATATTCTTGAAAAGCTATTTTAGTATTGGAAAATGAAACTGTTACATTATTTAGAGTTAAATAAACGTGAATTCTCTCAGCATCTGGCCTAGTAACATGGAATACTGAGCTGGGAACCATGATCATGACAGTAAGTACTGCTTGTAAAGGAATAGTAAAAGAAAAATAGTTTTTGTAGGCAAAACATTTACAATCCTAATGTCTATTTTCCAGAATTTACACTTCCAGAATGTCCTTCCCTTACTGTTTCTCTAGTATGTCCTAACTTCTGGTGCCTTATGCCAAATCATGGAATATGAAAATTTGTTATGTTCACAATGTTTGACTGAAATGGAGGAACAGATCGTAGAGAAGAAAGATCTTGCAAATAATTTCTACCAAAATTTAATTCTAATGTATGAGATCTTCATATTCCTTGCAGTATCTGAAATCTCCGATCTGGATTCCATAGGCTGCTATGACAGTGTCAGACTTTCACAGGTGTTTGAATGAACTCAAGAAGTATAGCTCTCAGTTATGTCAGATTTCATTATTTGCTAGGCCAGTGGCTCTGCTGGGAAAATTACTTCTGCCTAGACTACACAAGTTAGAAATTAAGACTACTTTCTTTGAATTTTTTTTCCCATGTTTTTTTTTTTTTCCCTGTGGGGTTTTTTTTCCCCATGTGGAAAGGCTCAAGATCCTGCATGAGACCATAACATAGTACAGCCACCTCAAAGTTGCCTTTAGTTCTTGAAAAGTGAAGACAATGAACAGACTCTCACTGTTCACCTTCTTTGTGCCACTCATGACTTCACAGATTTCATCATCATCATCTTCATCATCATCATCTCTCTCTCACTGCTTTTCACTTTTCCAGTCTAAAAATTCTTAGTTCCAAGTCCCTCCAAATTCTTCTTTGATGTTCCCTTTGCTCCTCTCCGAACATTTCTCTATTTTATTACATCCTTTTTGAAATGGAAGGACAAGAGTTATACAAAGTATTAAAGAGCCACATGCAGCATGAATTTGCAGGGGTATTTTTTTTCTTTGTTATTTATTTGTCATCTTTCCTAGAAACGCCTAAAATTCAGTTCAATTTTTGATTACTACTGAGCACTAGACTGATCTTTTCAGAGAACCACTCATTGTACTTTGGGGATCCTGTCCCTGAACAGCAGTATTCAGCTCAGAGCCCATCATTGTATAAGGACTTTCTTTTTTTTTTTTTGTGTATAGCTATCATCACTAAAAAATTATCTACACTGAATTTCAGTGCTAATATGTGAATTCAACCAGGCTGTTACATGAAACCAAAATTAAGCAAATATGCAAATGTTCTGAACTGGAACAAAGTTCTCGGTGGCATCCTGTTTCCATAAGGGCAAAAAGGGACACTAACCACTTATCTCTGTAGATGCTATATGTACTATCTAAACCATAACAACAACAACAAAAAGAAGACAGGAGGGGAAAAGTAAACAACCAAAAACCAGAAATGGTGACATATACTGCAAAACAAAAAGTGTCTGAGAGAGCTGCAAAAAACTTTCACCATGGAATTGTTTCATATATTTTTCATTATTCATTTCATTGTGTTGAAAAAATAAAATATTTTCTTAAAATTGAATCATAATCAATTATAAGATGACTTCATAATTTTTCACTACCAAGTCACAGGGAATTCTAATCTTAGAAATACATGAATGGCATTCAATGTCAGCTAAGCTTCCCCCCCGGCCTCTAGTTTTGCCTAATTAAATCTGGCTGACATGACAAAGCAATTTCCCCAAGGGCTATCTGATGTCACTTTTTTATCAGCATAATTTCATTATATGGTGCAACTCATCTTCAGAGAGAAAACAAGGCAATGCTAGGTAGTGACCTCAAATCTATCCAAACCACCAATCCACTCCAGGGAAGGAAGAAAAAACAAATTAAAATTCTTAGCTGGTATAAATCTGACAATCTATACAGAGTTATCTGTACTGAGGTTAATGGATCGTGATGACTTATACCAGCTAAAAAGCTAAGTTTCTTTTCCATAACGGTTCTTAGCTTGAACTGCAGATAATTAGTGTGAAATGCTATTTTAAACTCAAGTATTTATACAAACAGCAGTCCTAATTACCTATATTATATAATTATTCTTAAAAGTAGCTAGTAAGGGAATTTCCCCTAAACACTGTTGCTCATTTAATTTTTTAAGAACTTGCCAGCAGCAGGGTTTTTTCCTCCTGGCTTTTAAAAACTTTTGGTATCCTAGAGTGACTTCAATTTCAGTCGTTCTGATGTAAATCAAGAATAATTGCATCAAGTCACTGGAGCTACAGGACCGCTGTACAATTCTAAATAACATTTAATAGTATATCTGGAGCAATCTGTTTGACTTAAGGATGACATTTAATATGTATTAATGAACAGATTAACCAAAAGCGGTAGCACGCAGTATTTCAAAGCGTATGTTCGTATTTTTCAGTGAGATTTGCGTAAATCCTGTGATATGATGTCTGGAATGCATGGGCCTGGCTGGGGCGGGGGAGGTGCTGATGATGTCTTTGAAGGCAAAGATGAACGGTCCCTCCTTATACGCCAGGTGCAACGATTCCCTTGCGTGAGGAAGGAAAGGACGAAGGCAGGGAGAACGCGGCGCTGCTCCAACAACCACTTTTGGTCCGAAGCAGAATATGGCACTGAACCAGGAACTGAACCAGTTTCTTTAAGTGGTTGATATGTAAGCTGTAATTCCCAATCAATTTTTCTGTGCTAACATGACTTTGTACTCCTGTTGGTAATTTCCTGGGTGTCTAGGTGAAGGCTTGAGTTGTTTAAATGTTTTTGGAAAACGTGCTCAGAAACTGACCCTGGCCAGCTTGGCTGTCAGACAACGTTTGGCAGAATGGTCACTGTGCTTGTCTTCAAAAGGAATTAGTCCTTCTGTGGAGTATTTTAGATGGAAATGGATAAACTGCTAGTCAATACAGACCAAAGCCAATTGCCTCTATGTGTTAAAGACTAAAAAATGCCTACTGGCTAGATCTGCATGGGGACTTGCATGAGACCTAAGTGTCTTAACTATCTCTACATGTTTTCCTAATCCCAAACTGCTAACTCCTGCATCCCGACCCCCATTAGCTGCTGACTGACTCTGAAAATGTTTATTGTTACAGAACAGAGATATCTTTAATACCAGGGTCTCAGCGTGCCAGAAACATTTTACTACCAGTACTGCAGAATAGGTCTGCCTCTACTGAAATACCTACAGCCTGCTCCTTGCATTTGTCGTCTGCCGAGTCAGATCTGTCCCTTGTTCTCAGATTCTAATAAAACAGGCTTTTGATGAAAAAGAGAGAGTGAAAAGAGACAAGTGGAGACTCCGGTAACAGGAACAACTACAGAAGCATCCAATGCAGTCTTTTTTACGTTCAGATTTGTGCTTTGTTCTGGGCCACTGGTCTGTATGGTACAAAAAGTGCCACAGCTAAAAGCATACTTGGACTTAAAATGGCAGAGCCTGGAGTCCAGTCTCCTGTTTGGGCTATAGTTGGTTGAACCTATTTTATCCAGTAGAGCGCCCTGTTAAGTCATATTCTGTTATAAATCTACTGTGATTCATCTTGGCAAAGTTATTTTACTTCTCATGAAGCATTTTCATGAAGCAATTAGAGTGTGATTTCCAGGTTCAAGTCCTTGTTTTTATGGTAGATTATATATTTAACCAAAGATCACTATATATGTGTGCTTGCGTGTGTACATAAATGAAAAGACAAGAATAAGGAATGGAATTAAAATCTTACTTCTTGCTGCTCCTGCAATATTTGTGAAGAAATAAGTCACCTTTTAGAAGAAGGGATGGAGACATCAGTTGCTGTCCTGCTCTTAAAGCTGTGAATTCTGAGTATAGACAGAGCATAATGTAAGGTGCATTCTTAAGGCCAAGAGTCTTCTGTTCTGATTCACTGTCTAAAAGTTAGCTGGTCCTTCCAGTCAACCTTTACATTCAAAAGAGAGAAATTGTCATCTCTAGGGGGTGAGTCATCTCCTCATAAGACAAAAAGCTGAGAGAGGACAGGTGAATTAGTCTCTGAACATATCTATTTCGGTCCAGTGTTTATAATGGGTGGATAGCTCAGGTGTAAGGCAGATGAATTCCATCCCTACTGTCCCATCTAGGTGAGTCTCGCAGCATGCAGGGTCTTGCAGCTCCACTAGACACCTAGATGTCTAAAAGTAAGGCATATAGTAATACAACCAAAGAAATATATAAAAAAAAAAAAAAAAAAGGGGGTAACTTACATCCAAAGGAGGCAGATGGGAAACTTTTGCAGAAAGATGGAAAACCTACTAGAAAGGCATTTTTGGTTGGTTTATTTTAGGCTGATCATCAAGTCCACTGAAGATTTGAAGTACTAGAAAAGGGAATTACAGAACTCAGTTTGGTTTTATGCAACTAGCACTGCTATCCCCAAAGTAGGCTACGTTTGTAGTGAAAAAGTACTGTAAAGCACAGTATCATTTTGGAGTGCTGTGGATTTGTTTCTGGAGCAGAGATGCTTTAGTAAGCACCTTCATAGAAGAGTGCATAGTAAATAGAGAGAGGAAGCACAAGTCTGAAAAGTTTCATCTATAGGCAGCTGTTATGTCTGCTTTTAATTTCTAAGATTTATAACTCAATTACAAAATTGTACCTGATTTATAGCTGAGTTTATATGGAAAACATGCCCGGTTAAGAAGAACTCTATATTGACTGTTTGAAGTGCTAAAGGCTTGCTTTGGTATTCAGTATGAAAACTGGCCGCTCATTACTGCCTTTGATAGGTTCGATGCAGGGAAGGGTAGAGGAGATAAGAATAGTAGTTACTTTGCTTAAAACCAGTATTTCGTAGTAGAGGGAAGGGCACAAGCAGAGATGTTCTGTATGGGAGAGGGCATACAACATGAAATAGGGCAAAAGCTCTTCCTTGCTTTCTCTATAGACACAGAAATTTAGTTTGTAGGATAATATTTCCCTTCACCTTCCCTACACTTCAAACTACTGTGACTGGAAAAATAGACCAAAATATGTTTTTTTTCTGGAGATGGCTGGGTGTACTGGGTCTAGCTGGGATGGAGCTAGCTTTTGTTGGAGCAGCCAGTGTGGTGCTGTGTTTTGGATTTCTGACCAAAACAGTGTTATAACACACCAGTGTTTTGGCTGTTGCTGAACACGTAGGTTCTTACCCCTCTCCTGTCCCACTGGAGGTGTGGGGGGAGTGAGCAGACGGCTGTGTGGGTGCTTAGCTGCTGGCTGTGGTCAACCTATCACACAGTGGAAAAGTTTCCAGCCGATAAATAGCATCGTGGAAGTAGCCAAAGCAGAATACTTGCAAGGAATTCAAATAGCATCATGGAAGTAGCCAAAGCAGAATACTTGCAAGGAATTCAAGTAACGTGTTGTTCCTTTGTATTGAACGGGAGAAACAGAATATGAGTCATTTAACCTATTCCAGCTTTCTATACTAATATGAGATGAATCACCCTCTCAAAATGTGTTTCTTACTATTTAGGCAGATGAATTCCATGCTTCATGTAGGTAAATGAGGACTGGTCTCAATGAAGGTTCAGCTAAGCAAGAAGCTTAAATGTAAGAAAATTTTCATGGCAAGAAGGACAAAGTAGGTAACTGTAAGATGACTTGGATTGGCTTGGAGAACTGGGAAGCTGACAACATTATTACACACCAGAAGAAGGTTCCATTTTGGGAATACATATTTAGTAATTAGCAGTAAGCCCACATATTTCTTAGTTTCCTGCTATATGACAGCCAGATCGATGCTTGAGGGGATTATAGTATCCCCCTGTAGGTGGGATATAAAATTATATTAAAAAAAGTTGAGAATTAATTAATGGGCTCATTCAAACCAGATATTGCGTTTACAAAACTAGAATGGGAAAATCCTGTATGTAGAGGCAGATGACTCTGGAGGACGGAAGCTGTGAATGACAGCTGAGGTGTTATAAAAGAAAACAGATTTGAACTAAAGCCTCCTGTAAGAACTAAGAACTGTTATCTAATGCAGCAGAACAGAATACTCAGCAGATAAACTTGCTGGACAGTTATGGGACACAGTCTTAATAACAGATATGTGAAAAATTCTGTGAAGAAGGTAAGTGTCAAGAAGGCTACAAGAGAAAAAGGAAGAGCAACAAGAAATTATAAGGGATTAGACAAAAAACAAACAGTGTGTTTAACAAATGTTTTAAAGGAGAATAAATTGAGTATCATTTCGGTATGTAGGAATTAATGAAAATTGTTTTCAATTTAATTCCTTAAATATTTGATGTTTCATGGTGAGCCACAACATCTGTAATATATTAATGATAAAATCCGTTGTTCAAATTAGAAGTTAATTTAAATTCATTAAGATTGTACTTTTTAAAAGATGCCTATAATTATTTTAATAAGATGATATGGGCGAAAATCTATTTCAGTACCTTGGCTATATTCAAACTGAAATGAAGTCAACAGCTGCAGGCTTAGCATGAAATATTATATAGTTCAGCATGCTAATTTAATTATAATTGCTATTGCTAAACAAAAGGTTAATTATAGAGCAGGAGAATGATGTTGCGGAAAAGTACTTCAAAGCTCTGTAAACATATTTAAATATTGCAAGATGTAAGGAACAGGTAGATGAAATGTCAGAGTTATACAGGAATTAAAGCACATTTTAAAATAATCCTATTTGGTTTGTATAGTCTGTGCCTGGTAATAATAAAATTCCATGCCATAGCAGAATTCATCTGTTTTCAGCAGAAGTAATACACAGCAGACAACTTTTTCACCTGAGCCATTCTGGCCAGCTTCCTAGGCAATGTTCTATGCTCTCTGCCTTCTAAATGCAATTGAATGGTCCTTACTTTCCTCCTGAATTCCCTCATCAATCCTGTATAATAACGCCTGCCAATGTACTCTTCCATTTCAGCCATTCTCATACGAAGTCAGTGGCACAACAAACAGACTGCACTTCTTGACTTCCGAGTACTTAGCCATAAGAATAATGGAATTACTTTACTGTTTCAGACCAAATGTTTAGGTTGTCTAGAGCTCTAGAGCTGACCAGCAACAGATGTTTAGGGAAGCATATAACGATACCGTATTTACTGTGAAATGCTAAATTCATCACAGTTCTGCACTCTTATTTAGAATATTACCTTAATGAGTGGACTATGGAAAAGGAGTGAGGGCTTCTGCTGTACTTTCTGTTATCCATGCAAGCTCATAATGTCAGCAGGTTTTTTTCAGTGAGCCAAATTCTGCTCTCAGGTATGCATACATGACTTCTTTTTTCTGCAACGGAAATTGTCCATCTGTATCTTCAGGCTGATTTTTTCCCATTGATTTTTCTTGACATTTGTTGTAAGCCTACAGAAAAAAGGAATAAATATAAACTTAAATGTGAGAAAACTTGTGAATTTATTGACATTATGAAGCTTAGAACTATTCAAAGCAATTTTCCATGTTAGCAATTATTTTTGAGAGAGAGTGCTCTTTGACTGCTATTTGACTGGCTGTTTTTATTTTGGGGAAATGGAAGCCATCGAAACCTGCTTTTAAGATGACTGTTAAAGAAGTTGTCTTAGAGCAAGCTACAACATACTAGCAATAACTTTGTCAGTTACAATAAAACACTTCCAAGATGATTACTTAAAAGTAAATTTCCTTTTGAGAGTATCAGTAAGTTCAAATCAATGAGGGTTTTTTTTTGTTTGTTTTAAATAATAAATGAGCCTAAAGCTTGTCAGTGTGTTTTAAACACAGAGATATGAAGGTTTTTGGAAATACTTGGTGTTATTCATGGCTCCATGGTAGTGCAAGTTTTATTTTCTACTCCTTAAATTTTTCTTCTATATTGATAAATATATTTGCAAATATATACACTTAAATTAGAATACATAATGTACCTGAGATTCTTAATGAAAGGAGTTACACAATCAAGTATTAGTTACGTGTACTTTTCCCTCAGACATTTTGCAGCAGTGAGATTTTTTTTCTTCTTTCTGTATAGACTGAGGCCACAGGGAGGAGGACTAGATCAAGTTACATGAGACAGTTTCATTTTTTTTTCTGTGAAATTTCCTATTGTTTCCTCCTATTATTTCCACTTGTTCTGGATGGCAATATTATCTCTACAGAGATCAACAAAAGGAGAAGAAATCCATGGAAATAAATCCGGGTATTGGAGCGAAACCCTTAAGAGATTGTGTGGAGCGGACTGGACAGAAAGCCTGGGCAGAATGAGTGCAGCACAAAACCTAAGTGAGGAGAAACAACTTGTACAGGCATTAGAGAGGAAAAAAAATGGAAGAAAACAGACTAACAAAGGAAAGTCAGTTTTACAGAGAAGGAAAGTGAAGGTGGAAAAGCGATGGAAGTAAACCACTACCAAGTTAAGAGTTCACCTCTTTTTACCCCTTGTTGGTTTTCATTGTACTATGATATATTTATTTGTGTGGTTTTGGTGCTCTTTATTAACTTCTCCACAGTATTCTGTAGGCTTCTGAAATCCAAGGGATTACAAGAGAAAGGCCTTCTTAATGTCATTTGAATAGTCAGGGAATATTTCAATTTCTTACAGTAATGCTTCTGTCTCCCGTTGTCCTTACTCTTACAGCCTTACATAGTCTGAAACCTCACAAAGAGGTGAGGATTTCTAATTATGCGCATATCCCTCACCACTCATTATTTTCTATTGATATTTACAACATCTTATTTTTGCCTAGGTAATGTCATCACCACTCTTCCACTTGTATTAAATATTGCTGAACTTTTTTATAAATTTTATAACTTTAATTATGATTCTTTGTTATTATTGAAAAGTTTTGCTATTTGTTACTGTTGGAAGTTATGGGAGAAGCTGGGAAAGAGCATAACACTTTAATTCAGAAGCGGTATACCATGGACATTTTTTGCAAAAGGAATTTACACTGGTTTCTTGTAGATGGTTTTAAAACTAGTTTTAATTTTTTCTGGTTTTCTCCATTGGTTTCCATTTGATTTTTTTCCAAATATTTCAAAAGCATTAATTATGTTTCACAGCATCCCTTTGAGATACATAAGGACTATGTAGAAATAATGTAGTTGATTACTGAAATTCATCCTACGGTAATGTGATATCCACAGCTGACTAAATAAGGTATGCAAGAGAATTATTTACTAATTCAGGGAAGGTACTGAAAAACAATTGTATTGAATAGAACCCCCAGAGGGTTTTTAAGGCATACATGTTGCAATTTAGTGAATTAGTATTCAATTAGCAGAATGCCACTGCTGTAAAAAAAGTTTACAGAATCTATGACAGTCACCTGGTATAATATTTATTTAGTGAACTTAATCTGCCCAAGATTTAGGTGAAACCTGACAGGTGTTATTAGCAATGTTTCTAGGGCACTTTTTATAAGATCTTATTCTGCCAATGGATGTAATCATGTGTCTGGTGCCATCTCGCTCATCCTTGCTTATCTGCTTGCTCAGAAAGGCTTTGCACTCCCTTAGGTCAGGCACTATACTTGCCAATCTTGTGTGGATGTCTTGGATATCTTAGATCTCTGAAATTAATCTAGATGCCGGCATTCATGCCAATGGAACAAGCACTAAGGGTTTCAGATCAACTTCACACTGTAGATGCCCGGAGTGGGATTCAGCTCCAAATTAAGAGGACTGTACACAAGCATTTATATCCAAGTTACGTGTCTATGGTCTTATAGTCATTGGAAGTCACGGCTTAATTCACTTGCCCAAACATAGGCATCCAATACCCTTTGATGTACCCCAGGATAGACTCCTAACTGTTCTCTAACCATATCTTCAGAACAGCACAGGTCTTCTGTTGGTCCCATGTTCCTTCTGCCAGCCATATTTATGCATCTTTCATTCCTGAGAGTATATGAACAGGCACTAAATGCCCACATGAATGGAAGGAAATCAAGACCCTAGTCAACCTAGTGAATGAAATCTGAAGATATATTTAGCTGCCTATATATGGGTACCCAATTTTAGATGTCTATAGTTTGGAGCTGAATTGTATCCACTAAATCTGAAGGAATTAAATTTACTAATATAAAAAATTTTGCCTTTGCATCTCATCTGGAAGAGTGCATATCCTCTCTCCCGCTCATTAGTCATTTTAAGTATTTTTTAACTTTTGTGAAAAGTCATTGTTGCCTAATTCAATGTAATAATAACAGAAGGGAATACTTGGTCAGCTTGTTAGCCATTTAGTGTTAAATTAATTGGATTTCCTAAGGGAAGAAGGAACTTGGACATGACTTGAGGCAACTCTTAACTACCAGAAACTGACTGGTTCAGCGTGTCCCACCCACTCGCTCTACAGGGCTAACACAGTCTAGAAGAGATTCATCATATCTGTGTTACACAGCGTTTGGTCCTGCATCTTGTTTAGGCCCTGCATTGTGCCCTTCTGGCCTTAGGTCATAATTATTAATGTGTGTGTGTGTGTGTGTTCATGATTTTCTCTGTTAAAAGTGCTTGAAATAATGTAAAGTTATCTTTTGGCCTATCAGAATTGTGTTTGTATAATATGAAATAATAATATGAATTGCATCTGCAGAAGTGTGACATGTGGGATAGATGTGGACATTTCAGGATAAAAAATCTTCTATACTGTTCTAGGGTGCTGTGAGATGAAGTAATACAGATCTGCTGTAGTTTTTGTCCACATCCATTCCTATTTTTGAGAATGGTCTCTGGAGTACGTTGCCCTTTGAACTGTGCTTTGCTTTCACACTAGAAGGAACTACTTAGGTCACTCTGGAAGAGAGGGTGGCATTGAGTCAATCCTTAGCATAGAGAATTGTGGGAGAAGGATCCAAGGAATCAGAATTTTAAATTAACCAGAAAGTGGTTATTTGATAGTCTAGACATGATGGAAGACAATCTGTTTTATGCATAGGAGTGATTTAAAAAAAAAAAATTGGCATGAAAAGGTGGGATCTTTCTTGCTGAGATCAGTGTTTGTCTATTTGTGCAATAAAATGAATAATTAAATATTGAAATCACCATTGGCTTTAAGGATTCAATGATTAATAATAAAAAAAGAAAGGATATCTCTCCCCCACCCCCAACATCCTATGAATCAGAAAGGCTTTTAGGTCTCCGTGTCTTGTTTCTGTTTTCATTTCTACAGGTGTTAACTAGCCTTAACCTCACTGATGTTATGGAAGTTTGTACAGCATGAAGATACCAGATACAGTAAGACAGTAACCAATCTAAAAAGAAAGAAAGGAAGTTGGCTGCTTTGCACTGATTACAAATTAGAAAAAAAAAGAGATCTTGCCTGTGGCAATAAAGCTGACTTGTGCTCTCTCGTACATTTACTATTATAACTGTGGATTGATCCTCTCTACATGGTCTATAACGTCTGGAACAATACCCAGGCATAGTAATGTAATATGTGTACATTTCACTATAAATACTACACCTAATGGCATTCAAGAAATTTTTATTCCAGAAGATCAAAGAAGATTTTAATGATAAGTTAGATGAACGTGAAGTATCACTTCTTTCAGGTTACGAGAATCATGATTCTAATAGCATGTTTTGATAAAAATGATTGAAAAGTGATTTTCTATGCAAGGACAATAACTTTTTTATTTCCTGCAATTTAGGAGTAAATACCAATAATCTTTGGGTTTGCCTCTAACAATTCCATCACCAGTGCAATTTTCATGTAAAAGTAATTGTGTTGACCAACCTTTAGGTGATCTAAATTCACGCATTTAAATGGTGTACCTAAGTTAACATTCTAGTTAAGCTGTATGTTTTTCCTATATAGTATCCTGGGTTTGTGTGGCAAGGTTTTGGTAGTGGGGGCGGGGCTGCAGGGGTGGCTTCTGTGAGAAGCTGCCAGAAGCTTCCCCCATGTCCTACAGAGCCAAGGCCAGCCAGCTCCAAGATGGACCTGCTGCTGGCCAAGGCCGAGCCCATCAGTGACGGTGGCAGCGCCTCTGGGGTAACAGATTCAAGAAAGGGAAAAAAACTGCTGCACAACAGCAGCTGGAAGAGTGAGAGAAGTGAGAATACGTGAGAGAAACAGCCCTGCAGACCCTGAGGTCAGTGAAGAAGGAGGGGGAGGAGGTGCTCCAGGCACCGGAGCAGACCTCCACCTGCAGCCCGGGGAGGGCCACACACCGGAGCAGGTGGGTGCCCAAAGGAGGCTGTGACCCTGTGGGAAGCCCGCGCCGGAGCAGGCTCCTGGCAGGGCCTGTGGCCCCGTGGAGAGAGGAGCCCAGTCTGGAGCAGTTCGTGAAGAACTGCAGCCCGTGGGAAGGACTCGCGTTGGAGCAGTTCGTGGAGGACTGTCTGCTGCGGGAGGGACCCCAGGCCGGAGCAGGGGCAGAGCGAGGAGTCCTGCCCCTGAGGAGGGAGGAGCGGCAGAGACAAGGTGCGAGGGACTGACCCCAGCCCCATTCCCCGTCCCCCTGCGCTGCTGAGAGTGTCACGGACAGGGAGGAGAGGTTCAGGTTGCTTAAAGAATTACCTCCAATTGTATTAGCAACAGAAAAATGATTTGATAGAAATTTATATAGAAGTGCAAGGCTTCCCAAGTTCGTAAATCAGCCTGGAGAAGGGGGAAGAAATGCACCACCACAGGGGGCAAGGAGGTACGCTATGTCATAAATCTAGAGTGATCTGGAAAGGCAAATGTACAAAAATTCAGTTACTATTGGTAAAATTACATCATTCGTTATAACTTTTGTTTACTGTGTTCACTGGATCTTGAATTAAGCCATACATGTAAACTTCTTTTCATTATATGTAACATTTTCCATATATCTGTATTTCTGATTTTTATTGTGAATCCATAGTTTGGGAACTGTTTCAATTTGTATGAATTTTTTTATGCCCATAGCTCCAATTTTTTTAATGTCTTATTACCGATACATAGTCACCCTACTTCAAGTTAAAAAGTACATCTAATATACAGAAAAGTTGATAGAACACTAGTAGGTAGCTGGTAAGTGCGGCCTGTTACCATTTTTAGAGCAGATGGGCTGAATCAGGTATCTACTGAATGGAGGAACAATCCTGTTTCTAAACCAGCTTGTCTTCAGATTTAGAACTATCCTGCTTATTAGGATAGACAAAATATACGGAAAATTAAACAGTAAAGTTTAACCTATATTCTGTTTAGATGGTATGTGCTGAGAGGGGTTAATACAAAATCACCTATAAAAGATATGAAAGTAGTTAAATTTCAGCAAAAAGCTTCTAAGTTGTTAACATTCAAAAAATGCCAACAAATCTCATCATAGTTTTGTTCAGGAGTTTAACAAGAATTTGATGATCGTCTACCATCATAAAGAGGTAAGGAAATAATCCAAATGAGTGGCAGTAACACAGCTTCTCATTTTCTTTCATCTTAAATTTGTGCTAAAAATGATCCTCTAGGGGAAGCACAATTGCTCCCTGCTAATTTCTAATTAATGTTAACTGTCCAGGAATCGCAGGCACACATCCGTGGGAGAATACAAGGTTAGAATTAGCTTCTGCTCTGCGAGATATAAACATTGACTCTCAACAGTCTCCCAGGGACATATATATAGTTGTGCAGGCCCTAACATAAAAACTATGGCAAAATGATATCCGCATGCATGGGTACACCTTAAAATGTATAAAGAAAGCAAATCATTAAATAAATAAGTTAAAAAGCCCAATATTTTAAACTCTGTTTCCCTGTTCTATGGCATGTGTGAACTACACTGATGAAGAAGTGGAATGACTCACAAAGATACTTGGCTTCAATTACATGAGGCTGTCAATGCTGAAATCGTGCTCTGCACTATAAAACAGTGCTCTGCAAATTAGGGCTAGAAAGTGCCTCCTCTTGTTTGAAAGATACAGAAGATAATTTCAGATAATGTCTGTTTTAGTGATTTAAATTTACTTTAACATTTCAAGCCAGCTTTTAAAGTTTTGTTATAAGAGCTTCTGCATTGAGGATCATATTTCCAAAACATGTTCCCCTTCTTCTAGTCTTAAAAGAACTTGAGGCACAGTTAATATTACTGCTGTGTTCAAATTCATAATTTGTGACCACAGTTAAATGTTTAACGTTTAACTAAAATTAAGTGAATCCATAACATTGCATGCACCCAAGTATAATGCTGATAAAAGTCACGAAATCATGCCCAAAATTTAGATTAGTTCCTTACTCTCCAGGGTTTCATTTACAAATTATTTTAATCATATTTCTGCTGGTAAATATATTGGTTAAAGAAAACCTCTCTCCCACAACATTTAAATTACAATGCACTACTGCACCCAGAACGTTCATTTTTATACACTGACACACACAGAATTAAGGCATATCTATTGTACTTACTAAATGCAGCCACAAGAAAAAAAAACACAAGCCAAACAAAACAAAACACACCCTCTGCGCTTTCCACTTTGGTGTATTTAAATTCCAGTTATCCTTTGCCTGTGTCCTCTCACCTGTTCCCACACCCATTCTAATTATCACCCAAGATCTTAATAAACTATGGTGAAGGTAAGCTTCAAACTCAAGTTCGTATGCAGACCCCAGTAGCTGATACAATGCTGTGGCAAAACTCCCAAGCCATCATTCTTTGCTGACTGTAAAATACATTACACTACAAAGTAGTTACGTCTAGTACTACAAGAACCATTTAAAGGAAGATATCAAGTAGGTAAGGAAACAGGAAGGAAGCAAAGATTAAAAGGGGATTTAACAGAAACTATTTGCTTGCTCTGGTTTTGAAACAACAAACATTTTAAAGTATCATGCCATTAAAAAAGAGGAATCTCTACTGCTATTTTTTTCCCAGCTGTTAGGATTTTACAATCAATGTCAACAATCGCACAATTACAAACTGAAATTAACACAACTAAGCAAAGCACGTGTTTTATTTTCCACCATTCCAAATTATGTGGGTACACAGTAAGTGACAGACGCAGGTGAAATGAAACAGAAATCTGCTTCAAGTGTTCAGTGTTAGCACCACTGTTTCTAGGCATACGGTCTAACAGAGGTGGGGGAGGTCCAAGAGAACACGCTACATGGAAAAATAGTTTGCTGGCCACAAGTTCAGAGTTCAGCTGGCTGCCTTAGCAATTTTTAGGATTGAGCATGTGAGTCGAGTACTCCCAAAAACTTAGTCAACAGTGTGGGAGCAGCCATCCCACTACTGCAGAGAAATCGCGCCAGTCTATTGCTCAAACCTGAACCCATAGTCCAGCTGTCTGTCTTTCTCTGCAGCCTTGGAAACAGCCAGTCCCTGACAGACAGGAGGTCTCCTCTCACCAAGCACTAGGGCTAAAAAAGTAACTGTGACTAGTTGCTGTGGGACATACACACACACACAGATTCAGCAGTAGAGCTACAAGCAACCACATGACCCATTTTTCAGATGTGGTGTTTACCGCTTCTGTAAATGACTTGAAGGTTTATGCTGAAATTTGACTCAACAAAAATGCTTCAATGGAGATAAATAGTTCAGAGAGATCAGTATTTGGTTTTAATACAAAGTTTTTTGTAGGAGATTTATTCAAATCTGTCAGGGTTAATAATATCCAAAAGTTATTACCCCAGAGCTGACTGCGAGTCTGTACAGAATCGCGTTCTGATCTCAGAAGTTGTCTCTCCTGCTAAGGGTCATGGCTCATTCGAAGGCCAAGCAGGGAGGCATCTGACACAGCAAGCCAGAAGACAAGTAATTTTTATGACCTCTGAGTTTTACCGACAAATATTTTCTCCAGATTTAAGAAGAAACTGAGACACTGGCTTTATATTCTCCTATGCGTAAGGTGTTTGGACACAGTAACTTATTTTCCAGCTTGAACTTGCATCTGAATCACAAATTTCTGGTAAGTGGATTGAGAAGAATTCACATTGCTTCTTGTGCCTTCCCGTATGACCATATTTGCAGTATCGTCTTCCTGTTACGAACTAACTTAACAGCTGTATTGTGGCCATTTCTCCTACTAAACAAAATGAGAGTTCTATGTCACAATGAGAAGCAAAATATAAAGACAAAAAAATTCCAAGTGCAAGCGATGAGCGATTCAGTTGTGGAAAATGAACTTTCATCTGCTATAGCTACTACTCTTAGGCACAAACCCTTTAAAATGCCGGGTTTGCGATTACTTTGCCATGTAATAAATAAGAAGTTTACAACTATAAATTTAATTCTCATTCTAAAGAGGTGAATCATCAACTCATGAGCACAATTTACAGACCAGTATAAGATGCACATGAATACAAAATTGAGCTTCCCTGAAGTAATCTGTATCGCAGTCCCAAAATGAATGTATACAGAAAACTTCTGGGTAACAGAATTATTGCCTCTCTTGCATGCAATGGTGTTTTAATTGTATAGCTACACTTTTAAAGAGGTTTAACAACTTCTGCGTATTTCCACTTACTAATTTTCTTCATTTAAGCATTTTAGAGTTAAAGAAAATAACGCTTAAAGATACTGATCAGCTATAGAAGTTTTGCATTTTTTATTCCTTTAATCATTCTTTCCTACATATTTTCCCCTGAAAGTTTGACACAAATGTAGCTTCAATCAGTGCTTATCAGCTGGCAAAATACCACCTTCCTCAAAAACTCTTTTGTGCCATATTGTTCTATATGATCAAAATAATATGGCTTACAAAATTAATTTATTACTACTCTGAGAATCAGAAAAATGTACACACGTAAATGAACAAATACTTAACCTTTTTAATGTATCAAATCTGAAAATTTAATACCATCACCAGAATTTTCATAGCTGAGCACTATAAGGTGTACACATGATGCATCTTGGATTTGTATGCGTACTAATATGCTAACACAATAAATACTTAACATCTGTTTGGATATGCTTAAAAACGCAGGAGCGAATTAAAATTGACAATTACATGTCAAATCAATCTGTTATCAAGCAAAAACCCAAGGATTAGTTATTATTGTTTTAAAAACAAATTAGACTCCCCCCAATTCCATTCTAAGTTCTAAACCAGATGTTGAAACACAATGACAATATCTACACAGAAAAAACGAAGTGATTTTAGTTATTTTAAAATACTAGAGTAATATAGTACCTCAGTAAGTAAAACTAAGCATTTAAAACCCATAAATATTAAATGTCTTAAGAAGACTCATTTCTAATTCTGCATGATGCTTACAATTCCTTCCTTTTAACCTTGCTACAGATTTTATATCATTACTTCCAAAAACCACATTCACATGCCCTCAGGGGGAGAAGGAAAAAGAAAAAAGATACCATCTTGCTACACTTCAGAACCCGGGAATTAGATGCACATTACTAATTCCTACTCTATCGTCTAACAATACTCCCATTTGGATTTTGCAGAAGAAAAGTGCAGATAAGACTGCCCAGAAAAAGGAAAGCCTAACCATAACTACATACAGAAAGTATCACTCCAAACAACTTTACTAGTTATGTTTAGTAAAAAAAAGTAAACCAGCTTCTATGACAAGTATAATAGTAAGACTAAATAATTTTTACATTTAATAAGGGGGCATATCTTCTCTCTTCAGCAACCATTCCAAAAATTATTCCTCCAAACTTTGGCCAAAGCAGAACATCACAGTGTTGTGACCTCAAAGCATCCGAAGTGCGAGTCCCGTGTGCCCGCTAAGCCTGCGCTCAGCAAGCTGCCCTCATCCTGGGCACTTTATTTACCAGGCTTCACCCTCCAGTTTCTACGCATATCTATGGGAGTGTAACAATAGCAGGAGAGCCAGAAAAAAAAACCCAAAACACTGTAATGATTCTCTGTCTCCAGAAAAAATGTGTGTTATGTAGAAGACAATTCTGTAAAACAGGAGCACTATGCACATCCTGCTTATACAGGACAGTATGCAGAACTGAACTGATCCAGAAGCTGAAGAGACTTCATATGAAAATTACAGAGCATACAGAAATTTTGAAATCAGTTTCCTAAACAGTTACCTTCCCAAAAAATAAATAGGTTGAAGCTATACTTAGTGCCACCTAATCTTCTGTAAGCAGTCTGTAACTTCAGAATTACTTTATGTTAACATCATATCCCGTGACTCAATTTGGATTTCAGTATTTGCATGTGTACACCCGCAGGATCTGCAAGTGTTCAGCACCTTTGAAGCCTCTCACCTACTTGTATTTCTTTACATGACCTTGCGAATCAAATGCAAGGCAGGAAGACTTACAAATGTAGCAACTGCTTTATGTAAGCCCAAATTTAAATTTCACGACATCTAAAGACAACTAATCCTGTGGTAAAAGGAGCTTGTAGTCCATCAAAGAGTACACCACTATCACTAGGGTAAAGTCTAGACACAAACTTGAATCTGCTTTTGGGCTGTGTCTGTTTGGTGAAACCCCCACCGTGCTTTTAGTTTTTGGTGCTAATTCAATACTTTTTACAAACACTCAATTCATTTAAAACACCAAAAAAAAAAAACCCCCAAAACCCAGACACATTTGGTAAAGTGATTAGTTCAGACTCCAAGTGCAGACAAAAGACAGAGTAAAAAGAAGAGCCTAGAGACTGAGGTATAAAATTACAGATAAGTACCAAATACACTCAGCAATTTCTTAGCAGAAAACGTCATAAGGATTTTAAACAGACGACATTTGCATTTGCAGTAGTCAGACTGACAGAACAGATGTACTAAAACCCATTAAAAAAAGCCTAAATCTGAAAGACTTGTCACGGTTTGTTAGGGCCACGATTTGCACATCTGCAAAATGAGCTCAACGATGTCTCTCTCCGAGAAACAAAAGCGCATTTTCAGACAGAAAATGAAACACATTCATGCTGTTGAAAAAAGTGAGGGAGCTGTTATAGTCTATTTCATAATTACCTGCATTTTGAAAGTGAGTAGAAAGATGTATATAAAAATAGTAAACTTATTTTAAAATTATTCTATTCATTGCCTTCAAATTCTAGTTTCAATAACTGGCACGGTAACGTGATAACCACTATACCACTGCCACAAGGCCTGGGATAGTTTCAAAACTGCAGGTTGTCTGGAATAGCTGCAAATTTGATGATGATTCATTTGGCCATTTATCTTTCAATATGGACTTAATAATATACAGGAACTTACTATATGGAAACCTTTCAGAAGAAAATTGTTTACAGTTATAGATTATTTACAGTGTTTGGAATTTTCTTGACCATCCAAATAATAGTATTTAGAAACAAGCTTTTGGGAAGACATTTCTTCCCTGTTCATTGTTTCAGTCAAAAATTAGCTATTAGAAAGTAGAGAAAATTTTCAAGCAGGAGACTTCTGCAGGGCAAGATAGCTGTTTGCACAAGAAATACAGAGATCACGATAAAGAGCTGATTGCCCACATAAGCTTTTATGGTATGTGTTACAATGCTCAGAATAAGAACAAGGTCACAACAGAAGACTACAACCTGGGAAACAAATTACTGCTTGTGAAATTGCTCAGAAAGGCAAGCGCAGCCGTACTGAAACATACTGGACAAGATTATATTGAGAAAGAGGACTATGAAAAGTTTCATTCAGACACTCAGATATTGCTGTAAAAACTAAGACTAACATGGATATACAGCATGATTGGAAGGAGACGGTAGCCGAGTCCACTTCGCTCCCAGCCACACTACTTTACCCTGCAGCAGCCTGTCTAAACACCCAAGCAGATGCAGCTCGGCTGCCACTGGAACAAAAGAGACAAAAGTCAGGGCAGATCAAAAGAAACACGAGACAGCCACTGCTGAATCCCCCAAAATCCTTAAAAACAGAATTAAGAGGTGGCCTAGGAAGCTCCTGAAGCTACCATTTGTTGTCTTAACTCCTTGTAAAGCAACAGGGAAGAAGGGAGCCTCCCTGAAGCCAGCTGTCCCAAAGGACTATGTAACACCTTCTCTCAATTTGGACACTGTCCTGGTTTCGGCTGGGATAGAGTTAATTGTCTTCCTAGTAGCTGGTACAGGGCTGTGTTTTCAGTGTGGTATGAGAAGAACGTTGATAACACCCTGATGTTTTCAGCTATTGCTCAATCGTGTTTAGACTCAGTCAAGGACTTTTCAGTTTCTCCTGCCCAGCCAGCTAGAAGGCTGGAGGGGCACAGGGAAGCTGGGAGGGGAGACAGCCGAAACAGGAGACCCAAATTGGCCAATGGGGTATTCCATACCATGGGACGTCATGCCCGGGGAGGTGCTCGGGGGGGAGGTGCTGGGCTGGGGCGTCGGTCGGCGGGTGGTGAGCAATTGCACTGTGCATCACTTGTCTTGTGTATTC
>JAVKLA010000008.1:8712857-8774381 GCA_034782735.1 Sagittarius serpentarius
CCCCGGAGGAGGAAGGAGCGGCAGAGACAAGGTGTGATGAACTGACCGTAATCCCCATTCCCCGTCCTCCTGTGCTGCTGGAGGGAGGAGGCAGAGAAAATCGGGAGTGAGGTTGAGCCCCAGAAGAAGGGAGGCATTGGGAGGAAGGTGTTTTAAGATTTGGTTTTATTTCTCATTAGCCTACTCTGATTTGATTGGCAATAAATTAAATTAACTTCTGTGGGTCGAGTCTCTTTTGCCCATGATTGTAATTGCTGAGTGATCTCCCTGTCCTTATCTCGACCCACGAGCCTTTCATCATATTTTTCTCCCCCTGTCCGGCTGAGGAGAGGGAGTGATAGAGCAGCTTTGGTGGGCAACTGGCGTCCAGCCAAGGTCAACCCACCACACACAGTCAGCAGAAAGAGACACAGACACACATAGGCTATTCTGATTTAAATGAACAGGATTGATCTTAGCTCTCCCTCCCTGTCTTCCCCTCCACTGGCTATAAAGGTGGGCCTAAACTCAGTAACTTTATGGCTTTAATCTAGGGACCCGCTAGGTCCCTAAAGTTTTGTGGCATTCATGCAGATCAAAAGCTGAATAGTAAGAAAGCCTAATGATAACAATAAAGAATTTAAAAATAGGAAAAATTATCTGGTGGTATTCATGAAGAAAAGCAATCCTAAAAAAATGACAGTGAGAATTTAGGGAAGACAAACAAGGGAATTATATAGTGATTAACATGGATCATGACAGGGACACTCATTCATTTTAAAGCAATACAGCAAAAATACACCTGTGTATCAACGGAAAAAATATAGTGGATATGTAAAGGCTAATTTAGGTTTTGATTTTTTTTTGCATTTACTAATCACTTCCAGCCAGGAAATGATAATTCTGATTTATTTTTTTTTTTTACCCCGAAATATAGTGAATCTACAGCTCCAGAGGAAGGAAAAGAAGAGATAAGATCTTGAAAGTAAACATGTTACTTGGCAATAAAAAAAGGAAAAAAAAAGTTTGCAGGAAGAAAAATGACATAAAATACATATTAAAAATACTCATCAGAAAATGAGGGAGGTAATGTATACAGTAGGATGATAATCCAGAATGCCCTAGAAAAAAGTGTGAAAAAAGCAGAGTAGCCCTCCTGAGAAAAAAAAGGCAAAAGATAGCACTAAAATCAGCTATACGCATGTACTGATTAAGACACTAGAAAAGATGTCTTGTACATTACTGTCATATAACCAAAACTGGACAAGCAAGACAGAAGAACTAATACTTACAGGCACTAAGCTTTGATATTGATTTCAAACTTGGAGAACATCTAAGGCCACAATTGTTTTGGGAGGTGATAAGAGTAGAATCAATCATAAAGTACATCTTACTTTTCTGTTGAAGAGTGTGGCTGATTTGATTGTTGCTTCCCTCGTTATTCTGTACAGAAGGAAAGAGAATAGGAAACCTATGAAACACAGACTTCCTTGACACTTTAGGGACCTGGGGAGTAGCTGCATCTCTAACGCATCAACTGATGATGGCTCCTGCTAACTTTAACCTTTTAGGTTCTGATACTGTGCATATACTGAACGCGGTAGGTTTCCACATATGGTCAACTGAAGGACTGACGTTATGAGAATTTTAATCCTGTGTTACACACAGATTATAATCCTGGTTTTATACCCTCAATACTGACACCTTTGCCAAATTGATCTTTGGAACAGGATTTATTAATATCTCCTGTAGAAGCCCTATATCAT
Organism: Sagittarius serpentarius; assembly: GCA_034782735.1. NCBI lineage: Eukaryota > Metazoa > Chordata > Aves > Accipitriformes > Sagittariidae > Sagittarius > Sagittarius serpentarius. The sequence goes on from JAVKLA010000008.1 coordinate 8,714,603, forward strand.
ATTTGAATTATTTCATACAGCAGGAAGTGTACCGTACTACTCCTTGCTATACTTAGATGGCTACTTGTGCTTCCATCATAGCATATCCTAAATCCCTGTGACTCCTCTGTTGCTTTTGTTCAGAGGCTTAGAGGAAAGTTGCAAGCATTATGTTTACCTAATCCAACCTTCTAAAGATGAGATTTAACTTAGAAATTGACCTACAATTTCTAAGATCCAGACTAAGAATGATGATGATCACATTTGCAAAATAGAAAACTGTTGGATTGCAAACATTGTCAGTAAACACTTCAAAAAGGCTTCAAAAAGGCTTCAAAAAGGCTCCTTATTCAGGTGCTCTAAGTAACATATAAATGTGCAAACAGATAATATTGGAGAAAAAACACTAGGAAGGTGTCATTATCACTGCCTCTAGTCCTGGTGAATGTATTCCGGTGACACATGAAAAATACTGGAAATACATGTGGATTCAGAAAAAAACGATAAGAATTTCTAGACACGAGAAAACCTGCTTTGTATAGACAGACAGTAAAACAATCTTCTTAATTTATCCAAATGAAGATAAAAAAGTAATCTGATGACAAATACTTGTGAAGTAGCCAAAGGCAATGAGCGAAAGACAATCTATGGTGTTACATACTTACTTTATTCAGCAACTTTGATCTACGTTTGTTAACAGGCTGAAGAAAATACTGTAACTAAAATGGTCATAACTCCCTTCATAGAATGACCTGGGGAGGCAGCACCAGATTGTCTAACTCATTCATGCTTGATAAAATAGTTTAATAACTTTCTGAAAATATTTCTTATTTTAAACTTGTAATGGAAGGTGACAGTCTAGTTTTTCATGAGTGCATTCTGTGATTCTGGCTTGTATATTCATATCTGAGCTCCTAAGTTAGTGATCTGATTTTCATAGTACTGCAACATAACTAGAATCTCTAGTGACTTTGGAAAGTGGGCAGTTTACCTAGAGGCCTTGAATAACTTTTTAAAAGCTTAAATGCAGGCATGCAGTTTAGAATCATAGTGAGACATTATTATGTATGCTGTGCATTACTCTTTCAACCCATTGAACCTCTACCTCTTGAAAATGATTACAAAACTCAGTAACTTATTTGTTTATTGAGCTCCTGCTCCACAGAAGCCAAACATGCTCAAATAATGAGCATTAATTAAACCACAGCACTTCTAGGGATGCATGGGAAGATGCAGAAGTGTGACTGCGCATATCCAAAGAGTAAGCTTTGCTGTGTATCAACTTTCCGTTGGCCTGAGGAAGGAGGTGAGTCACTTGCATGGATGGATCTGAGGTTTGGCTTAGAGTGAGTGATTAGGGATATAGGTGAAAATTATACATTTGCAGCTTGTGGTAAACATGGAAAGGATATTTAAGCATCTTCTTATTCTTCGCATGAAAATACTTTTATTCTATGCATGTCTTTTGCTACTGAACCCAAACTAAATTTGACAGTTACTGTCAGTATTCATGCAGGTTTTCTATAGTAGCATATCAAGTTTTATTAGCAAAAAGCATGTTTTTTGGGGGAAGTTTTGGTATGATAACTTTCTAGGCATTTATCCTTTTTAAAGACTAACATAAAAATTCTGCACATATTTAGCTCTTCTCTGCAGGTTTATGAATCCTGTAATTAAAATCTGTAGTCTGAAATACAGATTACCTTCTGCCAGGGTAGTTACTCCTCTGTCAGGTACCTTGTGTGCTGGCTGCTTGCTGGGGTGCTGGGAGCAGTGGGGGGGTCCCCATGAGGTGTCGGGGCAGGGGCTGGCAGCCAGGGCCTGTGCCACCAGCCCAGCCCCGAGCAGGGCAGCCGGGGGCACGGGGGCAGCCCCAGCCTCCCTGGGGACAGGGACAGGCTAAGGCTGGGCTGGGACATGGGCTGTTGGTGGCCAGGCAAGGCAGGGCTTTGGGGAGCTGGAGACTGGCCCTGCTGGGGCATCACTGGGACAGAGTCTTCCACATGAAGAGCGATCTGTAAGAGCCCTGCTGTTTCCACACATTGGCTAGTGTTTCAGGAGGACATTCTGCCTCCTGTAAAAAGGAGCTTATTTGCGCCTGTTATCATTTTCATGTACTAAGACTCAACAGAATGTCTTAATGCAGTAAGTCAGTCAATAAATATATAAAAGTTTATTATTTTTAAATTGGTGTGTCTTGTCTTTTAAAATCACAGTGCCAAGACTTCAAAGAATGATAAATTATGCATCATGCAGTACACAGTGATGGATATGCATAAGTACTGTAATGACTGCTTACAGTATGCTCCTTGTTTTGCTGGTTCCAAATTTTGACCTATAACATTAGTCATGCACAAACATTTATTATTTCAGACAAGGCATCTTTTTTTCTCAAACTAAACCTTTCCCTCTTTTTTTGAGAAAGGCTGCCCGCTTTAAAATGATCTTAGAGGATGTTTCTTTACTCCTTAAAAGACCGTTAAAGTTTTCCAAAAGCATCAGAGAAGATGATGGAGGTTTAATTCTTACTTAAAAAGAGAAAAAAATCTATTTAAAAGATGGCAATCCTTCTCTGTTTTTCTAATGAATGCCAATATGCATTCCAAATCACTGTGATTTTGAAACACATCTCTCCATTGCTTAGAGGGACAGAGAAAATCCTTCTTAAATGTATTCTTCAGTACTTTACAGCAATAAGTAAAATAAACCATTCTGGTAATATCTCAATATGCTTTAAATCCTGGAGAAGCTACTATGAAGCTGATTCTATAGCAGAAGTAGAACCCTCATGTATGTGCAGGAACAGGATGGATTTAGTTTGGAGTCAGATATACAAAAATATTAATGTAAACCTGGCTTGTTAACAGCAAGGAAACCATTACAGTGGCAGGAAACCTCTAGAAATAGTTCAAAAAGTAGCTTAGGTATGGACTTAAGAGGCCCATACTGTATGGACATGGATTTGCCTCTAATATATTTGTGGAATGGTTGCAGTTGGGAAAACACCTGGAAATAGCATATAATTCTCAGGAAACATGAGATATTTTGGTAGGTATAAGTAATTGGAGTGCGGGTCTTTTAGACGAAAGGCACAATCTGGTGTCAATTTCTAAAATTCAGAATTTAGAACAATGCTGTTTGGAGAAAAGAGTATCTTTATTCAATCCGATCGAATGATGAGAAGCATAATCGCATCATTGCATGGTCTAGATCTTTCTGATTTTATTTGCCTGCCCCAGATTGCCAAAAAAAATAATTCTACTAGGGGAAAAGGAAGACATGAGGATTTCTTTTCTCTTTTTACTGAAGATTTTAGAAGAGATGTTTAAAAAGAGAAAAAAGTAAAATCCAGTTACTTTCACTGTGTTTCTTTATTATCATGAAGATATTTTCCCCCTTCTTTTTCTGGGTCTAGTAAAATGTCAGTGTACACTGGTTTTGCTACAGATCTGAGGGCTAAATATGTGTTGCATTTAAAGTCAGATTATAAATCTTTTTCAAGAGCTGGAAAATAAATGACAACCTGGGGTTTACAACAGCTGCTGTGGTTGAATAAACCATGAACTTTATATTATCAGGCGAATATCTCTGCTGAGGCTTTAGGCACATCTCAAAGCCGTAGGATATTAAAAAATAATTTGTTTTTTATTAACCATGGCATCCTACTGAATAAATTAAAAGTAACTTTTGACGGATGATGTATAAGAGTTTTTGCTGTGCTTTAAAATGCATCATGTATTTCTCTCAGATTGACAGGGTTAGTTGCTATTATCACTAGTTATCACACATTTCAGGTTAGTATGCATCATTTGTCCTATTAAAAATAAGAATTTAATTCCTCATTAGAGAATACTGTTTCTGCTGGTTTTTTTTTTTCCTGAAAGTGCAGACACCTGTTTATCTGTTCATTTTTCATAATTGTAATGCACAGATAATGGAGAGGCTTGTGCAAAAAGATTTGTTGAGTTGCTGAGAATAGAGCAGAGATACTGATGATGTATTTTCCATGCTTATCGCAGAATGTGGGAATGGTAGTAAAGAATGTAGGGAAAGTATGTTGTACTTTTATTTACTGGGGAAGGTAGACTTCCACTACAAGGTGGAATGTTTATACAAGACACCTAAGTAAAAGCGATGTTATGATTGGTTAGCTCTTGACTATCTTTCCGAAGATGTACTCCACTGTTATTTATCCAAAGCAATAAAATTTAGTCGGAGGTACACATGCCAGAAATTAAAGAATAAAATATAAAAATCCACAGAAAAAAGGGAGATGAATCCTTGGTATAAAGCATAAGTACATACCATCTGCAGGTCTTTGGACCAGCTCTTACCTCCAGTCACCATAATCTTAACATTCCTAATAGTATCTTACTAAGGCCTCAAGTCATTGTAAGTATTGAATCATTTGCTTTATTATTTTAGTCAGACTAGAAAAAAAGATGGGTATGAGCAGCATCATGGACACGCCTATGTGAATCCCTTAAACAACCAACAAATTTATTCTGGAAGAGAGACCTATGGATAAAATATGTGATTAACCATGAACATTCTTTCAGTTCTCTCAGAAAGAAGTGGCAGAAGTGTCATTCAAATGAGGGCAACTGTCAACTGCTCTTGGGATCTGCAAATGGATGAATATTGCATTTTTTGATACTCTGGTAGATGAAGTACATTTGTCAACAGACTTATGAGTTGCTGTGTAACTTGTGAGGCACAGGTGAGGGCCTGCGTATATTTTTAGAGATACTTCGTGACTCCTGCATAGCGTATGTGTTTTTTCTCTATTTACTTGATAGGTCATACACCTTCTGTTTCTCAATTCTATACAGGGAGTACTTATTGAAGTGTCGCATATTGCTGTTATATATGCTGTTACATCTTCAATGAAACTCTAGCAGCCATAGTTTCAACAGAACAAGACTAGAGTTAAAGGCAATTTCTTTGTAGTTCTATCATGCAATTTGTGCAGTTTCTGCATTGCTAGGCCCTAGAACTGTTTTTGTACGAAACATAAATTTCTTCAAGTCAAGTATATATTGTTAAATCTTTCCTGCAGTGCACTACTTAGCACAAGGAAGGGCATACTTAATTTTTTATTCTGAAAGATATATTTCTATGATTAAGTGACAGTGTATCTTTTCCTAGTACGTCTTTGCCAGATAACTAGGGTGGAAAAAACTAGCTAGCAGAATTTTTCCCTATGAATGTGCCCACAACTGCTCAGCTCTAGAAATAAGTGATATGTTTTTGTTTTCTGTCATGATCTTCTCACTTTCGTTTATTTCATGGTGTTACTAGTTGATGGCTCTTTCTTCTGTCTGGCAAAATGGTGTCCAGAAATTTGATTTTTAAACCCAGTTTTCAGATTCAATTTAATTTCTGAAGGAAAAATGTTAGTAGGTCTACTCAAATCAGGAGAGTTCTTAGTGCTGAAGGAAATGAGAACAGGTCAATTGAATCTCTCAGTTTTTATCACAAGAACAGTTCAGTTGCAGGTCTCATTCAGTTGTTATCACGTAAGAGATCTTTCACTATCCAGTTAAACCATTTGAGAAGTAGTTATTTCTGCTATATTGCGCTTATTGCACAGTCCAAGAGTCTGCAAGTTAGGTCCATGCAGTATCCATTCCTTCAACATCTTGTGACAAAAGGAAGCCACTGTTCTGCTGACCCTTCATATTTATTTATGTTTTGAATATTGCTCGACTCAATTTAAATCTTCCCCCCTATGAAAATGTCACCGTTTGATTTTTTTCACTCAGTTGAGATTTCCAGTTCTTTTCAATTTTGTTTTTTTTTTTAAGTGCTCAGCCAGAACTGTCCAGACACTTTGTTACTACCTTCCTCAAACTAGAACTGTAGTAGCTGGTCCCTTTCTTACCATTTAAGGGAGTCTTTCCTACTGGCTAGATGCTATCTGTGAGTCCCATGCAAAGTGAATGAGCCACGTGAGAACCTCACCTTTTCTGTCCTCACAATGTTTGATCATGCCAGGTCAAGTAGTTCCACAGCATTTTGCCTCAGAATATTCCAAGTGGTTTGTCAGTGTGTTGCCAGGTTGTGTGTGCCCACCAGCAAGCTCCTCTGGCTCAATATGCTCTATGGCCCTCTTGACAAATAGCTATCCTATGTTGACCCCTATTTAGAAGCTGAAGAAAATTATATGTAACTGGCAAAGCATCCTTACCAGACTAAACTTCTTCCAGGTACAAGCCAATTGAAGGTGTGTATGAACACAAACATTTTTACTGAAGAGTAGGAGAGTAGTCATGAAGTAATGAAAATATAGCAAATGCACAGTATTTCCTTCCAGAAAATTTCGCCATAATACTTTTATCCTCCTTGCTATGTGACTGTGGAATTTCTATGTACCTGGCACCATCTCACTATCATCTCTCCCTTCTTTGTCACTTTTCTGAAAGTTGCAGAGGAGCCACTAAGAGGTCTGAACTCCTCAGCCATTTGAGTACTCCTCTTCACAGTCAGATCACAGCTGCCCAGTTCTTTTTGGACCCTGGTCCCCTTATTATCCACATTGCATAAATGTTACCTCACTTCTGGCCTTGTTCTTGGCAAAAAAACCCAAGTTCCTTCTAAAACAGAATCTATGTGTGGTGATGCAATGTAAAATCATCACTCTGGTGGGACTGTGCCATAGCCCTTACATTATCTGAACACCGGTTTGAAAACACGCTTGATGTAGGCTATCAAGTCCTATGCATTGTGGACCTTTACAACAGCTCTAAAAGGGGCTAGGGCTGAGAAATGTGGACGTAAGCCACTCTGCACCACTTTGTCTAACAACCACCATCAGTCCTTCAGGTGGGTTCATTGCAGGTCTGATCACACACGGTCACAACAAAGTAACTGAAAGTATAACAGGAAGACCAGGGAAGCAAAGAGCCTGTCCAAGTCTTGCCTGGTGGCTCGTCTCCTCGGTGTAAGGGATCTGCCTCAGACTGAGCCGCTGACACAATGTCAGGTGCCCACGTGTGGAGCCACTTCCGCCCTGTCCCTTTTGTTTTAACTATTTATTGTTTTCTAAATTAGATTTTCAGCTTAAGCCACCAGTGGCATAGCTAATCATGTAGCCTCCGGCCAAGCTCTTGGGCTTTCTCCCCACCTAAGACCAAGGAGCAGTTTTCACCATACTTCCTCTCACCCCCTTGGCCTCCTCCCTCAGACGTGTTACACCAACTGTGGAATCGGTAACAATTATATAACACCGGTCTATTGCTGCTTTGTTTCCAAAGGATTTGGATTTGAATTAATCCAGTCAGTTTAACATCATGACAAATGTTAAAGTAAGAGCAAGAGAAAAAAGAGGTCTGTAATAGAGAGAAGAGTTAAGTTTTTAAAACAAAAATTCTGCAATGGTGGAAGGACAAAGAATGGGAAAATTAACAGCTTTAAATATGAAGTAGGTTGTGTTATGGAACTGGCCATATGACATGCTGTCTGCAGGAAAATAACTCTGAATTGAAAAGTCTGTAAATTCCTTTTAATTCTACACTCTGTTGTTTGATGTAGTTTTATGAAGACTCGTGAAGAAATACCTCATCAAGAATTCAGATCCTTATAGAGATTCTCATGTCCTCCCCATGCAAACTGATGCGCAGATATTCTGGACCCATAGTTTATTTTCATTTATATATAACATTAATATTTATGCAGTCTCAATGATAGTGTCTGTTTGACAGATTGCCTGTCCTGGGGAGAAATATGTAGGTTTTATGGAAGTGCAGCACTGAGATTCAGTCTAGCTTCACACTATACATCCTCGGCACTTCCTTGGATCTCTGTGGGTTTTCCCTCAGCAGAGTGATAGTTTCTCTGTTTCATAGTTCAGCGTAAAATAGAATAGATCCCAAAACTGTTACTACTCCTGTTTTCTGTGGAACACGAATATTCTTTACTGTATGCTGCCCCATCATCTCTTTTTGGAGAGTCCTCGTTTCATCTACTGCCTCGCTTCTATTGTGTAATAGTTACTTGCAGATTTTTTTTTTTGGTAAAAAAGTCTCACAACTATTGAAAAGATAAATATTTTTAGATTCAAGAAAAGATGTGTTTTGCTTCTCCACATACATTTTTACGTGTGAAGAAAATGCTTTGTAGGAAAACAAAAGGTAGAATTTGCTTTGAAAACATGAGATATAAGGAAAGTAAAATTCTTCCTAGATGCAAGATTATATAATAACTTCTGGGCAGCAAAGACTGGCTAAATGATCTTTTTTTTTAGTTAAAATCTCCAATCATTTTCAAATTTGTTTGCATTCTCATTAAAAGTACATGAATTTATGAATGTCATCAAACCAGAAAAATAACAGGGACACTTGGTGCCTAAAATGGGAAAATTGATGCAGGTTATAAAGCATTTAACTTCTTTCATATGGACTCAGTTAAGTTTTTCAGCAATTTCCCCTACAGAGTAGCAGAGGAGCAACAGATTGTTATTCATGTGGGGTGCTAGTGACACCACTGATTATGTTCATCCTTGTCCCTTCCCTGACAGGAATCGTCAGAAGTAGATATTGAAGGATTAGTGCAGACTCAGGCTCTTAACAAGCCTTGTAGAAAAGTAAACACAAACTTAGGCAAGCAGATGCATGTTTCCAGTCACAGTTAATCCCCTCCGTCCTAAGTCCCTACTGAAGTTGCTCATCAGCTTAAGCGCAAACGATTTGTGGAAATCCGGGCACTGAAAACAATTATTCTCTTGCTAGATATACTGACTGGAGGAACTCCTTACTGTAAACTTTCCAACTGAATAAAACCCTCCTAGAAGGTGATTTGAAATGTTGAGAAAGTAATACAGGGATAATTTTATTTGCCATGCAAACAATAGTTTGTGAAATACCGTGCTATTTAGAACTTCCTGGAAGAAGGATTCCTCTGTTAAGGAATGTAATAGACACTTTTACACTGCTTTCTAAAGCATCCACAGAATTTGTGAAAGAAGGATATTGTTACTACCAAATCATACAGAATTCTATTGGTTTCCATCCCATTTTCTGCAACATTTTCATAATGGGGTAATCCAACATAAATAGGTTTATTAAGAATGCCCTTTGGCTGAGCTGTCCTGTGAAAAAGCCCATCTCTCTCTATTGATTTATCCCAATGAGTGGATTGAAATTAGGAGACCTGAATCAGAAAATAATTTTTTAAATGGTCAGCAATACTTTAACTGAAGGTATACAAGCAGAGTACCACATTAGCTGCTTAGAGAATGACACATCAGGTATCACTTCTATTAAGTAAAAAGGAGAAACTTTCATCCTTTCGTGTTCAATTCCTGATTTTGAGTTCAACTCTGCACATTCTAAATTCAAGTTTAAATTTCATGACAATTAGAGAATAAAGAGATTATCACAAAAGGATACATACAGAAACCCTCTTTCTGTTTATTCCTTCTACAATAAGATTTTCAATTCCACCCATAGACTCTGAAATGAGTAATACCTCAAATTCATTGTTATAAACTGGAAACAAGATCACAGGTTTAACTGAAGGGCAGGAGGACATGGCTTTCATAACACACATCAGTGCGTTTGCATTTGTATCAGCATACTGTTAAACAACATAAGGGCAGTAAACCATTGCTGCAATGACATTCCTCTTTAATGCAGAGATTCTTTTCATTGTAATATATCTTTGATTAGTTTTAATACAAACCACTAGTCATATTTTTATGTGCTAATGCACACCACACTAGTCAAGACATAAATTGTACTTTGTTTCACTTGTTCAGTAAATATATTGTGTGCATTAAATGTATTGTGTATTTCAGCTCTTCAGTAAATGTATTGTGAATACATTCATAGAAATCAGCATGTTTGCAAACAAATTCCTAAGAGAACAAAGAGATGAAATGATTGAATAGCTTATTTGCAAAAATAGTACCACTGGTGCAATTGTAGTTCTTTTTATTCATTATCTTTCATTATAACTCTTTTTAAATATTTTAAAGAATTAACATGCAAATATTGATAAAATGTGAGATGGAAATTTATCATAGATTATGCAACAACTGCTTTTACTTTTCAAGTTAACACAAATAATACTTTATAATGTGAAACATGGTACTCAATTTAAATTTATTCTAGTTATTAATATGGTCTAGGAAGTGTTCTTTGATTCTGGGCCCAACTGACATGATGCGCCCATACCCATTCAGCTCACATACATACATCCTGCTTACATTTTCTTTCCCTCTCCAAATAGGGAGGGCATTCAAATTGCCTGTTAGGATTAGTTCTAACAGATAACCCCAAACCTACCCGTGTTTTAATCTGGAAAATGCTAGTCTCCGTGGGTTCAAAATATGCCATGGCCTGTGCTAATAATAGTCAAAAGTGTGGACAATTGTGTGTCATTGCTAAGGCCCATGTCTGAGTCCTTTTTATTTTACTGATGTACACTTAGCCTTCCCGAGAATCTTTAAAAAATCAGTAAAAAAATCCCACCTCCCAGAAGTGAGAGAGAAAAAGGTGACAAATCCTAAATACTAGAAGGTTGCACAGTATCCCACAGTAAGCAAGGAACCAATGCAATAGCCCAGTTAGTTTATAGGATGATAGAAAGTAAGACTATTCAATTCATTAAGCATTTTAGTTACAGGCCTTCAACAAAAAGGCTCAATATCCTGTCTTTTCCAGGTTATTGCACGAGTTATCATCAACACGTCCTGTTGATGTCACCTAATAGTATGCAACAGCACTGGAGGCAGCAGGTTTCTAAGACACTGCCTTCTATTTGAAAAAACAATTATACTGGAGTTGCGTAGCATCCCCACCATTTTGATCATGTTAAAGGTTTGAAATATTTTGCTTTAAATAACAGCAACTATGTTAGAAAAATCTGCTTTGCTAACTTTGGGAGTGCTTCTCTTCACTGACTGGCTTAAGTCCTAGGGACAGGCAGTCCTTGTTAGCAAGTGGTGCGAATGTGTGCTCCCTTAAACTGTCATCCCATAGCGATCATAATGCTTCAATTTGTAGGAACTGTTCTGAATAACTCCCCTGATTGTTTCTAGACTTCTAAATAAGGATCCTGATACTCAGATATAATTATATTTGCATTTACCAAACCTTTGCAGGAACCAAATCTTTTAACTTGTCTTTCCTTTAAAATGTCTAAATTTAGTACTTGTGTTAAATGAGGAAAAAGGAAATTATTCTGGAGTAGAAAACATAAAGAGGAAATGAGGCTTAATCTTGCTTTGATAAGGGTTCAAAACTACATCAACTTCAATGAGAATTCTACACGGAAAATGGTTATAGATTTGGATCTCCAAGACTTCGGCACACAGAGAAGTTATTACATTCTTTCTGGGTTCTTCAAAGTTCTTAAAAATTAGAATCACAGAATGTACACAGTTTTCTCAGAAGGCTTGTTACACTCCTGCTGTATTTCTCCAAACCTATTAACTCATGTATTTTTTTGTAAATCTGCTAGAAAAAAACAAAAGATTTTATATTCAATAGGGTATCAGTATTTAGTTTGCAGTAACATAACTGAGAAAATAATTTAAAACAATTAGGCCATGGACAATATAGCTTCCAATATCTGACTTTCAGTTATATTCACAGAAGTATGAAAAATAATGTGTCTGTGTTACTTATGTTAATGGCATTGTGAATCATCAGAAAAAAAGAAAAAAAAACCCCAAACCAGCTCATGTTACATAGATACGTAATTAATGAGTGATACATAAATGAGTTCATGTCTATCAAACACAACCTTTAAGTTTAGAAATTGGCAAGAACACAAGTCAAACACGTGCTTTCACGCTATCTAGTGCGATCTAGTTACTGAATTGCTTCTATCCTGTACTTAAGCAACTGAAAATTGTTTTGGTTTAATGTTGCTAAAATAGCACTTGGCACCCTGATGTATGTCACACTGTATATTATATTAAGCTTTTGATCCTTTCTTTGATGATGACTAATGTGGCAACGTTCACCCTTTCACATCATGAGAATTTAAGATGGGAAAAAGACAAAGGAGGGGCTAATTCACAGCAGCAAAGCTAGTCCCGATAGCTGAGTTATAAAGTGTTTTGACAGAATAGTTCAAAAGTCACATTTAAGTAATTTTTCATTGCATGTTTTATGCTCTGTAACCTATCAACAAAAAAAAATAATCTAGAAATCTTTAAGCCCATGTATGATAAATTGCCTTCAAGATACATACTTCGTCACTGAAGCCAAATAAACTTTGAACTGTTAATACATTTCTAGATTAAGTAATACAAGCCTCCAGGAAGTGTGTAGACCAACTAACTTAAAATAAGCAGAAAGAAAAATTTAAAGACAATTACTATGTCTGGTATTCTGACATTATAATGCCAGCACAGTATACAGCGCTTTTTATCCTAATTTTCAAGAGGTTTTGTTTGCTGTTTAGAAACCAAAACCAAGCTGAACCCCACAGCAAAAAACCTCAAGATTAACATAAAAGCAGAGAGATAGCAAAGAAAGCACCAAATAAAAATCACTTTTTCAAAAACTTCAAATGAAAAAGAAAAGTCAGGTCAGATAAGATTCTACTGCTTAAAAACGGTTATTTTGAATGCTTTTCTAAATGTCTAAGTTATCTGAGGAATCCACATGGAGCTGACACATATGTCACGGACCTCGAAGAGACCCCACACCCTTCCAGAGCAGCAGCTAGCTAGGCAGCCAAATGCGCGGAGACCTTTGGACAGCAATATCAAAAAGCCCTGGTCAGACGACTGAACCACTCCAGCAGTGTCCTTAGGGCACAGTGTCACGATGGAGACTGTAAACCTTGGCTGTGCTAGAGCAACAGCCTATTGAAACTTCAACAAGGGGTGCAGCAGTTACACTGCTCTTGAAGACTTATAACTGGCTCTGAAGGAGGGACGTAGGTTCTGCCTTTGGAATAACTGGTGTCCCAAGTGGTAATGCCAAAAGTAATTTTGGTAATAAAAACATAGAAATGTGCCTGGTGGCATTCTTTATGATCTCTCTCAGTTTCATGCATACAAATGTTGATCGGGGCTGTCTGATAATTAATATCAGACATATAATAACTAAAAAGCTAATATAGTGCTTTTGTAGGTTGACAGATTAGCAATATTGATGGCTGTAGTGCTCCATGTATTTACAGGGTAATACAAAGAGGAAATAGCATTGCAAGCTGCTTAACAGAAAGATCTCTCAGTGCTAACACTGGCTGTAAGAGTATGCCTAATCCCTCCGATGAAATTGATGGTAGTTTTACATTTTGTGGAGCAATTGTGCTGCAGGAATTGAATTTCAGCCACTGGTTTGTTTCACACAGATCACTGAACAGCAAGAAGGCCATTTGAAAACAAATGATTCTATATTCCAGGACCAGTCCCTTGAGCTAACTGAGCTTTTGTGTTAGAATGAAGAGAGAAAACCAAGGAGTGGAAAGAAATACTTAAAAGGATATGAAGGACATAGCCTGGATACCTTGTAATAGTGGAGAATGGTATCCCAGGTGTGATTGTAACACCTGCATCTGTGATGGAGAAGTAATGAGTGACTACTTCCAATAAGCTGTGAAGCTATGTGTGTAAATGAAAAATAACATCTTAATCTCTGTACCAAACTAGTTACAAAAAATGTACTCAGAGTGCTAGAGCCTATACAGTAACTAGGACGGAACTGGATTTAAAAACAAACAAGCAAACAAATAAAAACCCAAAAAATCTAAGTATACATTTTATATTGTGTTTTTCAGGGATCAGTTAAGGATCATTTTATATGCCACTCATTGTAGACCAATTGGAGTCAACTGCATTCAACTTCTGGCCCAGACTCTGGCTTTGTCTCTTATGCCATAATTTTTGGGACTAGTATAAGAGCAACTACATCATCAAGAAATTCACAGGTGCAGGGATTGCCTTATTGTGTGATTGTTATGGTTATTTTGAATGAATGAAGTGACAGAAGCCAAAGAAGATCCACATTCTGTAGCCTTTCATTTGGGGTTGCCCATTTTGAGAAATATATTATGAGTTTTCTTCCCTGATTCCTCCTAATGCCATTTTTAGATCACAGCTTTGTCCTTTCAAAATTGATATGCTTATATTCAGAAAACACTGCTATGCCATCCTGTCAAGGAAATCTATTCTCATCCTGCTTCTCATCTAACAATTCCAAGTGGTAAGTCTGTGCAGAGGTTCTGTGTCAGTGATTAAGGGCACATGCCATAAGCAGTTTAACGCTGAGCAAGATTAATTCCAGAAGTGAAACTCGTAACTGTCTTCGACTCTATACAGGGCATTTTACTTGTGTTGGTTCTCATCATCAATTCCCAATGGAATATAACTATTTTGATAGCCTGTCCAAGAAACAAAGTCTAAGGCACATAAAATTCTGTGGCCTGGCACTTGTTGAATACAGTATTCTAATGATATACATGTAATTATGTAAGTTTGAAAGTCCATTTATGACAGCTGCTGAATAGTAGTTTGAAAAAGAGATATTTGGTTGCAAATAGTTTTTGTTGGTATTTGCATCTACATAATTAGATTAATTAATCTGTACTGACGTAAAATACTTCTGTTTTCTTTTTACCTTTAAGTAATAAATAAAACAGCATACCCTACACAAAATACAAACAGAAAGTTACTGATGCTGTAAAATTCACAGGAACAATAGCTGCACATTTTTTTAAATAGTATTAATAAAAAAATCAGCTCTAACATTACTTATTTCAAAAGTAGCATCTGCAGCAAACTAACAGTATTAGGAACTGAAAGTCTGCTCAATAACGTGCTGTGCCACACTTTTTTCTATTGGTGGCTTGAAAAGTACATTTAGGCGTAGAACCTAAAGCTGTACTAATATTAACCGTCATGGCTCCTTTAATTTCTTAAATGGCTTGACCAGTTTTGTTGTTAAATATGAAATAATTAGATCTGTTAAATCTAAACAGAAACCCCTGATTTCCAAAATCTTTTTATGAAAGAATTTCACAACTGTTAAGATAGATACATTTGGGGTTTTTTAACTGACCTTGCCCTAATGAAAATAGAACTGACAAGAACAAAGTTGAAAGAGAAAGATGTTTAGCAAAGACATAGTAATGTCAGCCTCCATTTTGAAAAGGACAGCAGCCATTTCTGAGTGTGTTGTCACCTGGCAGCTAAAATATGCATAATTATCAGCCACATGAAAGAGAGACACAGATAGAAATACAGGTTATTGACACTTAGGTTAGTGTCACATAGGAGTTTCACATCAAGAATTTTTAGTGTGGTGTGATATATAGGTAAAACAATAGCCACAGCTACCAAGGAAGAGGCAAAATTAAATATTAAAAAAAATATATAATTCTAAAATGAATTCTAAACATTAATTCATTGGGCAACACTTTGAAGTTTAGTTTTACTTCATTAAATAATATGAAAACTAAAGATTTTCCAAAGTTAGCTCAATAGTTCTTCTACTGATTCTCTTCTGTCTGTATATAGATCTCCCAATTACTCTTTAGCTTGCTTAAGTACCTTCTGTCTGTTCTCATTGTACTCTTGCAGCAGTAATTTTGCAGCTGTAATTACAGGGAGATTCTACTTAAAATGCAATTGTAGTTAAACCTGTATATCTCTTGGTGTAAACACAGAATAAGAAGATTTATATTGCTGTAACGTGAAGAAATCTTGGAATCCAGTTTTAGGTGACTAGTTGAAGTAAACATTGCTCATTGCCTAACTAAAATGTTAGATGTGTTCCCAAATGGGAGTGATCCATTCTACCTAAAATAACCACCTAAATTCCCTCTAACGTCCACAGGAGGAAGAAGGTACCTGTAAAAGCAGAGAGTAATCATTCCTTAGGCATCCACTCTCCTTTGACTGCTGGGAACGTAGATATGTCAGAATGGTCCCGTAGGCAGGTACAGGATGAGTCGTCTTCTGAAGAGGGACATCAAATAGAGCAATATAATAAAGCAGCATAGTGGCAGCACTGCCCACCTTTCACATAATAGTCTACTTAATTATTTCTCCTGAAAGCGGAAAAATTCAATTCTGTGCTGTTTTTAACCCGACACTGAATCAAAGCCTTTGCTGTAACCAGCTATCATGGAGTCAAAAAAAACCCCCAAAACAAAACCCTAACCCAAACCCAAACCCAAACCCAAAACCAAACCCAAACCAAACAAAAAAGGCAAAACCAGTAAGGAAGAGCACAGCTATTATGTAGTACATAGGGCAGTCGTTTGGGTAGTCAAAGAGGTCTAAGTCTCTGTTTCACTCTGGAGAATGTTTTTGCTCTTTATTCAATTCTCATTGAATGTAAATTGCATTCAGGGGAGTTCTGTTGGGAGCTCCAGGTCACTATTCTTCAAACACTCCCAAACTTAGGGGGAAAACTCGGGCTTTCCCACATTGTGGAACAGCATTTTTACCATGAGACTGTTTTTCCTAAACACAGTCCACAAAATAGGTGTCTGCTTTCCTAAACCTGAATTTCAGTGCTGTCCTCTTCAAGAAGAAGGCGTCCATCTCCTCAGAACGAGCAGGTCTGATCATGCCTGGGTGACACAATTAGCTTTTAGCTAAAAAGAAGGAATTAACAGGATTAGCTAAACTGGAAAAGCAGGCAGACTGAATAGCTGTTTGACACTAAGTGAGCTTTAGGCAGACATGCCCTTAATGAACTTCACTTTATCTATACATAATCACACATACATCAGCGGACTAGAGAGTTTTTAGAAATGGGAGGATTTGGGGCCTGGGACATATTTTGTGAGACAGGAGAAAAGCTGCTTGACTCTGTCACCTTCCTGCTCCAGAATAATAGCTGAATACTTCTTATCAGTTCTGCACTAATATTAGTAATGGAGATACAAAAGCTTCGTAAGGCCTCTTCCATTTGCTCTGAAAGTGGAAATAAAACTTCACCAGAATTTCATTCTGTCTTCTACCTTCATTAGTCATGTGTTGTAATAGTACTTACAATAACAAACTCATTTGGTTTAATGTAGATAGGTATAACAAACTTTTCACTTTAATTCCTAATTAAATGAAATATTAATTAAATATTAAATACTGTTCAATACAATATAGCTACTTTCTGAAGACCTGTTTATGAAAAGCAGCAAATAAGTCATTTGCAGCACATAGAAGAGGATAGGGGTACTGAAACTAGGGCTTTGTTTATAAAAGATTTGCATATGCTGAGCTTTATTCTTTGTGAGCTGCTCCAGTAACTTCCCTGCAGTAGTTCATGCCATGTAGAACCTTGTGAAAATCTTTGCAGGATTAAGACCTTCCGCATTACAGACAGAATAAGGGTTAAGTAAAAATACATAAAATATTTAGATTACTGGAAAGGATTCAAATATGTAAAGTGCAGCCTTGTCTGCATACACCAGAGGGAAATTGTCCTGTTTTGGGGGGGGGAATATTTGTATGACCTAATGATTAAAGAACTTAGACTTTTTGTTGCCAGTTCTGCTACTAGTTGGCTGTGAAGCATTAAATAAATTTCTTAACCTCTCTCAGCATCTTTTCTGGCTTTTAAAAATGGGACTATAATCGAAAGATTTACTTAATATTTGTCAGTTACTTTCAGATTTTAAAAAAGAAACTACAATAGAAATAGGAAGAATTACGATTATCACCTCTTTCTATTATTACAAGAAGTAAACAGAAAATTACATTAATTAACTTTTTATTTTAAATTTTATGTATTACATCACTGACATATAATTTGTCCTCATTTTCAAAACTTGAAATGCAACTCAAACATTCTGAGGGTCTGAAAAAATTAAATCCTGAATATTTGATTCTTTAAAGTCAAAATAGTATGCAACATTGTTAGAAACTGTTGATTCACACACTAGAAACAAGTTTGCATCAGAAAATGCAGTTCAGAAAAGCACGAAGGAACACAGTACTAATTTGATATGATTACAGATTGAAATTCAAGGGGGAAATTAGTGTAGCCTAATTTGCATTTTGAAATGAAAATGAACTTTATAGATTTTTTTCCTATTAGCTTTGAGAGAAGAAAAGTGCCTACATCTGTACCACATTTGCAAACCCTTAAATCAGATAACAAGAAACATTGTTTTAACCAGTAAAACAATCTATTAATTTGTGACATAATTAAATATGCATATTCTGTAAGAGCTCAAAACTGTAAGCATGTTTAATGAAATTTAAATGGCATTTATTTTGCAACTCCAGATATGTTATTAATAAACTGAGTAATTTCAAACTAATTTACATAGTATGTGAATATAATTAAAATCAAACCTTCATTAAAAAGTCACAGGAAATCTTTAATTTCTGAAGTATCTTAAGGAAGCAATGAAGTTTATTTCAAGAATAATCCCAACAATGGCCAGTAATACCTATGAAACTTACTTAACATGAAACTTTATACTGCACATGTCAAGCTACGCTAAATACAAAAAATAGTTTTTAAATATTTTGATAACCCATGACCATAATTTTTGCTGTCCAGACATATTCTCAAATTTTGATTTTGTAGTTGAGATACATTTAACTATCTGATTGAAAATATCAAATAGTAAGAGTATCAAGAAGTGTCCAGTTTCTAAGATTTCAATTTTTTTTTAATTGCTAATATTTGAGATGCATGAGAACTCTTCCCTGCCCCCACCCCAGCATTTCCTTTGCACCTATTCCATAAATAAATAAATAAATAAATAAATAAATAAATAAATAAATGCAGAAGATCTTTGATTTGCTTAAAATTCCCAGAGTTTGGACTTTAAAAAAATATTAAATGAAGGATGATTCATGACAAGGACATGAATGTTCACAAGAAAGTTATAAGCTGACATACTGCTCCTGTGTGTGTAAAATGATTATCTTTTTGTCATCGTTACGAAGAAAGAGAAATTCATTTGGTAAATAAATCATTCTTTCAAATCATTCCTCAGATTAATGAAATGAAGGTCCCTCAGGTCACTGAAATTCTGCTGGCTCAGTCAGAAAAATCATAATAAATCCAGTAATAGGAATAATGCCTTCAAATTGTGTGCTAACACAGTTTTCAAGGTTTCCCTTCATACATGCAGTAGAATTAATTAAACTCTCAGTACGTTTGCATACTATTTTAGGTGTTTCTGTCATTACTGTTTCATGTTTAAGAGATGAAAACCTGACACTAACTCTTTACGTGGCTCTGTGAGAAGAAAAAATAAAATGTTTATTGTTTGTTTCTTTGTCTTTTGGTCTCCTGGTGTTTCTCTACAGGTGCCCATGAGAATTTTGTGCTTTGTGCACTTAGCATGCACAGACTGGAGGGACTCCAGCTTGAGCTGTCTCTGGAAATAATAGTAGTGAACAGGAAGGGCAAGGAAGACCTGGAGTGATGACAGACTAATGGGCCTGGCATAGCGTAAGTGGAACCACAGCACAAAGTGCAGTACATCATTACTTTATGGACAGGAGTTCAAAATCATACACAAAATCTATCAGTTAGGAAGTGACAGCTGAAGAGACTACAACCAGTAGGAAATAACAAAATTGTTCAGACCTTTCTGACTTCTATTCATTCTGTTCTGCTCTCAGATCTTTACTCGCTCTGCCTGATTCAAGGAAGGTTTGGATAATGAATTTCTGCCTCCAAAGGTCTTTCAGATCTCAAAATGTGAAATAAAATAACTGGAGACAGTTGAGATGCACTTACTCCAGAGTCTAAACACCTGCAAAGCTCTTAGTTTGTTCCAATTTATAATATTGCTTTGAACTTATCTATAACATCAAATAGTATGAAAGTAGAAAGGATAGCAAACCAGTTGCCTTGACGTGATTTTATCTTTTGGTTTAATTTGCTTTCTTTGCAGTCTTGATATCAAATTCTCTTTTGAAATCAAAAGGGACACATTTCAGATTGAATAGATTTATTTTCTATTGTAATACTGTTTGGCACAGGACAAGTTATTACTGAGAAACACTAAAAGAAAAAGAGAGATGCCCAACAGCATTGCTGTGTTTAATGGTTTGTCAGCGTTTCTATTATGAAGCCTATATTTGATATTTTTCTTATTCTGTTGCCTTGATACAAGGAACTGAGGATATTTGCTGAGATGTAGTTTATTGAGACAGAACAAAAAGTGTGACAAATGGTAAATTGATTTTGACATTAAAGAGTCAGAGATAACAAAATTATAAAATGTTTATTACTAAATCTTTACTCACCAAAAACACTATGAAGTTTTCTCACAAAGAACAATGCTAGTGGAGATGAAACATACATTTGTTCTAACCTCACAGTTACTTGTTATTATAACTAGCATAAGTAAAACATTATGGATTCAAAGTCCAGAAACTTACCCTATGTATTCTGTATTGACTTCTACCTACTGTAAGTTAAAATCTGTATGGCAGGCCTGGTCTTGCAGCCACTTTAATGTGCAGTTATCTTTAGTATCTAACAACATTCTTTTCACTTGTAAAATTAGGTACGTGAATAAAAGTTTGCAAGATGGAGAATTCAGTGATAGACAGCTATATTAAATGCTGTTTCTGTCTCAACAAAGTATGAATGTCCTGTAAGCCCAGTCATTATTAAGAAAAGCCAACACTGCAGATGTTTATCTGGTAAAAGCAGATTTATCGTGTCCCAAGGTATGAGTTATATAAAGTACTTATGTGTGCAAGTGTATAATATAAATGTATTATTATGGTAAATATTTATTTACACAAAATTTCCAAGATTACTGTTTGTATTCCCATTGTCTGTAGAGCCCGCAGAACCAGGAACTGAAGGTCATCACTTCCTCAGGGTCTTTCTCTCATATCTATTAACACAGTTATAAAGAGAAGATTTTATTATTTTCATTTGAATGTCAATGCTGCTTGCTTTGGGCTTATGTGCATGGGATCTTTATACCCAGTAGGCGGACTGTAAAAAAAAGCCTCAATAGTCGCATATGAGTGTGAAAGAAGAATAGAAAGGAAGCATACAAACACTATGATCGTGTCCATACCCATCTGCGAATGTACCACACAAAAAAAAGGAGCAAAGCATCGTGTACTTCGTTTCGTTTGCACACTTGTATTGGGTGTGGGTGGTAAGGGGCTGGTCACAGCGGTGGCCTCTCTGAGAAGAGGTCAGGGGCTGCCCTGTACTGGCCACAGACAGTCCCAGCCAATTCCAAAACAGACCCACTGAGGGACACAGCTGAGCCCATCAGCCAAGATGGTGGCATCTCTGGGAAAATGCACTTAACAAAGGGCAAAATTCCACGCAGGCAGTGACGATTGAAGAAAAAATGTGAAGTACTATGTTCCCTGTGCAGTCAGCTCAGATGGCTTAGATTATGGTAAAATCCCTGGTTCCTCACCTTTCCCCTGGGAGGGCTCTAAGCCGATGGGAGCTCCTAATTGTAAACACTCACAGAGACAACACAGGTAGAATTTAACCCATTTAAATTAAGGTATGTCTAAGATTATGTCCTTTGCATGGAGCTACCTGACCTTCTTTTAAACTATTGTGCAAGATTATTGGTAGTTATTGTGGCTTTTGTGGAAACATCATTCATGGTGCTGTAAACAGTGACAACTAAAACATACACACCAGATTTTATTATTTCATTCACTGTTAGGAAATAGATTGTATCCCATATAAATATTTTATCATCCAGAAAAAGCTGTTAGCAATGCTAGTACGTTCATTTACTATGGTATTTTTTACAATTTTAATGTAAATCTATTTTTTTTCCTTGCAATAGCACTCTATAATATTTATTTCAAGCCATTTTATGGATGGATAAAGTTTGTCCTTTATTTCTACTATGTGATGTTATCATTTGCTCTCTATTTTGTCTTATCTTTACTTTCTAATGTGTTAATTTTTATTTTCCTGTTAGTGGGGGTAATACTTTATAGATTTATAGTTACAGTTACATTAACCTTTGAAATTTAAGTGTTATAATCTATTTAATTTTTTCAAGACTTATCAGTAAGCAGAACTGATTAATTTTCCTACAGAGGTGCTGAGAGAAAGTTTTTACAACACAGTTAGGGATTCACTTCCATAGCTACTATCTCCTGATAATAGCACTAATTTAAAATGGGAGTGCTCTGCCAACATTGCCCTTGAAAACATTTGCAACGTTCTTCATCTTCAGGCTGTTAACAATGTCCTTTCATGGCTCATTTTACTCAATTTAACATCTTCTCCAGATACCATTGACCCTGGCATCATTTTACATCATCTTAAGCACCTTGTAAGTCTCACTGGCACTGTTTTAGCCTGGCTGATATCTTTATCTAACTTGACCATAACAGTGTAAATTAATTACTATAGTATCTTTTTTTTTTCCTGAGCTTGTTTTTGATTGCTTCAGGGATCTAGACTGTATACTATAATTTTTGTTACCTATATATTCCTACTTCCTCATATTTTTGTTATGGTTAATAGTATGCTAAATGAGAAACACTTGTTTTCTGAACTTAGTGTTGATTCTTCTTAAACTTCATTTTTTACTGTACTGTCTTTGAAAATTGAAAATTATATAACAAACTCAGCATAATCAATTGTTTATAAATGGCATAGAATTTTCTATTTAGCAATTTTCAGTTTGGTTTGCTTCTTTATTTGATATCTGTAGTCAGAAGTATACAATAACCTAAACAGAGACAATATATCCTACTGGGAACACTGCAGGGAATTAATTGACGTTATCTCTGAGTTATTTCCAAAAGAAAAGCATCTTCCTGGAATTTAATGGTTCTCCAGGGATCCATCGAGTTCTGGACCCAGGTGTGTTCCCATTCAGTGATATCTTCTGTCACCCCAGAATTCAGAGCTCACATAGTGTAATTTAGTGCATGGTCACATACTTAGTCTTCCTGTTACATTAGGTCTTCATATCCTTTCTCAATAATGATTCTGTGAGCACATCCCCTGCCAACGACTTCCACCCTGCTGAATGGAACCAACTCCAAAGTTTGATTAAGATGGAAATAACTCATGTCAAGGACAAACAAGTTCAGTAGTGACCCCTGGCCAGAGGATTTGGCTCTGCTTTTGTCTTGTGGATCAAAGAACTCTCAGATACCAGACTTCTTTTTCCTACACATGCATTTATAGAGAATAAACATTTTCCTTCTAGTCTTTTTCTGTACGTTTAGCAGATTGACTCTTACAGGCCCAACTTAAAACCCAGCGGGAAGCAGTGGGAAGTTTTTTGACAGGGCTGCTAGGTCCCAAACAATGCCACTGACATGTTTGAATGTAAAGTTCACTCCCATTGACCTTAGTTCATATGCACAGATTTTCCAGCTAATGTGGGGTACGTCTGTTTATCTTAAGTCACAAGTCTCTGAATTTCACCCTTGAAACTTAGTTAACTGGGTAGTTACACTGGCTACGTGTTAGTGCGTGTCAGCTGGCTTCTGTGGCAAACCGTAAGTGCAGAAGAGAAGATGATACGTCCTCAGAATATTTACATACCATAAGGAGCCTGGATCTTCCTCTGGCTCAGGAGTGGTAGCAAAGACAACAGTGATACAGCCATTTTCACATAACTTCTTTTCATTTATACTCCCCTCCTGTCTAGTTTAGGGAGGTTGCTGCTCTCCATTCCTAAGGATCCACACATAGGATTTTTTTCACGTAGCATACTGAATGCTGAGATATCATACTTTTGGCTCCTGGTTTTAGGGCAAACTGTTCGTAACTTCTTTGTAATGCTAAGCCCTTGTCTCCAGGCATTCTAGTTCATTCCTGAACTTTTTTCAGTATGAAAAGGAGTAGGGGAAAAGAAGTTCTAAGCAACAGATTGAAGGAAGAGTAGGACAAAGGATGTGACAGATGAACTGAAGAAGTGACTGCAGAGGAAGAAGGGAAGAAAGAAATTGGTATAAGAAAACATGGAATAAAAAATAAAAGAGACAAAGTTAAAATGGCCATAGCTGAGCATTTCTAAATGAAAAACAAAGATGGTTAAAAAGAAATAAGAAAGATTAGGGAAAATCAAAGTAAAAAAAAAAAATCTCGGAGAAGCAAGAAAAGAGGATTATGTGCAACAAGTAAGTGCAACTTCTAAAAAATTTTATTTAGATAAAATAAAAATAAGCCATGAAATTAATAATAGCTGTTAACTGCATTATCGCCTTAATCAGGACTTCTTGCATTAGTTGAAATATTGGTTTTATATGTGATTAACTTCTCTCTTACATTTATCCAATAGTTTTTAGCATATTCGTGTTTGTGTCAGATGCCAATTTCAGAGTTTCTCACGCTGCATACAATTATTTGGCAGCTCAGCTTCCTCTTTTGTTACTTTTTTTTCCCCCTTTCCATCTCTTGAAACTTACGTTTCTTCCTTTGCCAGTTAATCCACCTGCCACTCTGTCCTCCTCTGTCGGAAAGCTAATGGTAACGTGGGAGGAAACATGGCAAGAAACACTCTCTTGTAGGTAAGGAAAAGGGAAAGGAAGACAGCAGAAATGGTAGTTAGTGGGAACTGTATGTACCATGACACTGAGCCCATAATTCCTCCCTTACCTAAACCTTACAACAAAGAATCAGCTCAAGTATCCCTGCACTGTGCTATTGCAGCTGCAAGCACTGCTGGGTACGATGGAGGGGCACAGAAGCAGTAAGAGTACAAACCAGACAAGCTCATAGCATTTTGGACTATATGTGTATGCATTTGGGAATGGCAGGAATGAGTGCTGACCTTGTTTAATAAAGGAGCTGCAACACATTAAGCATTCATTATGCCTTATTAGTTTATTACTTCCAGAGATAGCTCAGGTCTAAAAGCCACTGACACCACTCCACTGTGTTCCTAGAATGAGGAGCATGAAGGAGAATGGCAGAAACAGGTCCAAACGCACCATCAGTTTCAAAGTTGTACAGCTTTTTAGCTCTGGTTCACTGTTAGCTGTGCTTGTCCATGGTCTCCAGAGCACCAAGTTCTGAGCGAGCTTATTAGGTCAGTCACAGTCCTAGGCAAGAGCTGGCTCTGTGTATTTTTCCCGTGTCCCACGTAATGAGCTCTTCTGACTGTGGAGCTTAGGAGAAACAGCTGAGTTGCTCTGCAAGAAGCTGTCTGAGCCCTGCAAGCTGGGACCGAGGCAGAACTAACAAGCCTTGCTAAAATGAACCTGACTATATTGGGATGTCTCCACACCTGACTCTACAGTTCTTTTGGGTCTGGGAATGTAATAAAATTGTCTTTCGTATGGTGATGGACGGTTTTATTCTCTACTCGTGGCTTATTACATGCTCATTGTACATTTTCTTAACAACAGGAATAGTTGGGTGGTAGAGAATAGGGCTGCCTGTTTTGCCCCACTGTGGCTACAATAACATTAGCTGTGCTGTTTCACGGCTGGTTAGCACCCCTCTTGCTAAGAAGTGGTTCTTCCCTCTTCTTCTTTAGCCCTTGATCTCTTTCTTTGGGTACTAATGTTTCTGTGCCTGCAAGGTAGCTGAATCAGATATGGCTGAAAAGAAATCTCTCTTTTTTTTTTTTTTTTTTTTCCTTTTTGGAGGGCTGTGTTTCAGCTGGGTCAGTTCCTGGATTTCATGACGGCCTAAGTGCTGGTGACAGTGTAAGGGAGGTAGATAGCAAAGTACAGCAGAGGAGACTTTGCTTGCCTTGATTATGAAACTGCATTTTTGGCTAACGGAACCCCCTTCTGGTTCAGCTGAAAGCAATCACCTGTGTTAGGCTTGGGAAACCTCCGGGTATTCAGGACAGGCTGAAAGGTAATAAGTAAGATAGCAGGGAAGACGACTGCAACAGAAGCAGCGATCAGCCACCTCTTGAAAGTGCCCACTTGCCTGCTTGCATTAGGAAGTAAACCCAGAGCTAAGAAATGTGTCTTGAACATAACAATAAAAAAGATCCAGTGACCTGGAAAGCAGTATGTGGAATTTAGGCAGCCTTAAAGAAACCATGAAAACTGCTGGACTGAGGAGAGTACTGATGAGAAGAACCCTTCCCAAGAAGATGTAGTGGGCAGGAGGAATCGCTTTGTTGTCCAACCTATTGTTTTGTCTTATCTAGAAGATGAGTTGTCTCAATTTTAATGAGTTCCTTTGTAGCAAAACCAGATACATCTGACAACTATAAATTCCAAATGCATTAATCAGTATACAATTTACCTTGTATCGAATACAAATATATGCAAGCTAAAATAGTGCAGCCACCAGTGCTATGTATTTCGTAACACTATATTGCCATACCCAAACAAATTCCATAAGCATTGTACGTAAGTATGTGAGCCATGTCACCACAAAAGAGGCAAACAATGGAGTGTATGGTTGTATGTGGGAGATTTCCAAGTAACAAAAGTTGCAGAAGACAGCAAAAACACAGGTGACTGTAAATACTCAGGACATCGTGCTGAAAACACAAGAAGGATGAGCAAGACAAGCAGTACAACAAGAAGTTGAGATGCTCCTTTTAGGGAGGGAGGGTGAGAAGCGTAAAACCCTAAGGGTGACTCAGGGAAGATGGAAATTAAAAAAGATAAGCCTGTTTCTGTTTGAAATTATCTCATTAATGAGTTCTCAGGTCTGATCACCTTGACTCCTGCTACTAAGACCCACTGTTGACCATAGCCATCAATACTAACTATATGACACCAGCACCATGGTATTGCATACTCACAGGTAATTTGGGATACAATTGTTAACGACTAACAGTTTTACATATGTAGAGATGATGATTAATAATGTGTAAGAACAAACCAATAGCATGAAATATGTTGTTAATCAGTGAATTTAGTAAAGTTCTGTTTTAAAGTTTAAAACTTGCCTGATTCATTGTCTTCTAAACTCTCCCATGAGAATGATCTCCAATTCCTTAACTGGTATATGTATATACACACATACACTCAGCTGCAGCATCTTGTTCTAAGTTGTGTTCTATAACAGAATTATTTTATAACTATATCATAAACACATAATTTTGTATACATTTACTGTAAATGAAAATATATATTACTTTATATAACTCCTAGCTTTGGAAATTTTAAGTTCTTTGGCATCTCTTGGCATAATCATTTTAAATAAAAGGTAAAGCTAATAACACATTGAAATTCTATATTCCCATTTTGGGGAGATATAAATGTGTGCAGTATATGTACTAACTGAGAAACACATACTCCTTGAGGCCAGATAAATTTTCTTTCACGGCTGTATCTAACCTCTGAACTACTACAGTTGGTCAGCTCTGGTTTAAAGAGCATTTCAGCTCAGTCCATATGTCTAAACTGCTGGAAAAGTAAAAAAAAAAATGCTAAAAATATAGCAAAAATCAAAAGTAAACAGAATCACAGAATCATAGGATAGTTGAGGTTGGAAGGGACCTCTGGAGGTCATCTGGTCCAATCCCCCTGCTCAAGCAGGGCCACCTTGGGCCAGTTGCCCAGGACCATGTCCAGACAGCTTTTGAATATCTCCAAGGATGGAGACTCCACAACATCTCCAGGCAATCTACTCCAGTGCTCAGTCACCCTCACAGTAAAAAAGTGTTCCCTGATGTTCAGAGGGAACCTCCTTTGTTTCAGTTTGTGCCCGTTGTCTCTGGTCCTGTCACTGGGCACCACTAAAAAGAGCCTGGCTATGTCCTCTTGCACCCTCCCTTCAGGTATTCATATATATTGATAAGATTCCCCCTGAAGCCTTCCCTTCTCTAGGCTAAGCAGTTCCAGCTCTCTCAGCCTTTCCTCATAGGAGAGACGCTCCAGTCCCTTCATCATCTTTGTGGCCCTTCACTGGACTGTGTCCAGTAGCTCCATACTTCTCTTCTACTGGGGAGCCCACAACAGGACACAGTACTTCACGTGTGGCCTCACCAGTGCTGAGTCAAGACTGTGCTGTATTCTGTTTTATTTTTGTGTCTCTATCACGTCATATAGTATCTGTCCAACAAGAATTTTCTATTTGTTCTGTATCAGCTGGTATTAGTATTACGCCTCCCCATGAACTTCCTTTTCTATATAATCTTACCATAGGAGCAAAAGATCCAGGTTACAAATTTACATTTTCTCTTAGTTATTTCTTCAATGGTAGACGTGTTAACTGTGTTAGGTTACAGCAAACTGTTCCTAGCCTACTCAAAAAGGAATGTTTTCCTTTTTTTACAAATCAGTTTCCAAAGTCAGCTATGATCAGAGAACATATATTAACAAGAAAGGCCAGAGGAAAACATTTTCAAAAAGAGAGAGAAAAAAGGTTTCTCCCTCAAGGACTGATAGTAAATGTGAAGATTTTTGACAGTTCCAGGACAAATTTTAGTGTCTTGTCTTTGATAGGCAGTGTCCCCAGTCAATCTGAGATCCAGCTGGATAGAAACCTGTCTCAGCTGGTGATTAAAGTTTCCTGTCTTCTCCTAGTAGCATTACTAAGTGCAGAAAACAACTGACAAAGAATCAAACAAAGAATCAAAGCCTTATTCCAAGACTGTCTAAGTTACACTGTTAAACTTGAAAAAAAGCTTTGGCTATTCACCCAACAGACTAAGAAGATGGAGAATAAATTTTTTTTTTTTTTTTTTAAAAGGAGAGATACAGAACAAACATAGTAAAGGCAACTGAAGAAAAAGGTAAATCCCTTTGAATTACTCTATGGAAATAACCCAGCAGAAAGGGGTTTTTGTTTTCATTTGGTGTCATTTTTCTTTCTCTCACCTTCTTCCCCTCAAGAACTAGGTCAATTTGAAATGAAGATGTGTATTTTTTCATTTTAGAAATACAAATATATAATTTGAATTGTGCAACTACTCTAACAGTATGCCAGAAAACCGATGGAGCTCTTGTTGTACGTATGAGTACTTTTCAGGAATCATAACAAAGTTATCTAGAAGGTGAAGGTGGAAGAAAAAAATAAAAATCACTGGGCCCTGGTGAGAATGCCTTGGCTAGTGGCTGCCGTAAGTTGTCAAAGAAGGAAAAGGAAAATATAAGAACAAACCAATCAGACATAGTTGGTTAGACTTGGGAAACTTTCAGAGCAAGAATAGGACATCATAAAAATCTGTTTGAAACTGCCAACATAAATTGTACGATTTAGGATGCAGCTGTCACACTGAATTTCATGGGAACATGTTGGTTTCATTTT
Source organism: Sagittarius serpentarius (assembly GCA_034782735.1). Taxonomy (NCBI): domain Eukaryota; kingdom Metazoa; phylum Chordata; class Aves; order Accipitriformes; family Sagittariidae; genus Sagittarius; species Sagittarius serpentarius. The sequence goes on from JAVKLA010000008.1 coordinate 8,743,657, forward strand.
AACTGAAAATGTTACTGATTCCCAAGTGGCTAATGCCAAATTCAGAAGAAGATTTGAAACTCTGCTTGCTGTTGGTCCTGAGCTATTGGATGTTCTGTTGCTTCTGTGCATGTGTAACCATCAACTCCATCAAGCTTTCCTCTATGCTATTGTATTTGATTAAGAGGAGCAGGTGTCCTGGGTTCAGCCAGGATAGAGTAAATTTTCACAGGAAAAACTGGGAAGGGGGCACAGCCAGGACAGCTGACCCAAACTAGCCAAGGGGGTATTCCATACCATGTGACATCATGCTCAGTATATATATTGGGGGAGGTAGCGTGGCAAGCTCTCTTTTTCTTTGGTGGTGGAGCATTAGGTTCCAGGTGGTGAGCAACTGTATTGTGTATCACTCGTTTTGTATTTTCGTTCATTTGTACTGTTGTTACTATTGTAATTTCTCTTGGTGTTGTCCCAGTAAACTGTCCTTATCTCAAGCCCCGAGGTTCTACCTTTCTTTGTCTCTTCCCCGATTCTCCTCCCCGCCGCTCCGGAGCAGGGCTGGGGGGAGGACGGAGCGAGCGGCTGCCTGGTGCTTTGTTACCGGCTGGGCTCAAGCCGCGACAGCAGGTAATCCAAATAATTACTCAACAGAACCGTCAGGAAGACGGTGTTTTCAAGTTTGCTCCCAAGCACAAAAAATTATGTTGGTATTCAGCTTGAAAACTTCGTTCTAACCTCAACGTACCGTATTGCACAGAAGGCTACATCTATGCTGGAAAATAAAAGAGGGATCAATTACTGACCTCAAAGTCAAAAAGGTCTGGACTGAATACTAGGTCCCGATGCAGCAGATGAGTTTCATTCACACTTTATAGCAGTTAGCCCTAGGTCTTTTCTAGGTGCCAAAAGGCCCAATGGCATAATCATTATTTATCAGTATTTTTTTCAGTTACAAGTACTGAAAAAAATGTTAGGACTTTACTGTAACTCACTGCAGTGTGAAACAAAGAATATCCTCGGGGTAGGGTGGCACATCAGAGCATGTAAGAGTGTTTGAGAGTAGAAAGCCTGCTGAGTCAGTGTGAGGGGACAGGTTAGGAGCAGCGCTGGTGCAGCCTTATCCCTGTTGCTTGTCCGAAGCAGTTCCTTTGGTGAACAATTCCACAAGGCCTGTTCAGTTGCTGCGTGGGGCAAAAGAGCTGACCTAAACCAGCCAAGGACTAACATCTATGTGCATGACAAGGGCTCTAGTGATCAAACTTGCTCCCTGACCCATACTATTAATAGTGCAGACATTTCTGTGTTTGTAAAACAGTTTACTAAGTATTATAGACTAACTACATGAGAATCACAAACACAAGTAATTCTGGCTTCGCTTAATTAACTGCAAGGAACTACAAATGCTCAAAAGCAAAATAAAACATGGTGAGACAGAGATCACTGTAATTTTTTAGCTAACACAACTTATCCCAAATAAATAAGAAAAAAGTTAAAGCAGGATTTGGAATAATCTCATCCTGATTTGCTCTATGTCATTTAAATGGAAAACCAGCATTTCACTTTCAGAGGAATTATTTACATAAATCACTGCTGCTAAATGGTTATATAGCTGGAAGTGAAAAATCATGAAAATTAACTTAAAATGTAATTTTGTTTATTTCTTCCCAATCTCATTCAATGATTTGATCAAAATGCAAACGGCTATTGTAGTCCTTCTTTTCTTTAACATATTCAAACAGATTTGGCTAAAAGTTATAGCAGACCGTGGGTTCCATTCAGAACAGAAAGATGATGCCACCAAGTCAGAGAATCAGTGCTTCACTTTCTGCACCTCAAAAATAGAATCCAGAATCTAAATGCTGCTGCCTACATGCCTTATTCAGTGCATGAGGAGGGTTTTATGTCTCAGACTTGTCCAAATGATATAGTAGACATTAGACGGATTAGAGGTAGCCAAGAAGAAATGCTAAGCATGCACGCTTGTTTGAAATCCTACCTCCTGAGAGGTTAGGCATTTAAATTATTTGGGACAATCTACCTTGAATCATTTTATTATAATGAACACTTGTAACTGTTCTTGCAGAGAAAGGAAGTTTTCTCTCCAGTTTCAAAAAAGGCAGTGCATACCTCTATTCTTTTCATTCCCTAGTATCAATATGAGCATGAAGTGCAAGGTCTGGTTAAATTGCTCCTTTCTCCTGTGTATTGGAAAAAGGAGAATTCAAGGTTATGCTTATATCTTCCCTGTTTAGGCTGAGATCATCAAGAATAGACTGAGGACTGTCTATACTTCTTCTGTGGATGAGCATACAAAATTGATGGGACCATGAAGAGAGAACACAAGAAAAATCCTGTGCATAACCTAGTAGGTAAGGAATTCATCCGAGAAATAGGTGTTCTTATATTTGCTCCAATGAGTTTTCTTTTTTATTTTTAATTTAATATCTGTATAATAAGAAATGCAGTTTGTGTCTCTCATTGAGATCAAAACAAAAATACCTAAAATGAAAATCCCACGTAACGTTCCATTTCATAACGCCTTTGAAAATTTTTTCTCATGTTTTGTCTTTTCTGGAAAAATAAAGATGACCTACTAGGTCAAGGAAAACCACAAAAGTTACAACTGTATGACAGTAAACAACATCCTAGCATACAATTAGCTAGAGAAGTGACTCAAAAGTTCTGGCAGGCTTTGTTTTAGGATTTTGGGGTGGTTGGGTTTTTTTTGAGGTGATACAATAAAAAATAAATCTAGGAGAGAGGAGCCCAAATACATTCACTTTCAAGCAAAAACTTAATTTAGACCTGGAGAGGTTAGAGAGAGGAAGAATTGTAAATAGTGTAGGACCAAGTAAGTGGACTGTGGGCCAGCAGCGCTTGTCATGAAGAGTGCAAAGTAGCAATGTGATTTTCTGTTAATAATTAATCCTGTTCAAAAACAATAGGCAAATATTTACAGCTATGTGTTAGAGGCACAAGCACGTATGCAGAAGGCAATTAAAGTGCAAAGCCATTTAAAGATGAAAATAAACACCTGCATATTTCTTGCATATCTCTAACAGAATTTTGTTTTGTAAGGTTCTACTGAGAAACAACACTCAGTCCTGCCCAGGCTAATAAGCTGTGTGCCAAATCTTACAGAAGGTTCCTGTAACTCAAAACTGCTTAGAAGATTTTAGCAAAATTTTGAAAAATAATACAACTGGAATACATCTGAGCATTGCAGACAGAAGAAAATAACAAACCTGGTTTTAAGAGTTAATAAAGAAATGTACATATGCAATACCTGTGAAGGGTAGATTTTCTCATCTATGATTTGATTTTTCCCCGTATTAGGACAAAAAGTAACTACAGTGAGGAATGTTCTTTATCCTATAAACAGTTGCAAAATTACTTTTTTTTAAGGATTTATGAACTATTCTATTTCTGCCAAATCTTAAAACATTCTTTTATGTTCCATTCCAGCTATTCTGGAACTGTAGAAGATGACAGATTAGAGCCTATTTAGATGCATCAAAAAAAAAAATCCAAACCGCACCTGATTTCAGGAAGAAAATGACCTAGTATGGCCCAGACACTAGCTTGGACAAGTTATGTTTCATATGCAAGATAAGTCTAATTTATGTCCTGTTCATTAATATGCAAGTTTAGATAAGGAGGTCCTCATATTGGGTTAGAAAGCTGAAGAATTTCCAGAGTATTTGTAAGAATTACTTTTTTCTTTTCCTTAGTAATGAACCATTGTCATGAAATGATAGTATTTTTTTCCTTATGTTTTCACACTAAAGTTTTATTTTTCATTGATTTCTCAATCTGATGATAAGCTATCTTGCATTGCTTGCAACTTAATCATTTCCCTTCTTTTATTGATCCATATAATTCTATGGTGATTTCAGGTATCTATTAATGGCTGATAGAACAGAAGACTTTGACCATTCTTAATTTTCTCTTTAAATAACAGAATATATGACTTTAACTGGCATATAATCTTGCACATTACAGTAATAAAATGGAGACTAGACTCTTTGATTGAAACATTATGTGGAGATGAAGTGGTAAATGAAATCAAATCACCTCCTGAGAAGTGAAATCTTTACCTTGAAGGCAGCCTAAAATGTTGTCACAGAATGTTAACAGGAAGTAATGATTGTTTCCAGAATTCCTACAACACAGCAGCACAAACCACTCAGAGTTCAGCCATCTGTGGTACTAGTCCTTGAAAAACTCTTTTACTGTCAAGAGATGCGATATAGTCAATTTGTGATTTGAGCTGCAGTTACAACCGTATTCATTTAAAGTCAAATGAAGTAATTCCCTGTGAAAACAATACGAGGAAGTACTGTCTTTCTACAATATAGAGTTTTGATGTTATAAAAATTTTTCCTTATACTAGGTTTTGAACAAATAAATACTTGTACTTCGAACACAAGAAAAAGGTCATACCCAATAGTGTATTTACACACATTCTTAACTTGTAATATTTGAGTAGCCTTATTGAGTTCAGCAGGACTATTCATGTTCCTACTGTTCAAAGCTGTTTTTTTCTTCTGCTGAGCATAAGAACATAAAATCAGAATGCTGGTAAGATTAAAATTGAACCTATTAGTGACATTACTGGAAATGGTGGCAGATGATTAAAAAAATATTGTAACCCACAGAAGATGTACAGACTGATCCTGCACATCATACATCTTTCCAGTTTGTGGAAGTCAGAGGTTTCTTGTTTTCCTGAGCAGGATTTTGCATTTTGCCCCCTGTTTCTAATAGCCACTTGCATTTTTCTGTCATGAATTTGTCTACTTATTCCTTACTTGAATTCATATATGCTTTTAGAGTTCACAACATCCTGCAACTGTGAGTTCTACCTGAATTACACACTGTGTGCAGCTTCAGTGGGGATCGGTGTTTAGCTCCTTCTGTCTGCACAGAAATCTTATCCCGTGTATCTTACTGAATTGAAGACAGACTTTGGTGGTCTTTGCTGAAATTTACTGAGCCTGACCTTTGACAAGTTACCTATACCTGGATAAACAATGTACAGGAAGAGAAAGAAATATACTTGTACTCTTTCTGTATATAGGTGGGATTGTAAACACCCTGAATTGATGATAAATTCACATATATACAGCAATGGTCTATTTTTTTTAAATGTGCTGCTTATACTTTTCTGTTATTATAATATTAACATTCAAATTGTGATAGACTTTTACTGATAAAAGAATGCCTTGTTCAAAGGTTTCTCAACCACCTATTGATTGGGGTTCCTTAGTTTTTGTTTGGCAATAAAAGAACCAGAATTCTAAAGAGTACTGAACATGTTTCTTCTGAAAAGAAGAGATGCCTCTTGAATATAGATCAAATTCAGCAGTGGATGATGTTTACCTCGACTTTGCTAAGGCGCGTAGCACTGTCTTGCACAACATCCACAAATATAAGCTGACAAACTGTGAGTTATGTAAGTACACAGTGAGGTGGATTGAAAACTGGCTGAACGAGCAGACTCACTTGATTTTGATCAGTCCAGGTGGAGACAAGTCACTGGAGATGTATAACCCAGGGGCTGATACTGGCGCCAATACTGTTTAATATCTTCATTAACAACCAGGATGCTGGGTCAGAGTGTACCCTCAGCAAGTTCTCACAGATGATACATAACTGGGAGGAGTCGCTGACAGACGGTTGTGCTGCCAGTCAGGGGGACTTAGACAGGCTGGAGAAATGGACTGGGAGGAATCTCATGAAGTTCAACAAAGGGAAATGCAAAGTTCTGTACCTGGGGTGAATAACCCCAGGCATCAGAATGCACTGAGTGCCAAGTGTCCAGAGAGTTCTGCAGAGAGCTTTGGGATTCTGGTGGACAGCTGCTGAACAAAGCCAGCAATCCTTTCTCACAGCAAAGAAGGCCAAAAGTGTCCTGGACTGCATTAAGAAGGGTGTTACCAGCAGTTCAGGGGGGGCAATCCTTCTTTTCTACTTAGCATTGGTGAGATTGCATCTGGAGTACTGTGTCCAGTTCTGGACTCCTTAGTACGAGAAAGGTACAGACTTACTGAAGCAAGTCCAGCACAAAGTCACAAAGATGGGTAAGGGACTGGAGCATCTTTCATATGAGGAGAGCCTGAAAGCTGGGACTATTTAGCCTGGAGAAGGGAAGGCTCAGGGGGAGATCTTATCAATGTGTATAAATACCTGACAGAAGGGAATGAAGATGAGGGAGCCAGACTTCTCAGGAGAAGATGCACTCTAGCTGACTCTGCCTGAATGGGGAAGTTGGACTAGATAATTTCAAGATCTCCCTTCCAACCTAAATGATTCTGTGATTCTGTGATCCTTGAACTTCACGAGGTTTCTGTTAGTCCAATCCTCTACTTTCTGAGGTCCCTCTGAACTGACACTTTGCCACTTGTTGTGTCAGCCAGTCCACCAATTTTAGTGCCATTAAAAGCTTTCCTGATGTTGCACTCCATATCATTGTCCCATCCACTGATAAAGGTGTTGAAAAAAACAGACCCTAGTATTGACCCCTGGATACTCTGCCTGTCACTGGCTGTCATCTGGTCATTACACTGTTGGTCACATTCTTTGCACATGGGGGTCCAGCAGGTTTTCTGCATACCTAACTATCCATCAATTCATTCAGCCATTGCAGATTTCTTCAGCTTCTGTTTTATTTTCTGTTGTTTTGTATACATAGGATAGGACACAGTGTACAAAGATCAAATGCCTTGCGCAGTAAACACTGCTTACCTTATAAGGATAACATAAAAGAGGGAAGTGAGAACATTATGAATGCTTAATTAGTGACTTCTTTTTAAAAAAAAGAAGTCTATGTACTTTCTGATAAAAGAAAATATCATTGGAGTTGTTCTATATACTTGGTTATAAACATTCGAACTGACTGACGTGTGTTAATAGTTTGTATATATATTTTTTTTTCAAACTGTAGTGCAATTAAGATTATAAAATGAATTAAGGAAAAGAAACAGTGGCATTATCTACATATTGTTTCCTTGAAAGATTTAAAAAATTTGTTTTAGCTATGTTTGTGGTACAGAAAATAATGGTTGTTAGGTTTTAGATACCACAGTTTGTAATTAGCTAAGTAATGTGGAATTTTGTGGCAATTACTAAAGTCTGTTACTGCGAATGATGTTAGTATTTTGGCATCGTATTAAAGGCTTGAAAGCAGTGAACAACAAAAAAAAAACTTACAGGGAAAAAAGGTTAGTGAGACTTACACAGGTAATGTGCATGGAGCTTTAAAATGTAGTACTCGGGACATTGTACTCCCAGGAAAACAAGGAATGGTCATATGAGATCATTCTTAATTTAAGGCCATTAAAAAGACCATACAAAGGGCCACACAAGCACAAAAGACAGATTTTAGGTATGTGATGCCTCAGGGAGAGTTACATGCTGGCTACAGAGCCATTAAAACCCTTGAAAAGAAAGGTATATTAAATTTAGTGCCTTGGCTCAGCATTGGCAACATGTAGATCTAAATATCTGTCCAGACTAAATTCAAAAAAGAAAACAACACTTACTCTGCAAAACAATACTATCAGTTATATTTTATAATGGCACCACAGTCATAAGAATTCCTAGGGAGCTTACAATAACTAGTTTTGTTGATCTGTATCATTGTTCTCCTGCAGAAAACATTTTCAGCTTTCTCAGTATGCTATATAATGAAATAAAATTGTGTCTTACTCTTAGAGTTTCTGCCTTGCCATTTCTTAAAATTTCAAGGTGGTACCTCCTTTTCACAGATGATCTGAAAATGCAGAAAGTAAAAAGTTGTTTTTCCATGACATATTGAGTTGATGCCATATTAAAGAAAAGCATAAATAGGATGAAGAAATATTGACTAGAAAATACAGGAATACATATGCATTTTTTATTTTACTTGTAAAGCTTTAGATTATGTATATTCTTGGACATGTCTATGTCTCAGGAATGGCGTGCGTTCGTTCTGTCCCATATGATCATTTATGCTCATATTGTTAGTGCTTTTTGTCCACTTCTTCAAGTCTGAAAGACAACACAGTAAATTGGAAGGGCAGGGGACAATGAGAACCAAGGCATGGTAGAACCTAGTGGTCACAATTCTGTTTCATTTTCAAACCAATGTAATTTATAAATGATATAGGGAGCCAACATGCCTCCACAGTGAAAGGAAGCTCAGAAATAGTATCTATCAGTATTCTCCTGAGAATTTTCTTTTTGATCCTAGCAACCATTCCGCCACATTGTAAATTCAGTCAGGCTGATGTAAACCCTTTTCAATAGCTTAAAGTAATCTGAACTGCTAATAGTAGTGAGATATGTTTTTGCTTTTCATCATTCTACACCTCTTGAACAGACTTTTATAAGTGTTTAGACATATCAAGATACAGCAAGTCACCTAGTGGGATTTCTGTGGCATGTGTTACATGCACAACAGTTTCTAAACACCTAGAAAGTTTCTACTTAAGTATTTTAAAATCTGGCCCAGTTTTGGAAGCATGTGGCAAAGAACTACAAAACGAGTAGCATGAAGAGGGTGGATAAAAGTTAATTTGTCTTTTCCAGGACAAGAATTAGAGAAGTATTGAAGGACAGGGCCTGCCCGTAGCCTGTGGAATTCTGCCCGTGGGTATTGCAGATTCAAGTCTGCAACATTCAAGAAGCCTGGACAAGTATTCAAGGACTGATCAAATGTGGGTTTCTGTAAAGAAGCTTTAACAGGCCTCAGACAACCCTCAGTCCATGGATGGTGTTTGAGAGCTGAAAACAATCTGAGATCGGCAGAGTACTGGGAACCACATCACATGTTTATCTAGTTGTTACCCTTCATAGAAGTCCATGAGGGGTCACTTTTGAAGATAGGTTATTGGGCTTATCCGGTATGGACATACATATAGGAATGCAATTACAGTCCTAACCAGATGAGTTACATGAGAACAAGCAAGACATGACTCTTACCGAGAAAGATATGCACACTCATCCACAAAAAAGTCTGAAGTTTAAGGAGGACAGACTAATTATCTCTTGCCAGCAGACAAACGGGGGGGGAGCAGCAGCCCTTTGTGTCACGGGGTGGAAGGGCACCTGCCGCCTTTCCCCGAGGTGCCCCTAAAAGGAAATGGCAGGGAGGGAGAATAAACAGACCCCCAGAGACTCAAGCAGGGCCCTGGCCAAGGGTGCCATATGAGCTGCGGGTGCCCCACTCATCCCAGCAGGGACCACAGGGCACCAGTGACATGACCCCTGGCCCCGGTCTTCCTGAGGAAGGCCGAAAGGGTCAACAGATAACGCTCCAGAGAAACACTGGATGGGGCAGCGTAACTCTAGAAGAAAATAATGGTAGAATCTAAGGATTTTCTCTTTAACAGATTTAAGGGGAAGATTAATGGGCCTTTCTGTAATAATTAGATAATATGGACTGTTAAAATATTAATTGGGCTAGCGGTAAATTCCCAGCTCATATGTGTGGTGCGCTCCTGGCTGCCTGTAATGAGGCTCTGAGCGTTGCAAGAGCTGCAGATCTGCCCCAGGCCTGGTGCCACAGGGCCTGTGGCTAGGCTTAGCCAGGGTGCTTAGCGGGACTGGAGCATCACACCGGAGTAGCTCCCTGGCATTAATAATGAAGGAAGAAATGTCTCATACAGACAGTCTTGAACAAAAGCCCTGGTTCTCATAGGGTAATAACTTCAGTTTATGTATTAATCCAGGAGCCAATCTTTCCATTTCCATCTAGCCTTACACTTCCAAGCCAGTCTATTCCCCTCGCAACTGAGTCATAACATGATTATGGGTAACAATGTAAGTACTTTGGTGATGATATTTGCATCTGGTGATCCGCCTGTTTATGTGTTTCTTTTGCAGGCCTATGTGGCAACAACAGCGAAGTTTCTCATCACAATACTTATATAAAGCAAAAAAAGAGTCAAAGAGTTGGCACAATTGTCTTAGGAACCAAGTCATGGGGTGCTTGTTTGTTTGTTTGTTTGTTTGACTAGTGCCTCGTGAATTACTACAGTGTTTTACTTTTGAAAATACCCCAAATTCTTCAAGTTGGGTTGAGGGGAATGTTAATGTACTGAGTGGCACCTTGGTCAGAAGAGATCTGTGCTTTGCAAAAGGTCTCACTCACCTATGACTTGCTGTTCCTATGTGTGTATTGAATTAACTACAATAAAACCACAGAGGAAAGCCATGTGGAGACCAACCGTTTTAGCTAAGAGCAGAGTGGCGTATTCCTTTGGTGCCCCCATTCCCCCATGAGAAGATCACATTGCTCAGAAATTTAGAGCAGCTGTAGCTTTAATTAGCACTGCTAAGGCATTTGTTTCTGACTGCCACCAGGCTTTTATAATTTTTCTCCTAACTGAGATAGGATGATAGTTACCCCTTTATCTATAAGGTACTTCCTCATCTTGTAAACTCATGAATTCCCTTTCCCCATTGCTTGCAAATTCATCTTGAGGGCTTGACAGTCTTTTTCTAATCTTTTTGCTTTCTCTTTTCCTTCATTCTCTTCCAGAGGTCTTGCTTTCTGCCTGAGGTTGTCTAAATGCTTATGGGTTATCTGCTTCTCTACAGCAAACGATCTTCAGTTACACTAAAAAAAAAAAGAAAGCAAATTTGGTAGACAGTCTGCTTTACCAGCCAAGTTGTCAGGCAAAGGATTTTTTTTTTTCCCAGTTAATAAGTATTTTGTGAAGAGAAGTTTTGTCAATGACCATCCTTATTATGGTATCTGAGCAAAATTGCACACACAATTTTGTCCAGAAAAGGCATAAAGTTTTATTTGGATATTTTTAATGAGCAATGTTTTAATTTACAGCCTCAAGAAGAGAGTTTGATTTAAAAATCCACCTAAAAATGTCTATTTTTGTCATCAAAATAACCTGGAAGCAGAATGAGATGTTTCATTTTCAGTGAACAACATCAATGAGAGTTTTTAGAGCATGAATCATCTGAGAGATAGCACTCTCATTTTTAAAGACTAAAGTACATGTTTATATATACTCCATGAGTAAAAACAAGATATGCTGATTTATGCTAAAAATCTATTTATTGATTTTATGAAGCATTTAAATTGCTTGAGTACTGTTTATCATACTTGCTTATAGAAAATAAAAATATTTCTGTGGTGTATTATAATTAATATTAGAACTTCTGAATGGCACTTTTTATTAGACAAGAACCAGGCCACGAGGGGTCTCCCTTGCTTTACTTTTCTGTATTTTCTTGTACATTACTGATCTCTTACAAAACATGGTTTTCCTTGGAATTACTCAGGACATTTTTTAAAAATCTGTAATGCTGGTCGAAGGGTAGGTTATTCTACTCTGAAGGAGAGAAATGTCATCTTATCATTTATTTCTTTTGTTCAAAATAAAGCACTTTTCTTAAATTCAGCTTGCCACAAAATGATTACAAAAACAAAATCCTGTTAACTAATTCATATTAAATCTGATGTGTATGAAGACATTCATTTTACAAATATTGTTTGACCAGATGGATGAGGTTACTCCGATCTTTGCAAACATGTTATCTTAGATGTATGGATCTTCTTTGACCTATTATGAAGAATTCCACATTTGGAAAATGCTAACAGCTTTCACCAGAATAAATAGTGTGGGTTAAATAAAGGATTTCATGATTACTTGAGCAAGACTGACTCCTCTTTTATTTTAGAGGAGTAAAACCATTGCTTTTGTATGACACAGTTGCTTTGCCAGAGGAAAAAATCTAGCCACTTCCTATATTTCATCTGATTGCCTGTATATACACTGAAGATGATGCCGTCTTCACAGGATGATCAGCTGAGGTTTTTCTTGCATGGATCTGTTTTAAGCATGCAATCCTTTTGTCTCTTTGTCATCTTGTGCACTAAAGAATTGTTCTTCAATGCCTTCTTCTAGCTCAGATTCCCCTGTGCTTGTATTTAGGGCAGAATAGATCACTTATTTTTAGTCATATTAATTTGTACCCTTATTATCACCATGAAGAAGACAGAATAAATTTCCTCCCTAAATGTTTCACCTTAATTTCTTCCTCAGGAGGAATAAAAATCAACAAAAAATAATTTGTTTTCCCTTTTATGCTCTTGAAGCATTAGTTGACTTGTATTATGCCAGATAAATTCTGAAATTTTCAACGATGCTGAGGGAAAGGAAGGATGTACCGTTAGAGTGAAGTGCTTCTGAAACTTATGCAATGAAAACAATTGTATCCATTTTAGGTATATAAGGTAAGCAGAAAAAAGAACACATTTTTGCAAAATGGAAAAAAATGAAATAAATATCAAGAAAAATATTTGCAAGTCTCTCAGATCAAAAACAAGAGTGAATTTATCCTGGTTTTACAGAGATGTTAGAGAATTTATGAATTTGAGTTTGACAATGAACTTGTAACATGTTTCTAAAATGTTGGCTGACCTTGAAAGATGAACTCCTCTTTGAGAGGAACCAACTTCAAATAACTTACCTGTTGAGGTGCTGTTTGGTTTGAAGCATCTATTTTTGCAAAAGCTCTTAGAAGTTTTAGGTCCCTCTGGGGTCTTAAAACTTGTGGTGAGCTGGATAAAATATTTGAAAGTGAGAAAAGAAATATAATCTAATAACACTAGTTACTAGGCAAAGCCATGTTTCAGCCAAGGAAAACAAGCTCTGAACAAAGTGTGGCTTGTTTACAAAAATAAAGGTAGGCTATTGCATTATCCATCCCTGCCCCGCCCTCCTGCACAAATGAGATTAGTTCTGTCAATAGAAAGTAGATATGCTATGAACACTAGCTTTGTGAATTATTTCTGTATCAATAAGATTCTTCAAAGGAATTATTTTTGTTTTCTGCTGTATGTAGCTAAAAAGGTCCATCACTGCATTTTTTTCCTCAGACATTTTCATTAGTTTCATAAGGCATTTTGCCAGAAGGAGTTCAGGCTGCTGCACAGTGTTTTCTTTTTTTTCTGCATCAAATGGATTTTGAAAAGTCCATTAGCAAAAATTTACAGTTTGAAATATAATCTGGATTGAGGACCAAATTCTGAAACTCTTACTCATGTTAATTACTCAGCATGGACATTGAGAACTTTCTTTTTAAAGGTTCCAGATTATAGAAAGACAGTCTACACTAAAATGGTGTAGCTGAAACCATACTTACTCTGTTTTTAAAGCACAGTCTATCACTTGTAACTGTAATTTCTTCGGTTCAGCAAATACTATTTATGACCTGTCAGAGAATGACTGTCAAAAAATAAGCAGCATTTAGCTGATTGCATTCATACACTTGAGCATGTCAAATGCCTGATGGTAAAAAAGCAATAGCATAACAGATTCAGTTCAGGTACTTTGTAGAGTTAAAGTAGGTAATGATATGAGTTTTAACTGAGCCCATGGGACTTCCCCATCACATGTGGATATAGGTCATCAAATTCTTTAATGATACATAAAAATAACTTGAGCTTTCTGTAGACAATCAGAAAGTATTCTACAAATGATTTAGTAGAAATAAGATATGCATGCTGGTAGAAGGATAAAATTGAAGGATTCCTGCCTTCACTTTTCCTGGCTATTTACTTATCACGTAATTTGACACAGAAATGACGGTGTAGGTAATTGTCCAGATACTTTAACATTTGCAGTGAGGATTCATTTTATGTATTCAGTTAGCGTGCTCTTGTCTCCACAATCTTAGACTCAGGTAAAATATACTGATTGGACTAATCCATCTGCCAGCTGAAGAAATTGCCTAGGTTAGAGGTGGTAATAAGAACCCGTCACCATTTGTTTACAGTGTATGTACTTGATGAGCTGAAGGAGTCCTTGCACTGTAGCCTAGTGTATCTATGTTCAGATTTTGTTCCTAGATGGCCAACTCATAGTTCAAATGACTTGGCTTCTGGGCACAAACAGTCATGAGCTGTTCAAGCACCAATGGCTCATCAGAATGCCAGGTTCCTGGAACAAAAGCAACTTCCCACTCAACCCTTTTTGCCTGAACTTACCCTCTTTCCCCCATTATACAGTTCATTCTTTTATTGTTTTTTTTCAGCCTCCTCTTTGATTACATAGAACTAGGAATCACTGTTGCACGGTTACTGAGAAGAACTACCAATCTGGCCGTCTCAGGACATGGGAGCAGCAGGGTACTTGACTATCTGTTGACTTTCTTTATTGTGGAGCTTAAATAAGTTCTCATGAATGAAGAGAATAGATCTAGGTATACTTTTTTAAAAAATCTACTTTTTAAAAAGTTTGTCACAGCTTGTCTGTGCATGATGTGCATAGGCATGATCCGAGGAGTTTTTAAGAACTATCAGCCAGATTTAAAGAAATTAAGGTAGCTGTAAGAGCAGATGAGCACTCACTGAGGTTTCTGGTAGAGTCCTTGGGAGTTACAAGGTTTATCTTGAACAATCCTAACAGGTACCTCTCTGTGACTTAAGCATTTGTATTTTTTTGAAAACTGGCCCTGGATTCTTTGCCACCAGAGGCCATTGTTTTTCTTGCATATCTATCTATTTTAAACCACTAAAAATACACAAAAAAAACTTTTCAGCTATTTATCATATTCCACTGTCGGAGTCTGTGATTCCCCCAAATGTACTATAGTAAAGCACACAGTGCTACTAAAAAGCACTGATGACCTGTTTCTAATTTTGGATTCCTAAGCAAAACATCCCTTGTTTATGGTAATGCAAACTAAAATAAACCCTCAAATAGATATGCTCTTTAAGTCAGTGAATGACAGAACTCAACTGATACAGCTCTAGAAATTCAAGGGGTTATTTTATTTATGTGACCCAAGGACATCACCTTAAGCATTTCAGACCATATTATCTTTTTAATTTCTTTTGTCAACTCAGAATGATGTCAGAAGACACGTCTACACAGTGAAGTATGGTAGAAAAATTTCTGAGTGAAGAGCTGGTATGTATTAATAGCATTGTACAATAATATCTGGATCAACTCCTACCTGAAATCAACATACTTATCATTATTGTGAATATGAAATGGTCCTGTACTCTTGTAAGCTTTCCCTCTAGACTGGACTTACAGACTTTAGCACGTTGCTATTCAAATGTAGTGTTTACAGGACTAAGTTGCCATGTACATTAGGTATTTTGGAATCATTGCAAATGTCTTTGTACGCAATTGTACAGATGTGCTTAAAGAGTGTTTAGCATGAACTTTAGTGCTATTTTTATATACTTTCATATAATGAAGAGTATCATGACTGCATAACAGCTATCTAATGAAATATTCTTGGTCGATAAATAATTTTAGAACATCTAAAAAAGATCAAGCTCCTATGCCAGATGGTGAAAGCTATGTCATATAATTCTCTATTTAACTGTGGGTTATATTGCAGCTTTGAATAACCTGGCATGCGGGAGGCTGGCTGAAACACATCAGCCAGAAACACAAAAATAGATACTATTGGGAAGTGGTACGGGAAGAAGTATTGAATGTTTCTCAAAACATAAAGGTTACAACTGTCAGTTAAATGCAACAGGTTGACAGTGTCATTAGAATTCTTTAGTGATGTCTTAGAGAAATTTTGGCAGTCTATCACAGAGTGAAGAAACAGTGATTGAATATGCAGATTTTGGAAAATCCTGTCTAAAGCCTAAGCTGCTGTACTGCAAACAAACTTCCATGTGCCTGCCAGGATTTAAAAAAGAAATATTTTGGAGAGCTGATCTGCAGTCATTGATGACATAGTCTAAAGTAATTACAGGGTGTTATAATATTGCACAGTAAATTTGTGCAGTTTCTGGATTTCAGATTCCATAGTTGCAGTGGATATCAAATAGAGTGTTAGAGCAAAGTAAAGCTGACAGACCCTACCTTCTCACCTTCTCATGAACTTCAAAATGGTGTAGACTTCTCACCTGATTTTGTGGGCTCCATACTCTGAAATATTCAGGGGCGAAAGGGAACTCAAACTTTAAAAAAACAAAATCAAATAGATCAAATTGTAAGAATTTTCCAGTTGTACTTGATGTAGTATGTTCTAGTAATTTATCAGTGTGGAAGGATAAAAACATAGTTTGTAATTTGGAGGGGAGATATAAAAAGAAAAGATAACTTTGTTCATGATGATAGTATTTGTATCTCCATATGAAATTTAGGAAATATTTCTAGCTGTTTTTTATAATGGAGATGGATCTATACTTCGGTGCAGATCCATGGAATACCGCAATACACACATATACTACTCTATTTTTATGACTAGACAACTCTTTTTATGCATCAGACTGAAAGGATGTTGCAGTTTTACACTATTTGCAATGTTATTTGACAAGCTGTAGTCAGAATACATGGTTCTAACAGGCATCATCATTTAGAACCATTATAGTTAACTGTTTTAGTGGGTGTATGAGTAAGTTATTAAGCTTGGAATGATGTTATTCCTGGGAAATTTTTTGGTTACCTAAAAGCTTCCAAGTGAAAAACTAATTTAAGAGAGTAGAAGAAAGAAGTTTTACTGTCTGGCTCAAGTCAATTTTTGAGACTTTTTTCTTGGGAACTGAATACTCATGTTGGCCTGAGTCCCCTGGAGGACTGGCTTGCCTACTCTATATGGTATTTGCTTCTCTCATTTCAGGAGTAAACATGTAAATATATGAAGATAACCTTAGTCTGAAACAGAACTTTTGGCATTGATTGTCCCATCCTTCATAGTATTAAAAAAATGTCATAGTAAACACTTTTGAAATAATATATACATGCAAATTTATTCTGAAATAACCAAAGAAATTAATTACAGTCAATGTTATTTTAAATGCAATTAACATCAACAGTAATTGAATTTATAAACTGCATTCTTTTGTTTTCTCTAACCAAAGGACCAAAAATTTCACTTTTCATGGCATTTAAAAATAATATTTATCAAGCAAGAAGTTTTATTTCCATTCCTTTTATCCCCCTTTTATTTCCCTTTCCTTTATAAATGATCTGAATGCAGGAATAGAATATACATTAAGTTTGCTGATGATACTGAATTAGGAGGAGCTATGGACTCCCTCAAAGGTAGAGAGGCCTTACAGAGAGATCTGGATAGACTAGAGAGCTGGGCAATCACTAACCATATGAAATTTAACAAAAGCAAGTGCTGGATTCTGCACCTGGGAAGGGGTAATCCTGGTTTTACATACAAATTGGGGAACAAAAGGCTGGAGAGCAGCCCTGCGGAAAGAGATCTGGGGGTCTGGGTTAATGGTAAGTTGAATATGAGTCAACAGTGTGCCCTGGCAGCTGAAAGGGCCAACCATGTCATGGGGCACGTCAAGCACAGCATAGCTAGCCAGTCGAGAGAGGTGATTGTCCTACTCTACACTGCACTGGTGCAGCCCCACCTCGACTACTGCGTGCAGTTTTGGGCGCCTCAATATAAGGACACCAACCTATTGTGTCCAGAGGAGGACGACCAAGATGGTGAAAGGCCTCAAGGGCAAGACTTTGGAGGAACAGCTGAGGTCACTTGGTTTGTTCAGCTTGGAGAAGAGAAGGCTGAGGGGTGACCTCATCGCAGTCTACAACTTCCTTAAGAGGGGCAGTGGAGGGGGTGGTGATGATCCCCTCTCTCTGGTGACCAGCGATAGGACACGAGGAAATAGAATGAAGCTGCATCAGGGGAAGTTCAGACTGGGCATTAGAAAAAGGTTCTTCACTGAGAGGGTGGTCGGTCACTGGAACAGGCTCCCCAGGGAAGTGGTCATGGCATCAAACCTGTCAGAGCTCAAGGAGCATCTGGACAATGCTCTTAGTCATATGGTTTAGTTTTAGGTAGTCCTGCGAGGAGCAGGGAGCTGGACTCAATAATCCTCATGGATCCCTTCCAACTTGAAATATTCTGTGACTCTACGATTCCTCCCAGGTCTAGCTTGCCTTTCTTGTTAAAGAATACACTATTACTTTGAGAAATTCAATCCTGTGTTCAGCAGGAAAGGTGACTACGTTAAGCTTAGTAACAGTTTTTTAACTCCTGGCTGCTTTTTTTCTTTTCCCTCTCTTCCATTTCTGATAATGGCTTTACAATGCCTAGCTTGATTTAGGTAAATTACTGAAACATTAATTAGAAGCGAGAGAATTCAGTGTTTGAGGCAGACAATTCAGCTTCCTTCTGCATTCTATTCAGTGCTGTATAAGCTGGTATTTTCTCACTGAGACAGATAGGTCAGAATGTTTTGAGTCCAAACAAATATTTTGGCCAGTGATACTAGATAAACTGTATGGAATTCTGAAGAGCTGGGTTTGTCCTTAGCCAACTCATACCAGGAATGTTTTATGTAAATCCGGTAAAATTTACATTATTCAGTGATTTATTTGCATTGTTTTGTTACCAAAATGTTTTATTATTTGAATAGATCTTACGCATTGATCTTTCCAGAAGTGCAAAACAATGTGTTGTTTATATGTACAGTGACTCAACAAAACTCGGCTATTGATGACTCATTACCATATGCTACAGTTTGCACAATTGCTGGAGATTATTAGAATAGAATTTTGATCCGATCTGGAAGGACAACTTATGAGTTCATGTGTATTCTGAAGGTGAAGCCCCCAGGCAGGATTCATCTCGCTTGGCTTTAAACAATCCACAGCTGAGATGGCTGCTCTAAGCTCTGTTTCTGTTCAATTGAGAGAAATACATGCATCTGTTACATAGTTCATCTCACCAAACGTAGTTGTTGTCACGACCCGTGCTGGACAGACCAGGGAGGGGTCGTGATGAATTCGGAATTCCCTCGGGCTAAATTAGGGTGAAGTGACACCAAACCACCAGTTGAACGTTTTATTTATGGCAGAAGGAACCTGAACCTGGAAAGCGTTAACAGTAGGTGGCGTGGTTTCCCACAAGAATTGGCATGAACCTGTCAGTAAACCGTGGTAACCCTATGTGAGACCGTGAGGAGAGCCCCCCGCGCTGAGCCAGGAGGTTCAGAGCGGACCCCCTTGCGTTCTAGGCTCCTTCTCAAAGAGGAGCCTGGGGGCGGCTGGATCCACTCCTCGTCCCAGACTCGGTCAACGGTTTTATGTCTAACGGGACGAGGTGTAGGGATTAGGAAAAAAGAGAAGGAAAGAAAGATTTCGCCAGTCGTAGGTCCTCGAGCTCCAATCCCGGACAGCGCACACGGGGCGTTGCCTGTCTGCGCCTTTTATAGCCCAGTTCCCGCCTTTTTTCACGTCAATCACGCCCCTCTTGGTTTTCTGCACACCGCCCCTAATGACTTCTGTAACTCTCGATCGCCCGCGCAGGCGCCATTACGGGGGGTGGTCGTGAGCCCCTTCCCCAGAAAAACTCTGGGTGATTCCTGGCCGTTCGCGGTGAGTTGTCCTGCTCCGTTCTTTAGGGCGCGGGACCGCACATCCTCCGGCGCGCCCCCGGCGTCCCGTGTCACACGGTGTTGCTGTGCGGAACTTGCCTTGTTGCAAGGTCCGTTCCTCCCTGCTACCGCAAAAGCCAGGCCCCGGTCCCTGTCAGTCACGACGGGTGTGTGAGGCGTTAACTCCGTCCAGTCTCTCACAGTTGTCCGCCATAGAATAAGATGAGTTGTACTGTAGAACTTGTAATTGCTCCCCATTTTCTATAAGGGGTGTCTAGACAGATGATCCAAGATACACACATCCATACGAAAACGCAAACAGGAACCCTCCTTCCCCTCCCACTGCAAAGCTGATGAGTTCGTTCTTTAGGCTCACGAACACTGACAAGCACTGTCTCCCCCCCACCCCCGTTCAGCTTTCCGTCATCCCCCAGTCCTTCACTAACTTTAGTCAGATGGTTCAAAAACACAACTTGAAAATTCACTTATACATGGATAACATTTAAGTGATGAATGTGCCTTCTAGGTCTGTTTTTAGCCTTTG
Source organism: Sagittarius serpentarius (assembly GCA_034782735.1). Lineage (NCBI taxonomy): Eukaryota > Metazoa > Chordata > Aves > Accipitriformes > Sagittariidae > Sagittarius > Sagittarius serpentarius. The sequence continues at coordinate 8,763,504 of JAVKLA010000008.1, forward strand.
GCCCGTGTGTGATGGGGATATTCCTGCACTTCTTGGTGCTACAGCTCTGCTAGAGAAGAACAACAGTTTTTAAAGTGTATATTCAGGCTATAAGGATGGACCGTGGTTGATCTGTTCAACAGTATGTGAGATACTAGCATTTTAGTCCACAGAAATTCTGCTGTTTCTGTTCATGTGCTGATGTGATGGAAGTTGCTTGCACACAGCCTTTTATTTTTTTTATTAGGGAACTGTACCTGGTCTGGCAGGGAAGGAGTTAACTTTCCCCATAGCAGCCCTCACAGTGCTGTGCTTTATATTTGTAGCTAGAATGGTGTTGATAACACAGCAATCTTTTGGCTACTGCTGAGCCATGATCACACACCATCAAGGCTGTCTCTCCAAACCTGCCCTCCAAAGGCAAGTAGGCTGGTGGTGAGCAAGAGGTTGGGAGGGGATGTAGCCAGAACAGCTGACCCAAGCTGACCAAAGAGATACTCCATACTGTATGATGTTGTGCTCAGCAATAAAAGCTAAGAAAAAGAGGAAAGGAGGAGGCATTTGTTATTAAGGCATTTGACTTATGGAGCAACTGCTACTCATACTGAGGCCCTGCTTCGCAGGAGGTGGCTGGACATTGCCTGCTGATGGGAAGTAGGGAATATATCTTTCTGTCTTCCTTTGCTTCCGTGCACAGCCTTTGCTTTTCTTTATTAAACTACCTTTATCTCAACCCATGAGTTTTTTTAATCTTATTTTCTCTCCCCTGTCCAGCTGAGGATGGGGAGTGACAGAGCAGCTTGGTGGGCATCTGGTGTCCAGCCAAGGTCAGCCCACCACGGGAACCCACATATTGTTACTCAATATTCAAATAGAATGAGAAGATGATTTTGCTAGGAAAAATATGATTAGCTGCAAAGTGTTTATTCAACTTTAAGTATCAGATGAAACTGGAATAAATAATTTAGTAAAGCTCATAAATTTTTTGCTGCCTTGAAGCTTTCCTCTTTCTAAATGTCTATGTTTAATTAATAAGCATACCTTACATATATACCATAAGTGGTTGGCTTCCTCTTATTTGACACTGTGCCCAAAGTTTACTACTTTCTAGTGCAAAAGTGAAAGTTTATCATTTGTAAGTTAAACTGAAATTGATGACCCTGAGACATATGATATAAATGGAAGCAGGACAGAAAACCTTATTCTGAAAGTTGCTTCATAAATAATTCATGATTTTTCTAGAAATAGTCCATGAGCTTTTTATGACATTTTGTAAGCCCTAAAGTTTTTACTACCATGAGTTCTATACTGCTGCGGTTGTAAGCTAGTTTTGTGAATATATAAAACATACAGTTGGAAGGGCAGTAAAAACCGGCATCTTTGCCCCACAGTGCATGTTGTCTTAATTTAGGTTGTATTATCATGCATATCTAATTAGCTGACAGGTTCAACGTATACCTTAGTAGCTGATATCTTTGTTAACTAACTTACTAGGAAAAAAAACAAACAACAAAAAAAAAACAGATAAAAAGATGGAGCTGCATCTGCAGGAAGGCTTATAGCTGATAGAGTTGCACTAAGAATTCACAAGAAATAATAGATGCAATTAGTTTTCAGGTTCTTTCTTCTTACGTAATATATTTAAGGCCAGAGCATGACTTTGGGAACTCACTCTCCACTTTGTGTTTTACCTTTTTTGCATTGATTGTGATATTTCAAAGCTTAATTTCTGTTTCATAGCTGTGATTCAGCAGATAAATAGTTGTGCGCAATGGCTGGTTAAGCATAAACCATTTCTGACACGTATACTGTTCATGTAAAAATGAATCATGACTCATAAATCATGAATGTTCATGTAAAATGGAATTCTTGCAAAAAGCTTCCCATAAGAATTCGTTGTCTCTAAACATTTTTGCTAGTGAAATTTTGTGATTAGAGTATTTTCAGAAACCAAACGTATAGGAGGGGAGGAGAAAAATCATGGGTTTTGTTTTGTTTTAAAGGAAGTTTTCCTTCCCTCTTTATTTGCCCAGTTCTAATTTACAGCAAGAAGATAGTTTAAAGAGTCTAACAGAATTATTAGTGCTTTTTGGAAGCAATAGTAATAATATAGCATAGCATACTCATTTGAGACACGCAAAACTGGGAATTCTACTTAATCAGGGTATCAAATTTAAACTCAAAGATACTGGGACACGTGGTAAGTCACATTAGGATTCATGAACAACACTTGAATGTCTTTTTAAATGTGCTTAACTTGGGAATCCATCTTTCACATGTTGTTCAAACGTACTGAAGACCTCACACAGTTTCAGATGGAAAGTTATGAAAGCTTTCCTTTTTTTTTCCATAGTCCTGGTAGAGAGTAAGCCAAACTTCCCACTCTAAGAGATTAATATGAAATATTGTAGCAAAAAAAAAAAAAGAAAAATTAGTCTTATCAAAAGATAGCCTTCCGTATGTAGTGGCAGCCTTGCTTTTACAGTGTTCCTTTTTCTTCTATTTCAATAAAAAATTCTTGTCTTCCCTTTACCGTATCTCTTCTGCTTTGACAATTCTTCGGAGCATTCAGATGATTTTTTCGTATTTCAGATGATTTACACATAGAAACAATTGAGACATGCACACACTCTACCATTATCAGAGTAATGCCTACCACTTTTAATAGTCAGTGAGACTCTTCAGACACTAGGAGAATCTTGTGAATCAAGTCTTAGACCTCAGTTCAATCATATCTTTTTAAGCATATTCTTAAATTCATCTTTATTAAGCAAAACACAATAACCGAATTCTAAGTGCTGCCAATTTCACAAGGAGTTGAGCACATGCCCAACACAAAAGGAAAAGCAAATGCATCAAATTCTGAATTGGGATATTAACAAGGATAATATCTCAAGTTTGTATGTAGGTGACTGGTAGGTGAGTGTTATGAACGTGGTTTTTGTTCGTCACTGTTATTCTTCTTATGATGCCATTTTTGCACTAAGATGCTAGTTACTACTTCTGGCTGCTGATTTCCATTTTTTTCACATACGCCAGACAGCTAGGTCCAGTAATGTTGTTTGCCTTGCAGACCCTCCAAAATCTTGTTTTGTTACGGCAATAAAGAACAGAAATAAGTGCATTCTCCATGTTCCATTCTCCACCCATAAGCATGGCTGCAGACAAATAATCTATCTTTAGGGCTAGTATTCTTTAAAAAAAAAAGTCTTTTCACATGACCATATGCTGCCAGTTTTAGAGATATGGTAGTTTCTTATGTTTGGAAGAAAAACTGAAGTTCTGTGCAAAATTACTTAGAGAAAAAAAATCTTAACATGCTTTCTGGGCACATAACACAATCTCTGTTTTATTTTGTTGTGTATGGAACAAGAGTTATCATGTAAGACAGATGGAGAAAGACACAGTGAGAGAGATGGGAGGTGACAAGAATGGGAGCCAGTATGTAAGTCATCCAGGCTGATAGACAGACTAGATTTTCAAAAAGATATGGAAAACAAAGAGTAAAAATTGTAGTGAAATCTGTAAATGAGAAAGAAAGATAAAAATCAAAATAATATCAAAGCAATATGAGTCTTCAAATATAGAAGCATGTAGAGCATATAGTGTTGCAGTCAGAGATAATGGGAAGTGAATATAGAGACAAGATGGAAAACTCATCATGGAATGAGTAGAATAAAGCAGAACTGAAATACCTGTGTATTTATCATTCCCTCCAGCTGGCAGTCCAAGCCCAACATTGGCAAAGCACAATTGAATCCTCACTCGCAGTAAACACTGCTATCAAGATGTGACTCACAACTACATGGTCTAATTCCATATTCGCAGATGCGAAGAGCTGTCAGATTACTTTGTATGTTGTCTGCTTTGCCCTTTTGTTAATTCTTCAGGCTAAACCTCTATGCTTTCTCATCACATTCACTATGAGAGCGGCTGACTGTGAACATCCAGAGAGACACCTCTCTGCTCTCCCAAGAGAAACATGGAACCATTAAACTCTCCTTTACTATATATATATATACACAAAGCTTGATGATGGTTTTGCAGATACAAAAACCAAGGGCTTCTCATGTTTGCTGTTATTATCAAAGTGATTACTTGTGCTTTCCTTTTGGTTTGTTGTATTCACTATCACATTTTGCATTTTCAGCAAAAACTCTTTAGTATTAGTTTTCTGGTCATGGAGGCATTTGGACAATACAAGGAAACTTCTTACCAATTTCCTTTTAATATGCTAGACAGAATGACTTACATTTATCAACAAAAAGCTTTCCTCCCATTCTTACTCCACCTTCTCCTGTTTCTTAGCATCTTTTTGAAAATGGCAACTCCAAAACATTTTTTCTGTACTGTCTCATTAGTGATGTATGTAACGATAAAATCGGTACTCTTTCTCATTGCTTTAAAATAAGTATGACATTTAGTCACATGGCTATGGCATTGCCCTAGAAATTCATGTTCAATTGCATGGCTAATTAGGGATTTCCAGAATATATACTCCATTAGCTTGCATTAGTTGTGCCTAAATATATTGCTTTGTACGTGATCTTCTAGAATTCATTTTGTTTGAATAGCTGAATTTGTTCAAATTCATTCAGTCTGACTTTTCTATTCTCTTTGCTCTTTAACTTTCTATCAGTCTTTTGGCATCAGGAAGCTCTTTCTCACTGTATTTTCTTCCTGGACAACACTGAAAATGTATTTACTGCTTCAGAACCCAGAGAAACCGCCCATTGATGATGATTTCTCACTGGTGACTATTTGGGAGATAGCAGTCAGTTCTCAATCTGTTTGACATAATTACTGCATTTTTATTTTGAGAAAATTCTTAAATAAGTATAAATCTCTTCTAATAAGCTTTATCAATGCCTTAAAAAGCTTAAGTGTATCTATGTTTATGTAAGCTGCTTTTGATGCTTCTGAAGAAGGCAATGACAAGGGAAGCCCTCCAAAAATGTATACTAAAAATTATTAGAGATGAGAGTGAAATCTTTGGAAAGGGGAGAGTGAGACAGAATAATAACTGGCAGTAAAGTTAGGCCGGATCTGAAAAAAACTATGGCTGAAAGCTAAGTTGATATCTTTTGTAGTCAGCTAGAGAGGAAAGGGTAAAATATTGTCCACGGAGAAGACATGGGCACAGTGTCAAGTAATATCATGGTGTATATCAGGCAACTTACAGACCAGCTTGAAAAGAAGATGAGAGGTCTTTTGGAACACATTATGGTTACCCTCTGGAAAATTTGTCCAAGTTTTTTTCTTTAGAAACTAGGGTCCAGAAAGAGCCTGCAAGAACCAGTGTCTTTTCCTGTTGTGGATTCAGTATCTGTATGGGGCAAACACTGAAGGAGTAAAAAGCAGCCCTATTTCTGGTGGTGTACAGATGTTTATTTCTACACACTAGAGAAAGAGCAGACAAATGTGCATGGAAAAGAAGAACAAATAAAATACTAGAAAGAAAAGAAATATTTTTTATCCAAATGCTTTTAACAAAGTAGGAGTCTCCGAACATTAATATTTTAATTGATTTTAAGTAGAATGCACTACAAAATTTTCCAGGAGGCTTCAGCTTTGATTCTAGAAATAGTGGGAAAAGCTTTAACTGAAATGTATCCCAGAGAAGTCTGAAGAGATAAAAGGACAACAGAGGCCAATTTGGATCAGTAGGAACATAAAAAGTAATATCAAGCCGCAGATTCTTAAAAAATTAAACAATATGCTAGTGCAGAAGACTACTACAGAAATAAAAATAAATAGAAGCTAGTTCCAAAGAAGAATGAATGCCTCTTTGCAAAACACTGTATGTCAAATAGTTATGGGTTTTTCAAATATATACACAGTAAACAGAGTATGTAATATTTTCCCTGTTCTAAATGTCAAGAAAAAAGTTAGAGAGAGAGAAGACAAAGAACTGGCAGATCTGTCAACTAGCTATATACATTTTACAGAATAAGAAAGTAGCAAATCTCTCTGCTGAGAAGCGTGTTCTTCTCTCATGCTGTGGATCTCCTATTAAGATGATATTTCTTGTAGCTGCCAAAGAAATTGTTTAAATGCTGCTTTGTGTGCACACTGGCATTCAGTTCCTGGAACAACCAAACATCAGGAATGTGCAAAAGATGACACGGAATTCATTGCCTCCTGCCCTTTCTCTAGTCTCAGCTGGTAGTTCTTGGAGGAACGTTATAAGATTTCCCCTGATTCACTGCTGAGAAATGGAGCTCAGTTTTTAAACATGAAATAGAACATGCTCATAGAAGTTTGTTGATGCCAATTTAAGAAACACTGCAAATGTCAGTGGAACAGCAATAAATTAAAAGAAATGCAGAAGATTAGAAATGAAAGCAACATAAGATTTGTCCAGAAAACAAGACATTAGGACATAATTATCAGTTCTAAATCACTGATATTCAGTATGAAAATAAGAATGAAAAATTTGGAATGAAGAAGCATGAAAATACCTTCAATGTCTGTACAAGTAATGTGCATATTTGTATTAGGAAAAGGACAGCATGATTTTGGTCTTCTATAAAGACCAAGAATCACAGAATCACAGAATGGTTAAGGTTGGAAGGCATCTCTGGACATCATCTGGTTCAACCCCCTTCTCAAGCAATCTCAGCTCTCTCAGCATTTCTTCATAGAAGAGATGGTCTAGCCCCTTAGTCATCCTGGTGACTCTGTTGGACTACTTCTAACATAGAATTAAAATTAACTCCTCCAGCTGCAATATTCTTTTTGGTCATTAGGACCACTTTCCAGAATGATACTGACAATTTAGACAGAGTTCAGAGTACAAGGAAACAGTCACTATCAGAGGAGTAGAAACAATGGCTTCTGAGGAGTTAACTTTAAGAAAAGAGTAAGATTTCGTAGCAACTACAAATATTCAGGAGACTGAACTCCAAGGAGAAAGTGGAATGATTTAGGGTGATAAATGAAGGTTAATTAGGAATAATGGACTGAAACAAAGGGCAGCAAAAATTAGAGTGAGGAATATAAAATTTCATGACAGAGAAATCTTAACCTCTGGGCTAACTTTCTAAGGCAGTTACAGAAACTGATTTGCTCAGGACTATTATTACTGCTCTGAACAAAATGCTATCAGATCTTGCAGATATCAGTGGTACATTAACAGTGCTATGCATTAGGTGATTTAGTGGATCTTTTATCTTTCTAATGACTGTGATTTTCATCTTACTTTCTGTTTACAGCAACATGTTTTAAAAAATAAAATACTCTTCAGTATTAGACATGATTCATCAAAGATACAGGATAGAATAAATTGATACAATAAATATCCAGATGTATGCATTCTGTTACAATTTAAACAATAAAAAGCAGTAAAAAGAATTTGCTTTGGTAAAACTTCTAGTTACAATGAGCAGCCAGTGCATTGTCATAGAAAGATTAGGAAATAATTGCTGTAACACCTCAAAACTGGTAAGGCAGTATAGTGTTAAACAGAAAGCAAATTGTTTCATTGTCAGTAAAATCCACTGTACCTGGTTTCCTACAGATCCCTGTTCTTTTTTCTCTAGAAACAAACATATTAGTATCTTCAGGCCCCTCCATTTGCAACAGTCCCTCTTCAGTGTCTGTATTCTTTTGTCTTTTTTAACCTTGTCTCCTTCCTGCCTACTACTTCAGTCTGCCTTTATGACATCTGGTCCAGTGGATCCATGATCACATTCCTCGGTTTCCTAGCTTATCTTCTAATCTTTCCCCCAGCCCAGTACTAGCAATAAGCCCCCTTCCATGTCTACTGTTTCACCTCCCAGTATGTCACACACACTAACTAGAGATTTGTTCTCCTGAGTGGACAAAAAGCTGTAGAGTGTAGGTAATTTGCAGCTTTGCAAGTGTTACTTGGGCAGCTGGAACAAAGGTATGAATAAAACAGGTAATGACTGCACTTTATATCCCTTTCTCTCAATGGGCTAATGACTAATGACTTGGGACATCAGATCATTACCGCTACTGCAGATCTTTCTATTGGTATTTGCTAGAGATGTGGATCATGAAAAACACATTTGATGCAAAAGCAGATAGTGCAAGTGTACATTTATATAGGAATTCCAGTGTAATGCAGCATCAGATGTTCTAGTAGATTGAAATATTTTGTTTGCATCTTGTGTTGCCTTGTACTGCCTAAAGACAGAGGAAGCATGTCTTCTGTTTGCTTAAAAGAGTGCTTAATTCTATGAATGAAAAAGTAAACTTCTAAGGCAGTGAAATAATTATTTTAGTTTTATTATACAGAGTGCCTTTTAACAAAAAAAGTTTGTGGTGACACTCTATTATCTTAGCAAACTGCCACTGGTGAAGATAGCTATAAAGTTACTTACATAAACTGCTGTGAGTGGGCTTGTGGGAGGTTTTTTAGATACAACTGCAAAAGGACAGTTTTTTTCTTGTTTCAAACTGCATGTCCAACTCTACAAGAATAATTTGTCAAAAAATGTCAGCCACATAAAACTATGTTGTCTTTTGCAGCATAGTCTTTTCCTTTTGCAAGTCTTTCATCTGTGTGTTTTTACGTGTGAACAGTATATAAATTTCCCCATGACAAAAGAGAACATTTGTTTCCTAATTATATTGGATCTTCCCAGAAGATGTAAATCTAAAGAAATTGATTAGTATCCCTCAATCTAAGTACCCTGAAGTTGTTATGGTCTTCTCTGGCACTACTCTGCTCACTAATGTCTTGTCAGAAGAAGCACAGATTTTTCATATACAGTTTACTAGTTCTTCTACAGGTTCCCTGGAGAAATACATGGAGAATAAAATGAAATAAAGGAAAGGATAAAAGGCCTTGCTCATAAGATATTGGTGGTTCTCTTCCTAGGAAGTTTATAATGAGGAAGCCATGAAAAGGAAAGGAGTATTTGCAGTGCTCAGAGATCCTCTTCCCTAGCTCCATGAAAGGCAGCTGAGTTTGTCACATTGAAAGGTATGCTGTTTAAGAGCCATGTTTCCTTACTGTACTTTTTGGCAAATACTCTTCCTCTAAGGATGTGCTTTTAGTGAGTTACTTGTGGTATCACCTGCAGGAAGATCAGTTATTTACCCTAAGACTGGAGGTCACTGCTTGACTCGCTGGAATCTTCTTCCCGCCTTTGTACTGTGTGTTTGGCACACTGCAAGCAGTGTCACATGATGAATACTACAGGCTTCTTTTTCTTTCTTTCTTTCATATTGCAAAGGGTTTGGTTTCTAGCTGTTCTCATATTTTTTCTCTATTTTCTCTTTTCTTCACTAAGCTGAAGTATAATTATCCTCATTGCACTAAGGGTTAAGAAGTTTGATGAAGAAATGACCAATGGTATTATTTTAGCAGACACATTTTGCATGAGTGTCTGGATAGTACTGAATATGAAACTAAAATGTACATTATTGCCTGGTGTAAGGGTGATACTACCTATCAACAGACTAGTTCTCTGAGCTGTAACATGGCTACAGCATGCAGCAATCAGCATTTCAGTAATCAATCCAGCAATCACAGCTGTATTTTTCTCTTTTTCACAAAACATTTTTCTACAGGGAGGATGCCAGCTTCCCTGAAAAAAAACCCGAAACCATAAAGGACGTTCTTACATTCTTGGAAATGCTTCTTCACAGACATTTTGCTCAAGATTGTTACACTAAATTTTGTTTGTTTTCTGCTTTCAATTTCTACTTAGAGATGACAATTTTTCAGATTTAGTTAATAGCCAATTTTGATCCTATAACAAATTAAGAAATTATTTTTTTAAAAAACTTTTTTCTTTGATGATTTCCTTTTCTTTTCTATTTCCAAGACCTATAGGTCCTTCCTGTAGCCAGAAAGCATGCTACAGCCTCCGTTTTGTCAAAGAATTGCAGAGCCTTTAGGTCACTTAACTAGAGAAGAAAAACAGCATTATTTTTTATTCAGAAGAAAAATTTTGAGACATCATCTCCTTTCCAAAAGAACAAGAAAAGCAGGCTGAAAAAAAATAGTTTTATTGTAAACTGCTTCTCAGAAATAGAGTGGGATGAGAGGTCAAAAGTTTGAGATGCTCTTGTTTAAATGCGTCGCTGGAATGGAGATTGTCAGTGAACAAGTGTCCAGACAGAAGCTCTGTAAGAAAACAGAGCCTGTGTAACAAGTGTTCAAGAAGTTATTTCTCTTTCTGGTAATATTTTGCCTGTGTTGCCTTCCTATGGTAACATAATGCCTTATAGGAATTTAGCTTAGAGAATAAGAGAAAAAGGCTTAGTGTTGTCACCACCCCTTTTTAGGTCATTCTTTTTGGGCATAAAATCATAGAATGCTTTGGGTTAGCAAGGACCCTTAAAGACCCACCCTGCCATAGGCAGGGACATCTTTTACTAGATCAGGTTGCTCAAAGCCCCACACAGCCTGAGTTTGAACGCTTCCAGTGGTGGGGCATCCACAGCTTCTCCAGGCAACATCTTCCAGTGTCTCACCACCCTTGTAAAAAATTTCTTCCTCATACCCGATATAAATCTACCCTCTTTCAGTTTAAAACTGTTGTCCCTTGTTCTGTCACTGCAGGCCTTGTTAAAAAGTATCTTTCTGTCTTTCTTATAAGCCCCCTTTAGATAGTAAAAGGCCACAATAAAGTGTCCCCAGGGCATTCTCCAGGCTCAACAACCCCAGTTCTCTCAGGCTTCTGATCATTTTTGTGGACCTCTTCTGGACCTGCTCTAACAGCTCCATGCCTTTCTTGTACTGAGGGCCCCAGAGGCGGATGCAGTAGTCCAGGTGGGATCTCACAAGAGTGAAGTAAAGGGGGAGGGAGGGAGAGTGGCCTCCTGGCCACGCTTATTTTAATGCAGCCCAGGATACAATTGGCTTTCTGGGCTTCAAGTGCACATTGCTGGCTTATGTCCAGCTTTTCATCCACCAGTACC
>JAVKLA010000008.1:8774471-8787499 GCA_034782735.1 Sagittarius serpentarius
ACCTTGCACTTGGTGGTGTACTTCATGAGATTATCATGGGCCTACTCCTCAAGCCTCTCAAGGTCCCTCTGCATGGCTTCCCTTCCCTCAAGCAAATCAAATGCACCACTCAGCTTGGTGTCATCTGCAAGCTTGCTGAGGGTGCACTCAGTCCCACTATGTATGTCATTGATGAAGATATTAAATAGTATTGCTCCCAGTATGGACCCTTGAGGGACACCCTTCATTACCCATTTCCACTTGGGGGTGGGGGACCATATCAAAGGCCTTTCAGAAGTCCAGGCAGATGGCATCTGTAGCTCTTCCCTTGTCCACTGATGCAGTCACTCCATCGCATAAGGCCATTAGATTAGTCAGGCATGATTTGACCTTGGTAAAACCATGTTGGCTGTCTCTAGTCATCTCCCTGCCTTCCATGTGTTTCAACATGTCTGCCAGGACAATCTGCTCCATGATGTTACTTGGCACAGAGGTGAGCCTGCCTGGTCAATGGTTCCTATGGTCCTCATTTTACCCTTTTTAAAAATGAGTGTGATTTTTCCTTTTTTCCAGTCACCAGGGACTTTGCCTGACTACCATGACTTTTCAAATATGATGGAGAGTGACTCAACAACTACATCAGCCAATTCGCTCAGGACACTTTGATGCTTCTTTTCGGGTCCCATGGACTTGTGTATGTTCAGTTTCCTCAGGTGGTCTCGAACTTGATCTTCACTTAATATAGTAGGGAATTTGTTCCCCCAGTCCCTGCCTTGAGGTTGAAGGACTTGAGAGATATGGGAAGAGTGATTACCGGTGAAAACTGAGGCCAAAAAATTGTTGAGTACCTCAATCTTCTCCATGTTGGTTGTCACTAGTTCTCCTGCCTTATTTATGAGGGGGAGCATATTTTTTTTAATCTTCCATTTGTGGCCAACGTACTTGTAGAAGCCCTTTTTATTCTTTGTATCCCTTGCTAAATTCAGCTCCAGCTGTGTGCTAGCTTTCCCGATCCCATCCCGACACATCTGGGCAGCATTCCTACATTCTTCCCGGGATACATGTCCCTGGTTCCGCTGCCTGTGCATTGCCTTCTTACACTTTATTTTGACCAGTAAGTGCTTACTGAGCCCTGCTGCTCTTCTGCCTTCCTTGTCTGCCTTCTTACATATGGGAAACAAGAGCTCTTGTGCTCTAGGAAAAATGTCCTTAAAGAGCTGCTAGGTCTCTTCTGCTCCTTTATCCCTGAGCACACCTTTGTCTGTGCACTGCAAGAGGGTGCAGACAGCTTAAAAATGAAATCAATTATTTACTCATTAACACACAGAAAAATGGGTAGGGTTTAAGACATTTCTGTGCTCATCACCCCTGATAAGACAGCCAGGAAACTTCGCTGGCACGGCAGGCACCAGTCCAGAGCAGTTCCATTGTCCCTGGATGGATGCTTAGCATTGCTGATTTGCCATCTTCCACTAAATCTTTCGGCATTGATAAAACGGATGACACTGATCAATGACTGACCAGAGCTCTGTTGTTTTGTTGTTCTGTTTTGTTTGTGGTTTTTTTCTTTTTTTCTTTAGAATTATGTATCTTTCCGTGTTGATGTTTTTCCTCTTGAATCCATGAGACAGAAATGATTCCTATCTCAACCGTCCTACTTCTGTCTGCCATTTTACCTTTCTTACCTTTCTACAGACTTTTTCACACCTCTTCCTCCACACAATTTAGCAATTTCCTCAGAAGTCTGAGTCAAGGTAAAATTATGCTGTTTTAGTGCTGGGCCTTGCATCCTTGGGACACAAGCAACAAAACTCCCAGGGGAGATGGAAGCTGGGGGAATTCACAGAAGGGGTAACAAGGGGAGAAGGTTACAGTGTTAATCAGAAGTTGAATGTGTTAACTTCTCACATCCAGGCAGTGAATTCTGCTGTTTCTCACTGAAAAACAGACTACTTTTCATCCAAAGTGGTTCTTGGATGCACTACTGGAAGACAGAACAGAAAAGAAATTTCATGTGTTCCGAAGTCTGATTTTTAAAGTGAAGACTTTACTATCCTAAACAGCTGTAAAGACAGCCTCCATCTCTTTGATTCACGGATAGGAATATCAGAACCACTAGCTAGACCTAAATATGAAACCATGCAAATTTGCATGTATATTATATCAGACTGGGCTACTGCCTCACCTAGATTTTATGAAAAATATAATTCCTGAAGGTAACACTCTTTGTTTTCTAATTCTGTAAATTAGTTTCTTTCTGTTTATTGACAGGTATGAAACCAGCTTATAGATTCATAAGAGGAGACAAGCTCAATGGTATTTTTGTAATTATTTAAAAGTTTGCTTTACTCACTTGCAGGCTAGATAGATACCCCTTACAAAACCAATGCCAAAATGAAGGCAAAGCATCCATTGGAGCTTCAATTCATTTAACAATGTATACAGCTATCTGCTATTTGGTGGTATCTATGTTACTGGGAATTACACTTTTAACTGATAGAGCTTCCTATCAGAGAGAAGGCACTGATGAAAAGATACTGCAGAAGCATATGTTCTGTTACAGTATTTAATACTGCCTGACTGTAAAGGTAAAGCAGATCTCTATCAAGCACCTTGAGCTAGAAGTGATTAAGAACATGACACCCCTCTCCCCAACTTACAGTGAACAAGGCAGAATTGAGTTCATTCAGTTTCTGAGTGAAAATTAGGGGACTATATAGAAACACTTTTTTTTTTTTAAATGATAAACTGAAGCACTTTTAGCTATTTGTCCTCATGAAAAGGAGAAGAATTCCATGAGAGAAGGAAACTATGCTGGCTCCTTTCCAGCTACAGAAAATCAGTAGTGGTAGCGAGAACCTTACAGGAATCTTGACCCGCACACTTCTAATAGTTTACTTTCTAATTCTTTAAGCAGCTGTGATGAGGGTGGCTTGATGGCTATGCTGGAAAGAGGAGGTCATTGAAGAGTTTACAACTGAGATTTTGAAACCCAGACATAATTATTGGATCAGGAGTTCAGACTGGTCTGTGACTAAAATGATGCTCAGCATTACTTAATTGATTCCATATTATGTGAGCACTTACAATGAAAATTCATCCTTTTTTTTTGTATGGTGAAACTGTGTTCAAATTATAAAGTCAGTAGTCCTTGTTTAGCCATAAATGGTTTTCTAGATGAAAAGAGTAATATTGTTCTACTGGCCAGACCAGAAACAAAAAAATGGAAGCTGATTTTATGTATATTTAAAAATAGAACATTGTGTTTTGTAGCTGGTGTTTGTTTACTGTAATTGTGTTCAAAACTAGGCTGGGCACCCTAAGGCAAGGACAAGAAAGCAATTTATTTAGCTGATACAATCTCTAAGAGGCCAAGTAAGTTTTACATTGTTTGTGAAGTCTTGATATCAGCCTGAATTAAAAATATGTTTAAGAAAAGAAGGGCTTATCCACAGTCTTCTTAAATTCTTTTGCATGGGCAAATGACTAATGCCCTAAATATGCCAAAAGTATCTGTTTGAAACAAAGAAACAAAAATTAACCTATCAGTATTCAGTGAATATCTTGTCCTTTTCCAGGAGCAATGAGTATAAATAACCATTATCACCAGATCTGTTGTTGCTGAGTTTTCCTTTTTTTAAGACCAGCCTCCATTGATTCTCAAAAATTGTAAGGATTTGTAGTAGATCTTATCATAATTTTATAAATGAATCATGGCAAAATTTTAGATATATATTTATATTTTAAAATTTGAAAAAAATTATTCACATTTTTATAAATGTTCAGAGCATTAGAATATTTGTTATGTTATTCAGGAGTGTCACATATCCTATCTGATTAAGCCTTTTCTATTTTGGCCTAAAGAAAAAGTAAAAACCTAAACCGAGCCAAATCTATAATCCTAATTTCTGCTGTCCACTCAACTACCATTTGATCAACATATAGCTGAAAGACAGGAATGTACTTCAAGAATTGATCTAATCCAAGCCCAGGCAGTAATTCTGCACCCCTACAGTCACTGTCAGAGACATTTGTCTAGTCTGTCCCTTAAAAATGTCTTGTAAAGAAGACTGAGATCAACTCTACCAGTACTTCAGCACCCTTTCCATCATATAGTTTTTACCTGCAGTTTTCTATAAGCCTTCACTGCTATCTGTCATCAGGACACAGGTGTTGTCAGCCTCTGCTCTGAAAAAGTATGGCTGAACTCCTCATGCTTTAATATCTGATTTAAAACAGTATGAGAATGGAAATGAGCTTTTCAGCCAGAATAATAGAGTTCATATTGAGATAGCCTCACGAGGGATTCACCTGCCTGAGTATATCTGTCTAGTATTATTGATGCCCTAATAGTTTCTGAGGTACCTGCAGATGTTTGAAAGATAAAACACAGAACTTAGGGAAGAACTGTGGCTTTCTTGGTGGCAGCTGGAGACCAGACAGGATGTAAGAAGGTACAGAAAATGTATTAGAAATAATTTTTTAGAGAACTGAGTCCTGCCTACAATATCTAAAATGTATCTACTTAGGAGGCTGGGAATCTACCTTAATGGGAGTCTAGAGAAGTGTCTACTTTATCATTAGACTAGACTACACCAACTGTATTGGTGATCTCGACTAATTATAGTGGAAATCTGGATGCCTATCTCACATGTAGATATGTGTATTGAATTTATTTAAACTTAGGTGAAACATATCCCACCTCATTTATCCAAATCCCAGGCCCTTAGGGAAGCCACCTGGCTTTTGAGACTACTGCATGAAATATCACTTCAGTGTAAATCTCAGAGCCCAAAGCAGGATTCTCAAGCTAAGGAGTTTATTTTTCATGTTATCAGAGGGGTCTCTATTATATGAATGCCTTAAGGAAGCCAAAGCTAGTTATGGCCCATATATTAGCGGCAACTGAAAATTATTATAGGTGATGTTTCTAGTTATTCAGCTGGACCAAGGAAAGCCAATATTCAGAACCCTTCTCTGCTTGTGAAAAATTGTGAACACGGATATAGGTTTTCTGAGAACAGTGCCTAAATATTATCAATAGAAAGTGCAACTATTCCAATCTGAAAATAACAAAGTGCTTGGTTTTTACATGCCTTCAGATATAAGAGATGTGAGTTTAAATGATTGCTACAAATCACCTGAAAGAAAAAATATCACAGGTGAAAATAATATCCTTAAGGCCCAGTCTGTTGGTCCTGTCGAATAGCTGGTATTAAAAACCAAAACTGAATTAAGAACAATAACAGATTATTTTGTCCTGACTACGATAACTGTTACACAACTCTTCATAACAGTCAATAGTCCAGCAATTCTCTTCAGCTCTCCTGAGAAAATATAATTGTCGTTTCCAGGTAGAAGCGACACCTAATGTCATAAGCAAGTGCTTATTTGGTGTCTTCTACAATAAGAGAGTCCCGTTCTTTTGAAAAAAATACAGTGAAAATCCTACAAAGGTTCTTTAGAAACTGCCTGGAAAGAATATTAAAGAAAATCCTCATATTTCTATGAAGAATGTGTAGTTCAATAGAATTAGTTGCCCTTAAATTACATGGAAGTGTGTGTAGAACTGCTCTAAAGAAAACTTCTAATAATTTAAAATGTAATTTATGCAGGACTGTTTATGCTTGACTGATAAGCTAATGACAGGATTGATAAAAATGGTAGGAGACACACCCTTGTAGTTAAAAAAAATGACTGTGAACCTCACAGCTTATTGAAGAAAAAGGGCTTCATGGTTAAAAGCGTCCTAAATAGAGCAATTACTAAGTCTACTAAAATCAGTGTTGCTCCACTACACAATATGAAAACTCATAAACCCCCCTATTAATCTGCTTTTTTGTATGTTTTTATTAACACAGTTATCCAAAGTGTGAAGGATCACTGCAGACTTAACTCCAGACATACACGACTATCCTCTGCCCTGAATGAGGGGCTAGAGATGTAAAAAAACTGAGGCCTGAATGTGACTCAGTATACTTAACTAATAATTACTAGTCTTCTCACCTATATACAAATCAATGAGAAAAATATCATGACTAACCTACAAAGATAAAAATATCAGGAGGTCGTTAGTGGTGGAAGCTCCTGCTGGCTCCTACTGTAATCATTCTCAGATAGGTTTGCCATTATATGCATGACTATTCATATATACAGTTGTCTTCTATGATGGCTGATACAAGTTATTCTTGGATAACTATGCAATATATGCTTTTCATATTTAAAAGCATCTCAAGGTTCATTAACTTCACACAATTCAGTTCAATAATTTTAGATAGTTTTCATAACAGTTTTAAAGCTTTTAAAATTATTAGGTTTCATAAATCTTGCAAATACATTCCTTGATTAAATAATGTATTAATTATATTTGGTCTAAGAGGGGAAAAAAAAAGTTCTGGTTTCTTCCACTGTAAATTGCATGGACATTTCATCTGAAAGAAAATCTCCAGCTCAAATTGACTAACTAATTAGGCTGAGAATTTTACAGGTACATTTACAGGCATCTGAGAAACAAACTGATGAGCAAAAATCAGTCTTAAATAATTTCAATGACAATTGTGAGTATTTATTATCTATTATTATTGATGTACCAAATATAACATGTATAACTATCTTTATTTATAACTTCATGGTTTTAAATATTGTCTTCTGTTTTTCTCTTTATAAATCCATTGAAACTAGTCATAATTCTAGTACAGGAATTAGGGAAGTTTCTGTTAAGTTTTCAATCTTTGACAAAAAGAAAATTAAAAAATCTTCTTAGTTATCTAAAAAAGTATTTCTTGGTAGCCTCTTGAAGAATTTCGGTGAAGAATTGGCGAGGGCCAGAGGTAGACAGGCCTGGCATTTTTGGGGATCAGGCAGCATCACAGCATTTCCCATTGTGTGAAATGAAGTATGTGGCATCCTTCAGGGAAGAACTAACAGTAGAAAGTGAACTCTCTTCACTAATTCCCACTCTGTGCCAATAACTATGCCTCTGCTACATGTACATTACTCCACATTCAGCTTGCATACAAATTATACATATGTATAATTATGAAAAACAATTTAATAATATACAATTATTAGATTGTCTCTAAATGTTTGCTGACTTGCATTTTTAATGGATAGAGCTTGTAGCAGTTTTGACGTCAGCCACCTTTTTTATTCTTACATTTAACTATTTCTGATTGTACTTTACTTTGAAACTATGTATGATTTAATCACCACAAGAGGTATCTGCATAATACAGTGGCAGGTAGCAGCAAAGGGGGAAACAGTTAAAAACTTCTTAAAGGCTAAACTAACTACCAACAGGAAATATTTTTTGAACCAGCAAAATTTTTCAAGTTGGTAGAAGTATTTTAAGGTACAAGTACCATAGTCATGATTTGTTAAATTCAGTGAAGCAAATAATTTCTGACAGTATGTATCTTAAATAAATCTATGTAGTGTCCAAATTATAGCAGTTTAAAATACAAGTTTTACTTTTTTTTTTCATTTATTAAAGTGGGACCAAGCATGCCTTTTGAGGAACATGAGAAAAATACTGACAGCACATTTCCCAGTTTTATAAGAGATCATCTTGGACTTGGTGTAGTGATAGAAACCCAGACTGTTCTGTACTTAGATGTATTACAAAATAAGTATGTCAGGTAACTTCACATCTCTATGTGGTGATAAAAGTAGGGTGAAAGGAATCTACAAAGAGGGGTAAGTATGCACAAAATCCTTATACTTAGGGCTACATTTCTGCTGCACAGAAGGATAAAAACAAAGTGCTAGAAGCAGAGATGGGGTACAGAGGGAAGGCTGCTCCTTCCTTTTCTTCCCAGATACTAGGTTAAATACTGAGTGTGATGCTACTTCTTAGTCTGACTGCAACTTCTTTATGTGGTACTAATTAACAAGTGTTTCAGCTTGACCTCTAAATTCATGGAGGTCTGGAGAAAATGATAAGACAAAAGCTGCCCACTAAAATGTGGACGGAAGAAGGATAGCAGAATGAAAAGGGCAAAGCTGCTTCCTAAAGGAAGGAAGATCCTTTCACTTATTTCCAGCCTAAACTTAAGTCCTACAGACTTTGCACAGAAGAGATTGTCTTGGCAATAGGCTTCATCAAGAGGCTTTATTAGGTTGCTGCAGATTAGGGAAACTGTATTTAATTCAAAAGCCGTTCACAATTCCCATCTTTGTGAGATAACTCTTTTGTCCGGTCTCCTTATTTAAGCATATACACTAGGGAAATATCTTTTTCTGTATAACATCATTGTGGTTTAAAATGTTTATATATTAATAGATATTCATCATACTAGCAATTTAGATTCATATTTTGCATTTCCCCTTTGGGGAATATTAAAAGTTTATTATGCTTCATGGATCACAGTCATAATGATGTTTGATAAAAAATACTGAAAGAGAAATCTGAAGATTTATTTTTAAGTAAGTTTTGAGACATGAAAAAGAACTTCAGCAGAACTATCATGTGAGGACTGCAAATAAATTTTTACAAGAGATGTAGCAGACATGAATCTTGTCCCTTTGAGGAACATAAGTGTATAAATCATAAGCTTTCAAATTTTAGGGGAAAAAAGCTTTCTACACTGACTTACTTAGTATATAACATTTCTGTTGGGTTTTGTATTTCAAGCATACTGCTAAAAGTTGAAAAGTTGGGTTCCAAAAATAAAGGAGAAATAAAAGCACATTACTGTCTTTATTTGTAGCAGAATTAATGCGTAACTGGTGTATTCCTCTGGTTGCAATTTTTTTTTTTTGCTAACTTGTATTTTTAAAATTGTTTTGAATTTTGAGTCTTGAATTTTGGATTTTGAAGTAAGGCTTTCAAGGAAACAAAAATAATGCCTTCACCTTTCCAATTTCCAACATCTCTCTGACAGCTGATTTACCCATTGAGTCTATTTTTGTATATGTATATACAGTTTCTCACCCCAAATGACTGAAATGGGAAGACCTTTTTTAATAATGAGGTATTCTTCTGGGAAATTATTAAAGTGAGGAGTGCCCCTAGTTCCTTAAACAGCTCTTGAAGAATTATCAAGGAGAGAAATGAACCAAACTGTTTTCTTAAAAAATGCCAGAAAATATACAATTTTCTATTCAAAACCAGTTTTGCTTTCTGTTTTGTTTTGTTATTTTTTAATTCTGTGCAATGGTTTCTACTCTCTAGCCTCTTAATATCCCTGATACAGAGACTTGTGATTTTTCTGCAGTGTGAAAGGCCTTTGATGACTTCAGCAGCATCTGTTGTTAGACACTGACAAGCAAGTAACCTCTAACCCATCAGGAGATTCTTCAACATTTAATCCTGGAGTCTTTAACATCATTAACTAAAGTTCTAAATTATCAACGTTCAGAAAGTTATTGAAACTCCCACCTCTGTGACCACTATTCTGCAAAAGAACCAAGCTTTCTGGGTGTGTGTGGTTTTCCTTCACACCCCCTTGTTCCCCTATCCCAGTCATTGCAAGCACACAAATTTGTCTACTTCATTATTATTTATTGCTCTTTTTTTTTTTTCCACAGACTACATGAGATCTAATTGTGTTTGGCATGGACTTTTTTGTAGAGCAGAGCTTTTTCAAACATCTAAGACAGTTCAACAGGAATTGTTGAACAGTGTTCAACATTTACGTACAATAATGTCTCTGTATGTTCAGCAGCAGATATTTATTAATCTCTACCATTTGATTATTTCTTTAATTTATATTTGTCAGTTAAATATTACCTATACTAGGTCCTATGTAGGAAAGTTGAGTGCTGGGAATCAGGTTATCCTCTGACCCTAATCAAACTATAATTCAGGCATGCTACCTTTAAGCCATGATCTCAACATTCACTTTAACCTGGGGGTGACTTTATTCATGCTGCATCAGCTACATGGCTGGAACTTCCCTGTATCAAATGTCACTGAATTGATAATACTTTGTTATTCTGAGTACTGAAAGCTAACCAGAGCTACTGCAATCCAAATTTGTTCTATGGAGCTTAAGGGATTAATTTAGAAAGGATATTATCAATCCGATAATTGGATTCATTTTGTAATTTGATATAATCCTTTTTCTAAAAAACGGACTGTGTAACCCTCCTGCCAAGACCTGACAGACAGAAACAAGGGCTAGAATAAAATTTAAGGGCTTGCTTCTAAAACTCCAGCTCAAGCATCTATCAGCACACCTGGGATAATAGTATTAAGCTTTTGGTACTCAAGTAACTAAGTCTCCCATGTGCAGACATGAATTAAAGTTTAATAAATAATATTTTTATTCAAGGGATATAAAAAACACTGACAGAGATATAAATAAATAAGCAGGGTAATAATAACTAATACTTAGTATATAATCATAATAGTTTTATAGTCTTTCCTCTGCAATAGACCATCTAGTTGACTTGCCGTTCCTGCAGTAACCTTCGTTTACATTTCAAGGTTTTGAAAACCTTCTACTGGAAATTTCTTTTTGTTAGCTGTACCCATGCACATACCCTCTTCTACCAGAAGCTCTTTGTTCTACTAGGAGCTACCACTGCCCATCCCTTACGCTGCCTCTATGTCTTCTAGCCATGGCTCCATCAACTCTACACAATTCCAGCCCCTCTTGAAAACTCAAAAATATGTACCAACTATTTTATGTAATTAAAAAGAAAAAGTGTTATTATATTATATTTAAAAGAATATGAACAGAATTGGCAAATAAATTGGAAAATAAATACCATCTCCCATCACACAGGAGGTGCGCACACAACTCCTTCCATTTCCTCCTAGTTTAAAGGAAACTTACAGAAAAGCTGCTGCGTTCTTTGCCTCTTGGACTTTTTCATGCCAATACCATAAGATATTTCTCTAGGCTGGATGACAACTCACCTTACTACACTTAGGTAGAGTTAGGTGGCTTAGATTTCCGTGCAGTGCTAACATTGCAGACACTCTGATGCTATAGCTGGCTTTTTAACAGAAATGCCTTTCGAACATAGTGATGCAATACCATCAAAGCAACCATGTCTAAGGTCTACCTGTTGGCCTTTCCATTTGTTTTGTTTCCACAACCCCACCTGTCACTCAAGCTACTCCCTTTTCAGGGTTGTCCTCTTCTCTGGAGTTCTCTGAAATCAGGTTGGAGGATGCGAGGGTTTTGCATACAGTTTAAACCTCAGCCATGAGGTTTGCATGTAGTTGATGCTTCCAGTGGTTTGAGATAATAAAATCTGTAAATTGGAATGCTCTGCAGTTAATGTGTTCCCTTTGCTAGGTGTAAAGATTGGCTGACAGAAATAAAAGGCAACTTAATGTTCTACATGTGCATTAAGAAATACTTCACCCAGAGACAGAGAAGTACCACTGTCATACCTCAACCCCTCAAGCAGCATTCATTCATGACAACCAAGTACCGAATATAAGATGGCCAGATTGTAGCTGCATAGTAGAAAGTCTATAGACTGCACATTTTTCAGTGAGATACATCAGTAGAGCCTTTGTTTAAATGGATGTAATATTGCTCTAAAAGAAGAATGTGGGTTTAGTTCACCTGAGTCTGTTTTATTTCTTTGGAAGCATTTGGAAAGGATGCGATTACCTCTTTACCAAGCTGAAATAAGGGTCTTTACAATCACTGTCCGTCAGGCTGACTCTTCCCAGTAGGATCCTTAAGATTAGGGCAACTTGCAATGTATAGGCCTTTTTAACCACACTTCTACAGACTGCTTTTACAGATTATGTGACATTACAATGGAGAAGGCAGCATTTAAAAAAATCTGACATTTCTGCAAAAGACCCACTTGTCTTTGATCATGGGTATATTGTAAGAGATTCAGTTCTTTTCCCATTATAAAATATATAGGCCTGACTTGCTTTTTTATGATTTTCTGCAAGAGTACATTTGCTGAAATCAGTCCAATACTTGTGTAAAGTTGGACTAACAAAATGAAGAATCATAGTATTTTTAATTTCTGATCTGCCAAGTTGCTTTCCATCCTTCAGCCAAATTTAGATGGTTTGTCAGCTGAATCTGCATTTTTAGTTGCAGTGGCAGATGTAATGAGAGCTATTACCTCCTCTCAGATGTGACAGCCATCAGCTCTGAATCCTCTAGTGTGCTTATTGTATACTGAATGTGAAGTAACTAAAGCAAATGAAAAGGACACTGCTAATGCTTTTGGCTTGAAGCTTTCTATCTAGAAGGTCAGTTCTTGCCTAATATGCAACATCAAGCATATGGTCCAGACATTTCCCTACAGATTTTCTTGACACAGTTAGAAATATATGGTAGGTAGGTTCTTTAATACAAAGCTAGGACATCTGTTATGCTGCTATGCTGCTCTACATTTGTGTACTCCTAAACTAACAAATCAGAAGGGAGCACTGTGATCAGGTCATAGGACAACCCTAAATTAATTCTTAATTAATTAATTTGAACTGTGGTGTATGAATAAGGGTAAAAATCCTCTCATCCCCATCTGTGTTCCTATAGGACTTATATAATGCACGGAGGTGGTTTTGCTTAGAATGTGCAATTGCATGTAGGAAAAATGGGTCTAGAAGGAAATATCATGACAGATTAAAACATTATATTTTTTCTTTTTCTGTAGGCATAAGAAAATTCTGTATTGCCAGTTCCTCCTAATAATATTTTGTTTTTAAATAGAAAAGCGGGAAATACTCTCTTTTCAATAAAATGACAAAATAAGCTAATATGTTAAGGAAACCTCAAACAAATTCTAGTTAAAAATGTCAGTTCAGATGAAATTAATATAGTATGATACTATACTGCTGGGACATAGGAGTTTTACTAAAGGAAAAAATATATTAGCTAAAATATACTCTGTTACATAATGTGTCTGTATCAGTGCACTTGCTCAGGGGTACACGTACATGTGAGGTACTGACAACAAAGAAAAACAAACAACTGGAAAGAATACGCTTTTTAGTAACAAAGTCACAATTATCTTGATAATCTGTGAGAATTTTGCCCATGGTCCCTGTCGTGGTTTAACCCCAGCCAGCAACACAGCACCACGCAGCCGCTCACTCGCTCCCCCCCCACCCAGTGGGA
>JAVKLA010000008.1:8787599-8800464 GCA_034782735.1 Sagittarius serpentarius
TACCACACTGAAAACACAGCACTGTACCAGCTACTAGGAAGACAATTAACTCTATCCCAGCCGAAACCAGGACAGTCCCTCTCAGTTCTTTTACCTATATTATTAGTATCTTTTCCTTCTGTGGATAAAGCTTTTCTGCTTAGTATGAGAAAAAGTAGAACACTGTCAGATTGATAGCTCCCTAGCTTTCTAGAAGTTGCAAAGCATCTTAAAGAGAGAAAAAACCTTGCAAAATATCCAGTTTCCTTATTTTCACCATTGCAAAGGAGGCTGATGGATAGGAATAGACAGAAGTGAATGTAGATTGTACTAGTCATTAGTATTTTTCCTGTTAAGAGGCTTTTCCAGGAGTAGTGATTTTCACAGGCATCTTAAAATGTAGAATAGATGCAATAGAAAGTATATTTATGCAATAGCAATGGAAATCCTTAATCCTATATCCCTGTTCTAGTTAATTGTTCATGCAATTTTGTCTGTTCTACAAGATTCGTGAGCAAAGATTTATCCTTATTCCTGCATATTTCTTAGTCTATTGCATTTTAAACATCTACAGCACCATGAACAGACTAAAAGTAAAATCCCCGAGTAGATTGTTTCTATCTACAATTTAAAAATGTTTCATTACATTGAAAGGGCAGTTACCACATGACTAGGGTCACTTAAAATGGAGCACAATGTTTGGTCTTATCCTTTGCGTTTGAAAAATTCAAAATGGTTTAACATTTTGTCTTGGCAAAAGCTCCCACAAACGTCTCCTTTGTTTAGACTTTAAATTCCGTGGTGGCTTGTATTAATCAATATGCAACATGATTTCATTGGAATAAAAGGGCAACAGATATGAAAGCAAGATTCATTTGGAAAAGAACAGCAGCAAAATATGACATATCATCACAAGAGTAGTGGATAGGTCAAAGTAGTTTTCAATATGAAAAAAAAGATCTCATAGTGACAACTTTTTAGGTGCCCTTGAAGTCTGCTGACTCATTTAAAACAGCATTCTATTTATGTCTGACTTCTATTATTACTTATTCTCCATTATTCTAAATCAGGTAGTTTGGCTTCTAGCAATCACCATTTAAGTCCTGATAACAAAAAATGCCAAGATTGTCAGATTGAAGTTTCAATTACTTTTAAAAAAACTGTCAGTCTTTTACTTTGCTAACAGTTTCACCTTATTTCAGCAGAAATTGAAGAGAATACTTGTGGAATACAGCCATTAACAAGATAACCAGACTTACCTTGAAAAGCAAACAGAAAACATCAATAATTATTTATTTTGAAAAAAGACACTGTATTCACAAAGAGGCAGGCAACGATTGAAGACCTGATGAAAAAAAAAATCTAAGCTTCTTGACATAGTTCACCTAGACTTTGCACTATGTTCCAACATCTTTGTATTCTTCATTTCATTTTTAACTTTCTGTATAAAATGAAAATCACTGATACAAAGCCAAGAGAAAGAAATATTCTTGAGTCTCCCTTTAGCGTGTGGGCGATACATGCTAAAACACTGTGACACTGTGTATGTCTCAGAGACAGCAGAATCCTACAGTTATGATGATGTTGCTAAATAAAGGAGGGCTGGAGTCTGGTCCTTGATCCAAACCCAAAGGACAACAAGCTGGTTTGCACACACGCTGCTGAGGAGTGGGCTTTTCTGTGGCATATTTTTATTGAAGAGAGCTCTTTAGCATAGTCCAAAATGATCCACAGTGAGCTGACAGTTAAATATTATGTGTAAGGGATTCAGTGTAGGCATCCTAAGAAGCCATGTCCGTGGTTAATTTTGGGCATGACCTAGAAAAGAAAAATAGAGTTATAATAGGATTGCTACTGGACTGTGCTTGGTACAAAAATATAATTCAGACTGAAGCACAGTCAAGACCAGTATTTCTAACTGGGAGTGTTATTATCTGCCACTTGATATAAGAGAGCCTGGAATATTATGTTTTATAGGAAAAAATCTCCCTCTTCCCAGGTGTGTTCTAATTAAGCTCTTCAAAAGCTCATTTATTTATTTCATTTATGGGGATGAACATTGGATCAAATCCCTAAGAGTGTGACTGCTGAGCTCACCCAGTATTCAGCATTAATATTTGGTGCCAAATTGCTTCTTAAAGTAATCTGTTAAATGAATGTGACTTTTATCAGATAATATATTCACTTACATTTGAAATTGTAGTTTGGCAGTAACATCCCTAAATGGAAACATAAAAATATTGGAATTGACAGTTAAAAATTATTATAAATTCTTTCACATTTTGCTGACATTGAATTCCTACTAAACATATCAGAATCTTAAAACTGGCTAACCCACTTAACATTTTATTTTACACATTATGAGACTAATAAGATTATGTTTGATTTTCTCCAAATATGACTTCCTTTGTTGTGATAAATAGCAGTTTGACAAACAACATATTTCACTGAAAGTGTCCCTTGTTATTTTGAAATAATTATAAAAGGAATTCAATATTGTAAGTATTCTGAACCATTCCGATGATTTCATATTGATACTGTTTCCCTCAAGAACTGGAAACTATTTTCCAAATGGGTTCATGTTTTAAAAAGGAACAGATTTTCTATGTAAAGTGATATCTAATTCCATATTCTGTAGAATTTGAAGTGGCTAAAATTGCTTATTCACTGCTGGCACTTCAGAAAGAGTAGAATGTCACATGGGAATTCTTGAGTAAATCATAAAATATATTTCAGTAAGAGTTTGCTGAAAGTGTGAGAAATGTATTTTGCGGGTTAACTAAATTTTATTCCTTAATGTTTTGAAATGGAGGTGATAAGTTTAGAAATGCCTTGCTTCCTTGTATGGGAAATCTTGGATGTGTACCTCATGATGTAAATAGTTTACAAGGACAGAAATCATATTTCCCATAAGATTAGTACAAATAAAACATCTAGACCATTTAGGATTCTACCCCTTCATTATTACAATATTCCAAACATTTTCCAAAAGCATTATACAAAACGGGAACTGGAAAGGACAGAGAAAATTAAGAATAGCCTATAAGTGAAATGTTATTGTGCCATAGAGGGGATGCTATGGTACGCTTGGTTTCTTCTAACACACATGGGTTGCTGTAAGTGTCCGTTCAAACTAGCCTGTCCTTTCTGATTTCTGCCCCTAGAAGAATGCTTGTAAATCCCAAAAGCAATTATTCTTAACGGGTTTCTTCAGTGTCAGTTTTTCGTCAAAAAACGTCTGAGGCTTTGATGGCAATTAATTCAGAGCCTTCTGAGTCTGTAGTCCTGGCATTTTTTGTTATCAGGACTTAAGTGGTGATTGCTAGAAGCCATCTCATGGAATTGCCTCCTTTGTGCCATGACTATCTCAGACAGAATTTTATCTGGAGACATCCATTAAAACACTTTGGAAAAAAATACCATGCTCTAAATGCTATCGACCAGGCTAATAGCAGTAGTGGGTTATCATACTGTATTTTTTTCCATATGGGTACGTAAGGATTTATGCAAATGAGAATAGATGCATAATGCTACAGTAATCCAGACAGTGTGACTAAAGTGTTTGACACATGAAAGAGAATGGATGTATGAAATATCTCAGAGCAACTCCTTCAAGACTGAAGCGTTCCCTATCTAATTTCAAATTATTTGTTTTTTAAAATTAAAAAAATCAAATGGAAATGAATGACATTGTTCAACAGAATTTTTCTGAAACCTTTAATTTTTTGTAATCTTGATATTTTGATTTCTCATTTAAATTCTGGAGAAAAAGTAATGTCAAAATATTAATCCTGAAATATGGAAAAAAAAATGACTGACTCAAGTTCTTTATGGTGCTCATCACAATGATTTACAAGCATACTGAGGTGGCAGTCCGCACCTTTGAAACAACATAATTCACTGTAGATGAATGATAACTAAACTTGGATGGACAGCTACGTAGAACAGAGCCTGCCACTGTTCTCTAACCCTGAGGCCAAGTCTGAACCTCTTCATGGTACTTGGCAACAAGTTTCCTCTGGGACATATGTGATGACCCTAAGGCATAAGTGCAATTGTGTGTGTATGTTAGTTGGAAGTGTCTGCAGTTAGGGCAAGCTGTGCCTTAGCCCAACACCTGCCAGAATAGCATTAGAGGACCACAGAGGATGGAGGGAGTATAAATTGATACAGTCTTGTCCATCCCGCCTTTTGAGAGAAGTGGTTGTAAAGGTCTGAAATGAGCCAGGAACTGTGCTTTTCATACAGAATATGCCTATGCTAGTAAATAAAACAGACCAGAGGCAGTCTGACCTTAAAAATTAGTTGCAGGGCACAGCTTGTGTCTATGTTGACCAAACAGGGTGGCCATAACCAAGCTATCTATTGAGAATAACCTGTTACATGCAGATTTTGTCTTGCCTGAGCACTGGTTCAAGACCACAAGTAAGGACAGGCTAAAACTGGGTGAAGGACAATGCCAAGTATTTGACAGTATGGAAATTACCTACCAGCCCTAAAAGCAGTGGTCCGTCTCTGTTTAGTTTACAAAGATATGCATAGAAAGCAGGGGTAAACTTTAATGGTTGGATGATTAACTTGTTCTGAGTTGAGCTGAAGCTTGTATGAGCATCCACATCTACACACTAGTGAGTGCTAAACCCTTCCACACAATTCAGTCACGTACTTTCAAGTCATCTACAGTGAGGCCAGACTGATCCCTGTCAGTTTAGGCTTTAGACAGGCTGGCATAGACAGGGAGATCAGGTGGACCTACTGAAGTGTACACAGATAGAATGAATGTAGGCTTCTGTGAATTTTCTTAGCCTATTTCAGGGCAAAATCAAATATGTGAGTTTTCAGAGGCAATTCAAACTGTTCATTTTTGACCTGGCCCTTAGCAGGATCAGATGTACTGAGTCACTGTGGCTGGAAGTCATCTAACCGAATGTGGATAGCAAAATCTGAGCTAGGCATTTTAAACTTTTTGTAAAAATAGGCACTGTGGGCTCACTTCAACTGTCTAAACATAGACATCTGGGACCATTTAGGATGTCTCTCTGCATAGAGCTAGTGTACGTCAAAAGAAGTCCTTTACAAGCTGCAACGTTTAGAATTAGCAGATGGTGATGAGATGGAACATCTTAGTTTATCTCAAGTGGCATTAGATACTTAAGGTTAGGCAACTGAATGTGCCCTTCCTGCGCAAAATTAATCTGATTCTAATCTATTAGATTCTAATCTATTTAGATTGGAATGTTAAATTAGCCATTGGATTTAAATCCGTATTAGAATGATACATGTTTGCAATGATTTGTTTACTTGTACTTGTTTGGTCAGATGAATCCCAAGTTTCACAAAATGTAATGCGATAAATGACTGCTGTGTGACAGTTAGAGAATGCCCTCCCTAACTTTCTAAATTGCTTTTGTAGACTATCTTGAGTAAAAGTGATCAGATTTTCATAGACATCTGTGGTAATTTTTATTATATTATTTTATAAAGGAGCTACTGGGAATGATTCCGTTATTTCTGAATCTCCGGCAAAAGCTAATTGTTTTAGTGATTTCATTGCATCTAGCTTTTGGACTCTACTCTGGTATTGCGAAGCTAAGTAAAAATCAAATTAAATCTTACAATTGCTGAAAGGATTCATTAATGAAACAGTTGTATACTTCTTATGAATACTGTTCCTATATCACTATAAACTGATTTCAGAGGGATTTTACTTGAATAAAGGTACCAGGCCAGGGACATCTTGCCATCCTATAGTTTTTATGATGTTGTGATATTTTATGATGTACTATTATAAGCTATGCTATAGTATATTCTCATTAGACAAAAGAAAAATAACCAAACCAAAACTTTCTTTACAGACAATATTCTTGATTCTGTCCCCATTCTCCTTATTTTATTCAGAGTACTTTCAGATTCAGAGTACTTTGAAATATATCTACTTTTTTTTTAATGAAATCTTCCAACAGAAGATTGCAAGATTGCGAATAATAGGCTGTCAGTTTTTTCATTACCATCACATGCGTATGCTTTACCTTCTCTGTAGTTATTTAACTTGAGGGTCATTTTATTTGAATCTGAGTGAGAGTAAAAGGGCTAACTCCTCCTGCCAGGAAACAAATTAGCTTTTTACATTGTTTAATAACTGCATCCAGTTCCAAATGCCACCAAACAGCTATTAAACAGCAAGCCTCTTGAACAAAAACTCAATGGTGTGTGACATACTTGATTAGATGTACTCTTTTCTGAAAGGGCCATTATTCTTAGTAGGCATATTTCATTACTGTTAATCTGAGTCTAAGTCTATGCATCCGTAACCTAATAACTCCATCTGAATTGTCTAATGTTATCTAGCTAATCTTAGGATAAGTCTTCTAACATTTGTGGGTTGTCTTGAAAGATTTTTGAGGCTGAAGAACCGTACTCAGTGTTCTCTGTTGCTTCTTAAAACTAAGATCAATTGCACCTAGGAAGAAAAAGGTTTTACTATTTTAATGCCCACTTTATTTTTCTCTTCAGTTAAAACAAAGCAGTATTCTCAGCAGTTTCCAAGCAAACACATCATTTTCAATTACTGCTTAGTATTGGTTTCTGTGCCTGGATTACTGATTGCCTTTTTTTTTAGTCAGTCTTTGCCATTTGCAAAGAGTAACACAGGTGTATTACTATGAAGACCTAATCTGATGTGTGGTGTTTACCTACATAAATCAATAAACAATATCAATAAAATATGCTTTCTAAAACAATATCAGATTGGATGATCTGTTTCTCTGCTGACAATAATATTTCCTCAGTTGAGAAGCAGAATTTGCTAGTTTTATTGGAACCTTGCTTTAAATATATTTCCTGATTTGTTAATGAGAAAATGTAGAAAAATGTCTGCAGCTGATTTTAATGAGCCAACCAATTTACATCCTTGTATTTTATAACTCCTTAAGACGCTATTATTAGCAATTAAAAAGTTATACAAAGCAGTCACATAAAGTTTGCTTTAAAAAGTAATTTGGCATTATGTGAAATTTACTACATTTTGCTTACATTAAAATTTTGATAAATTAATTTAGATCCTTATAAAAGTATATCTTCTATGTAATAATTTCCTTGGGAAATAATGCACTAAGAGATAAGAAAGGTAGACTCCAGCACTGAAAGGCCATATAATAGCTCTTCTTATATAGCAGAGTTTGCACAGTATATAATTTTTAGAAGGCATGTGTGTACACGTCAGGATTCATGTGGCTGTTGCTATAGTACAGACTTTTCTTCTTTGCATTACCTTCAGCCTCAAAACAGAAGAAATTCAGCATGGTAGTCGAGTGCTTGTTGAGAACGTGAGTGACCGTTGTGACTTTCACTTCTCTGGAAACCTTTAACTGCTTTAGTAGTTCAGCGATCAAATAGGCCTTATACGCCAGAATGCATTGAGAGGCAAAATCTGAATATTTACGTAGATCGGGAGAAAATGTGACTGCTAGAGAGAACTGCAATTTAAGGTGGCATCTTAGTCGCATATTTCTTTAGTCTTCACATTTAGTTTGGGAGCTGGGGGGTAGGCTTATTGATTCTAAATTAATTTTCCTAAACTTCCTTATAGGTTTGATTTTTAATTTTCATTAGTAGAAAATCTGTTACAGTTAGTTCATCTCACTTTCTTTAGCTGTTCAGAAAAAAAAAAAAAAAAACCAACAACATAAATAGATAAAATAAAGAAGTTGTTTAGTCTTCTATAAATACTGTGTAGAGAGAGACTGCCACCGTTAAAAGGTCAACAAGTTGATTTATACAGATAACTGTCTTGGGGTGGAGGTGCCTATGTCTATCTGACTTAGGGGAGAACCTAAGGTCTTTTATTCAATTGCGTAAGAATAGTTGTCTAGTGCTATAGATGGCTAGTCTTGTGTTGTATTTGCCAGTTCTGCTAATTGTGATAGCATCCGCGCAGTCTGGCAGTTATAACAAAGGACTCAAAGGAACCATGCATCTTTCCAAACAGACTCCTGGATGTGAAACTGTATATCTTAGTGTTCTTCAATGGCAACAGATAGCAACAATTATTCATCTGCAGTGATCCCCTAATGTCAGCTAATTTGAAATCTTCTTGCTATAATTAAAAATATTTATACCAAGATTTGGTGTCCCACTATGCCTCAGTTTTATGTACATATAATGAAAGACAACTCTTTCCCCAAAATACAGCAATTGAAAGTATAAACAGAATGAGAAATGCCAAAGTATAGGGTATGTTCAGGTTTCAGCCAATCTTGAAAATTAAGATGAAGGTTCCTAACCTGAGCACTGTAACTAGAATGCTGTCAAAATTCAAAATGAATACTTGAGACCATATTCTACCCAAATTTGTACTATCAGTGACAATATTAGTGAAAATAACAGCCAGTCCCATGTTAGGAACCTGTAGGATGTCTGAACACTTGCCCAAAGACACAGATACAGATAACAAGTTTAACATCAGACATCAGTTTAATAGAAGAGTGGTCGCTGGAGCCACAATAAACACTCAATTTACTCACTTAAGCATGCTGCCTCTTGCATGACTGAGC
The DNA here is from genome assembly GCA_034782735.1 of Sagittarius serpentarius. Taxonomy (NCBI): domain Eukaryota; kingdom Metazoa; phylum Chordata; class Aves; order Accipitriformes; family Sagittariidae; genus Sagittarius; species Sagittarius serpentarius. The sequence goes on from JAVKLA010000008.1 coordinate 8,796,131, forward strand.
AAGAAATATACTCCATATTCTTTAAAAAAAACCCAAACCCTGTATATTCCAAAGAAGGTTTGAATCCACAGTCTCTGCTTTATAGTTTATTAGGCCAACAGGGCTGCACAAGGAACTTAAACTCTTTTTAAAACTTAATGAAAAATAGAAAGAAGATCAAGTATATGTATTAAATAGTATTAAAATCATAGCTGTACACTCTTTTTAGTGTCATTCTAAGGATGATGTTTTTAGGCAATACTGCCCATTATAGTGCTATGTTTTGTAGCACAATCTGCATTTAGTTAAAAATATTGACTTGGAGACTTTTATTTGCATTTACATGAAACTTCCATTGCATCAATGGTATATGTGGTATATGGAAAAATATATTAGAAAAATAGGTACGTAGTTAAGAAATAGTTAAAACTGAAGAGTTAAATTAAATGGTTATATATAGATATATGTATATTAGGAAATATGTATGTGTTTTCCTATGTCTCAAAGCTAGTACAAAGACAAGGGAAAGTCTGAGACCTATGTGGCCAGCCAGGTCCCTGTGAAGAACAGGCTAGACTTGAAGCACAGTGTAATTAGCTGACTTCTGGGAAACCTATAAAATATATGTGCAAGGAAGAAGCTAGAATCTAACACTTTGAACATTTACAACAGTCTTCTGACATGTATCTTATGAAATATTTTGTAATACGCAATATGTAAAATGTGTAGTTTCTGCTTAAGGGATGGAGGGAGCAAAAACCAGGGAACTGCTGGAAGTCACTCTTAACTGAATACAAATGTTTTAAGCCACTGTAGGTTGATCCTTCTACATTGTGAACTAGAATAATTTTATAGAAGCATAGTAAAACTTCATCAAGGCTCTAATTCTTGATTAAGTATGTATGTCAAGTGCTTTTACCTTGGATGTTATTTCTTGAATAACATCATTTGGCAGACACTAAGGTCCTCATTCCAGAATTGTTAATCTCATATTGGTTAGTTCTTTTGTAAGAGTTCCCAAAGACAATATGCATCCAGGTTTCAGAGCTGTCCTTAGTGTCAAAAATGAAGTTTGGGAAAAGGCTTACAAGATGCAGAAAGGCAGCAAAATGGTAATGAACAATGTAATAATACACAGTGGTTTAGATGTGCCTTCTGTTAAAAAACAAACAAATAAACAAAATAGAACAAATTAACTACACAATAAGACCTATACAATTATTCTAAGCTCTTCTACTGCCTTTTCCATATGCTTCCTAGTTCTATAAAACTAGGACTTCTCAGATTAGGCTGTGGTTAACATTTCAACATGTGCAAGTTTATGATGCAACAATTAAGCTACTTGGGTGAATCTCCACACAGGAGGATGTGTTAGTTTCATAGTCTTTACAGAGCTTAACTGCAGTGTTCCACACGACTTTCTTCTTCCTTTTCTTATAAAATGGAATCTTGCCAACTCCACCAAGTCAGATTTATGAACAAATAATAAAATAAAACCAAGATATCTGTGAGAATTACAAGTTTTAGTAGGTTTTTTTAGCCCCAGTGATGTTGTTACTGAATATAATACAAAAATGTTATAAATATTTCTTTTGGCTCCTGACTACATGATCTACCGTTGTCTTCCAGGTGTGTTTGGAAGTATTTATTCTGAGGAGATAGGTGAATAGGTGCTTTTATCTTCCTGCCTCTAGCTCTGTTATGAAACAAATTTAAGTAGACAGACCACCTGAAGGTCAGCTAAGTTCCACTGAAAACATAAAAAAGTAGAGGTAGAAATTGGCTAGCAGTTACATAACTCACAGAAGAAAAGGGAAATCTTTACTCACTTAAGTGCTGTAATGACTAGGCTTTACATTATTTCCAGGGGAACTTTATCCATCGTTCTTGTTGAAGCTTGTGGAGCCAAAAAACAGTTTAGGGAGAAAGAAGACATAAATGATTCTGGATGCAACTAATCTAGGGAACTGAGACCAAGATCCCTGAACTGCTGTTTTGGTTTTACTATGTTATTTTAAAACCTCTAATAAGCTAATGTAAAAAGCAGATAGACATCTGACATCTGAAATCTTAATTCTCTTCCTCTTATCTGAGTCCCCACTACATTTCACTTAATATTACACAACAACTGTATTAGTGCCAAGAACTATGGAAAGACACGAGACAATTATTTTCCTTGATGACTTTACATTCATTTAAAAAAACCCTAAAATACTCAAAAGAATGACAAGGGATCAGAAATGCAGCAAGCTGGCAAAGATCACAGCTCAGGACAGTGGCAAAATACTGCCTAGAACAGGCATTTGCAGAGCCTCATCTTGACTGGGAAGCAAAGGGAAGAAACATGATGCTTTGACCTGGTAATATTGCACTTAGCATTAGAAGATAATGAAAGAAGGCTTCCACTGCTTTTAAGCACTAATTCTACACCTGTAGATATCCTTTGGTTTGCATTAATTCTTTTGTTATTACTTTTTATCATCAGAGGAGTTGTTTCTTGTCTCTTGTAGAACATCAATTATTAAATACCTCTTAGAAACAGCATGTTTGTATTCAATCCATACAACATATGAAGTGAGATTTTCCCACCATTTGTCAATAAGTACTAATTTGTAATGCAAAAAGAGGACAAAATAAAAAGGATCCCTTCTAAATTACTTTGTGTCACATTAAGCAAAAATTTAAAACAGATATATATACACAGACAAAATGTAAATGACTTCAAGAATAGTAGTTACCTTCTTGCATACAAATTTTTTAGAACTGAGAAAAAAAATTTAATTCACCTTAATTTTCAGTGGGCCAAACACCACATTTACACTGCTTTTTTATCCCTAACAGCCTTCTACATGCTGCTTATGACACCTGTTTTTCTCCACCTGCTTCTCAGTTAACATCATGGTAAAATACACACCTGCAAGAGCTTTCACGCTCCAGCATTTGACTTTTTACCCCCAACTAATACATTTCATTTGTATGTACTAAAAGAAATGATAAGACAGACATTTGACAACACTTCAGGTTATTCACTTATGTAAGGACTGTGTTTCACATTGTGTTAGGAAGATTAAGAGAAACAGGCCACACCACAATTTTTTCATTTTTACAATTATAATAACAAAAAAAGATATCTGAAGGGAATATATAAAACTGAAAGTATAAGGTTTTCACTAAAAGAATTAAACTTTTCCAAATTATTTTGGTATAACCAAAAACCTAACCTAAGGAGTTATCATGGGATCAAACAGGATACATAGTCCAGCCTCTCTCAGCCTCCCTACTTTTCAACAGAGAGCCAAAATACAGGTCTTGCACTTGTCAGTCCTATGCAGCTTTTGGTTTTTGGCTTACACGATGAGAAATATTAGCTTGCCCCACACAGTTTTAGAAGTTAAAGAATACAAGGCAAGAAATACCCAAATCTGGGTTTGTAATTGTCAAAAGGAAAAGTAACAGAAATTCAAAGTCAAGGCAAACCTGTGAATTTGGAATTATTTTTAGCTATATAGATTTTTGGCAGAAGAAAATGAACCAACCAGCCAAGCCCTCATTAGTTGAATTAAAAAGAACATGAGCCGTCCTCTAACACACACCAGTCCTGAGACAGGGATAGGTCACAGTGGTTGCATCTGGCTGTGAAGTTGCCTCATGGGCCAGCTGCTCCCCCTGGGGAGACATGAAATGGACTTGTGATCGCAGCCTGGCGTTTAGAAAGCAGGTATACATGCCACCATTGACACCCATAACAAATATTTATACTGAAGGGAAGGGGGAAAGGCTCAGATATCATTGTAGAGGGTGCTGTTTAAAAGCTTGTATAGGAGTAGTCAAAGACTTGTTCGTGTCCTTAAGCACACAAACTTAGAGTAGGACCATTGACATCAGTAGAACTACTTGGAATGTGTGAAATTAATTAGATGTGTGCGTAAGTAAGACCACGACTTTATTTACCAGGAAGAGCATTATGAGAAAGCTTTCACTGTAGATGCACGTGTACTCTTTTATTAGTGAAAGGGCATGATTTTGGACTCCAAATCTAGTGACATAGCACTTCAGTGATGTTGTTAGACTTAGGTTTGGCGTGATTTAAAATTTTGATAGGCCAGATGTGGAGTAAGCTGGAACAGTGTTAACTATGTGATTCATGTTATGTGGATTAATACTGTCGTGGTTTAACCCCAGCCAGCAACTCAGCACCACGCAGCCGCTCCCTCACTTCCTCCCCACCCAGGGGCATGGGGGAGAGAATCGGAAAATAAAGTAAATTGTCTTCCTAGCAGCTGGTACAGCGCTGTGTTTTCAGTTCAGGATGAGAAGAATGTTGATAACACCCTGATGTTTTCAGTTGTTGCTCA